>CM064524.1:16774900-16902772 GCA_032716605.1 Paralithodes platypus
CCCGTTGCTCTAATAATTAGATCTACGTCATCACGCTGGGCTTTGGACGGTGTAGCCCCCTTAGACGAGAGTACCCCCACGATGTCTAGAACGTTGTTGTTGCTAGCTGAGTCCAGTAGCCATCCATTCTTGTCCCATCTAAGTAAGGGGTTGTTTTTAACTCGCTCCAGAAGCCCTAAAGCATATGGTGTTTCATTATATTTTACGTGGGCAGGCAGAAAATGTGCTAGACTGGGATTTTTGGAAGCATTCCCCATTACAGAAGTGGCTTTCATTAGCATGGGTGGTGGGAGTTTGGTTTTGCGCATAGCCATCGTTGATTTCTTGTTATTATGTGAACACGGTGTTGATTTCTTTCTCTTTTTCCTCGGGAGGGTCTTAGGAGGGGCTGTGGGGGGAGGTGGGGGGGCGAGCTTGCTGGAACATGTTGTCCGGGGGAGGGGGAGGGGGAGGGCGGTGTAGGGGAACCCTCGATGCTTGTTAAAACACGCTTGGCTGTGGATTCGGGGAGGAGATAATAGCTACGCATTATGAGAACAGTTTTGAAAGTAGACCGGCAACTGCAGGGAGAAGGGCGGCTAATATATTACCCCCAGCCTTACTAGTTAGAATTAATCTCTTTTTGGTCAGAGATGTTTTCTTCCTGGCAACGGCTCGTATATCCTCACGATGGTGTTGTAGCTTTCTTATAATTTTACTATTCAGGGTGAGATGTTTCTTTAGAAAGTTGGAGAATATCTCAGAAATACAATTTAAATGCTCGCGTCCTAGTTGTTTAATGAGGTTCTTCCTTTCCTTGGGGTTAAGTTTTTTAAGTAGCCGTACAAACTTTTTATGTACACCGAGTAGGGGAAGCTTACTGTTCATCTTTGCACGAGGTCAGAGACATTAATCCAGCTGTCAAAGGAGGTAGGATATCCAACCCAATGTACAAAATATTGTTTTTTCCCCTTTGCTTTTGCGGGTTCTCAGGATATTAATATCGAATGACTCGGGCAAGGAACTTGCCACCAGTTCTGACCCGTAGAAGATGCCCTCTATGGGCTCGCCCGGATAGGTCTTCCAGGAGATAGGTTTTTGGTTGATGTTGGTGTTTTATTTCTCGAATTTGGAATAGCTCGTGGGTGTTCTGCTGGGTGTATCCCTTATGGAAAGCGGATGAACGAGTGCTACCCACGAGACGTACAGTCTCTCCAACAGCTAGCTCGGTACTAATGCGTCTGAGGGGTTTCTGGGGGTTTTTATACATTAGATGGAATTGCCGTGCAGTGTCGGATGGTCGAGTTAAATTATGTACGATTGTGGGGGTTTGTCCCTTTTTTAGTCCAGAGTGGGGGGAATTATTGTAGGCACTGACCATGTCCTGGAGGTGGTTAATATATCGGGGGGAATTCCGCAGTGTAATAAAGCGGTACATGCGGGATTTCAATGTGCGAATGGCTCGTTCGGCGATGGAAGCTTTAATCTCACTAGAATGAACGCTATATAGCTTAATCTTGCGGGATGTTAGATATTCCTTCACTTTTTTATTATAAAACTCGGTGCCTAGATCAGTGTTCAATCTTCTCACACCCCTGGATTCATCTGTTTCCATAACCCTCTTAACAGCCATTAGCATGGAAGTCGCATCTTTCCTGTGACAGGGTACTACCTGCATGAAACGGGAAAAGACGTCCACGCATACTAACAGGTACGATATATTGTCGTTGTCTTTCTTTAAATGACGCACGTCGGCTAAGTCGGCAGCCATGATGATCTTGGGCTTGGGGGAGAGAACTTTCTGGCGGGGGAATTTCTTTGGCTGTAGCTTATGTAGAGTGTAGGTTTTGCTGGTCCTGAGAAATCCTGTCACATCTTGCAGTTTTATGGAAGGATCAATGTCTCGAGCCTTATCCCATAGTTTCTTTTGAGAAGACAGTCCGTATGGCTGGTCGTGACGACCGTAGAGAACATTTAATAGCTCTCGATGCTTAGAACTCACCATTGGAATACACGTTCACAGGGTGGTTCACCCACTATATTTGTGCGGAATTGCAGGGCTTCGGGAGTATTTATACCTAAGTCAACGAGGAGATAGCCAAAGGGTTTAGAGAAAACGGCAGATTTGTATATTTCAACAAAATCGCTGGCTCGGTCTTTGCCGAATATTTGCCTTCCAAGTAGTTGTATTTGCAATAAGTCACGTTGTCTCAGTAATAGGAAGTGAGAACAGTTGAGACTAATATTCCTCGCATGTTTACCGCCCATGTATAGGTTTTGGGTTATGAAGATGCATGAAATGTTATTATGCCGACCGCGGGTAAAAGCGTCAACGACTACTTTATTCTTTACAGCTTCGATAAATAGATCGTCAAGGATGAATAAGGTACCTCTTTGATCGTAAATATCCTCATCGCTTATAGGGTTCACTATTTCTGGAGATACGGTTACCTTAGGTCCTATTTCTTTATCATGCTGTAGGGGGTGCGAGAGAAGACCGCATATAACAATCTTTTTAAATTTATTATGATGCTTGGATATAAGTTTCTTGACGAGTTCTGATTTGCCGGAATTGCTGTATCCCGCTACTATTATGCGAGCGGGGTGTTTGAATATGTCGAGAGCATCGGAGGTAAATGCTTCCGCCATGTTGGTTTCTATTTAACTGATACCTTTACGAGGTTTGAATGCATATATATATATGTTTTAGGGTTCACACGGGGTGGGCTGCATGACTATATATAACAGGTAGTCACATGTTCTCGCCTAGGCAAGGTTAGGTTAGGTGGTTGGAAAAAATATGATGAAAGAGAGAGAGAGAAACTACTGAGGGGTCGCTGTCAGACCGATATAGATAGCGATATAGATATAGATAGTCGATTGATTTATGGGAGCAGCTGACCCAAAAGTATTTTTGGTACAGAGATGGGTGAAATCAGGTGGCTTGGTATCTTGAAATCTGAACTCTAAGAATAGCGTGGAAAAAATATGATGAAAGAAAGGGTCGCTGTCAGACCTATATAGATAGAGATAGAGATATAGATAGTAGACTGATTTATGGGAGCAGGTGACCCAAAAGTATTTTTGGTACGGAGATGGGTGAAATCAGGTGGCTTGGTATCTTGAAATCTGAACTCTAAGAATAGCGTGGAAAAATATGATGAAAGAGAGAGATACAGAGAGAGAGAGAGAAAGGGTTAGGCTAGGCTAGGTTAGGTTAGGTTAGATTAGGCTAGGCTAGGCTAGGTTAGGTTAGGCTAGGTTAGGTTAGGTTAGGGAGAGAGAGAGAAAGAGTTAGGCTAGGCTAGGTTTATCTTGACACTTGATCACGAATGAGGTCCAGAGGAGTAGGCGGGGCACCGTGTGTGTGTGTGTGTGTGTGTGTGTGTGTGTGTACAATGAGAGAGATAGAAAGATAGAGAGAGACGGTCATATTTAAAATAGTAAGGATGTATGAAAGTTGTGACAGTATTTGCCTTTTATAATTCCCACGAGGACTGATTTATCAGATGCCACTCCCACTCAGGTAGGTCACCTTTTCCACCACTACCGGACAACCGTCGCCATTTTTGGACACTTCTCAGGTTACCCCTAACTGGTCACTACCGGACAACCGTCGCCATTTTGGACCCATTTTTTTCTGGCAGGGGCTTTTTCAATAAAGTCTATGGATGTAAAAACGAAAATGGCAGGGTTTTTTTTTCTGGCAGGGGCTTTTTCAATAAAGTCTACGGATGTAAAAACGGAAATGGCAGTGGCTTTTTCAATAAAGTCTACGGGTGTAAAAACGAAAATGGCAGGGGGTTTTTTTCTGGCAGGGGCTTTTTCAATAAAGTCTACGGATGTAAAAACGGAAATGGCAGTGGCTTTTTCAATAAAGTCTACGGGTGTAAAAACGAAAATGGCAGTGGGGTTTTTTTCCAATAAAGTCTACGGATGTAAAAACGGAAATGGCATTTTTACTCCTACTTGCATGATGTGTTTGACCCAATAGCAATTTTGTTGAAACACACCTATTAGATAATTGGACATTACATATTTAAAGTGATAAAGGGACAACAATGATCTTATTTACATTAGGTGAATTCCCACTGTTTCAGTATTTACAAGATTCCTTATCCATTACATTTATATCCTACTTCATGAATCATTAGGTTGTTGGTTTTTGTATTAGTTTCTTTGGTTGGTGTTTTATTATAATGGTATGGGCAGGAATCTCCCCATCCAATTAACGCTACAATTATGAGGTTTAACTCATTCAGCACCGGTGATATTGTTTTCATCATAATATTATTCTGGCAAATATTAGACGATTGTATTAAGCTAAAGAAGGGCGTCTACTATTTGAAATGCTACATACTATCGCAAATAACACCATAGCTACCAAAGCCCCTTTCTTATCTACATATAATAGTCTGAATATAATTATAGTGAAATATACAGTATATGAGATGTCTTCGGTACCAAAAGGGCTACTAAAATGTCTCTATTTATGGCCTAGCTAAGATTCACCAAGGTCCTCTGCTCTATGATATATAAATTCACCTGCAGTGGAACGATATCCCTTAAGCTACTTCACACGTGATTAATATAGATATAGAAATATTAGTTCTATACATTTGTCATGTTTAAGGAATTATGGTCCGTTTTGTCTTACAAATTTCCACCGCCTTATATTCGACTTACTAATTCGTGTCAACTGCCATATTTGACATAGCCTACACAAATTTCATACCATATATTGGCATTTTGCCTCGACGTTATGATGAAACAGAGTCGAAATTAATTTGGTGTAAATTTACATACATGCAATCCAAAAATATATTTGACTGAACTGCACTTCTGTATTTGTTCTATATTTGTATTTTGTACTATTGTTAATGTCTTGTCATGTTGCAAATTTGATTTTAAATAATATTTTGACATTTAACATGTAGTTTCTTTATTCATGCAGAGTTTAGTAAAATTTGCCAGAACGTCCCGGACTTCCCAAACTTGACTACTTCCTTTAACGTGACGATAGTGCGTTGTTATATGTGCGATTAGTTTGCTTGGGAAACAGATTAACTTGCTCATGTAGTAATGTACACCCTATGTGGTGGATTGTGTTCTTTTATTTAATAATTTTCATTTTAGTAAGCGTTGTTTCCACATAGCGATTTTGATAATTTAATTTGACTTTATATTGTCCTTGTCCCAATTTTGGTTTGTTTAAGTTTGCAAGTTTTACATTTTAATTAATTTAATCGAATGGACAAGAAGAACCCGACCCCCTCTCGTGGGTCCATCTATCCATTCGGAACGAGGGAGAAGTGTAGCACTTCCTTCACCACTTACATGTGGCCCATCCCAACACTTTAATCTCACCCTCTCCAGTGAATGGAATATAGTTATTTATTAACATTATTATTCAGTAATAGAAGGAAGTTTAACAGTTAAACGTCTTTATACCATCTTAATTAACCCTTTTTAATACCACAGACCCTTCATTAGCTGCATACAATTGCTTAAATATAGCTAAATAAAAAATAAACGGAATCCTGGTACGGAAGGGGTTAATCTCGGAGGGAGCAGCGCTCGCTGAAGCAGTTGAAAGACGCCAAATCTCCTCAAGTAAGAAAATAACATAAGTTTGTGTAATGTTTAATGTTACATTAATGTGTGTGGCCGTGTGTTTGGGTTGACTAGTTACGAAATATGAATAGATTAGTGTGAGCTTCCGTAGTTAAGGGGGAGGTGGGTTGACAGGCGAATACTGTATTGAGAATACACACGTAACCATATATTTTTAACTTTTAATATTCAATGCATTGAATCAAGGTACCCATTTTATGAGTGGGTTAATGATGTTTTTTAATAGTATTATATTTATACAGTAAAATACATAAATACATGCCTACTCCAGATATTGGGATATATGGGCTTAATTAATCATAACTTAATTGAACTATGAGAATGTAAAAGTATATTTAAGTCTCAATTGTATCTGACTTAGATAACATTATATCGTTAATATGCTTACATAATCGAATGGATCATAACATCTTATATTGAGCTAGGTTTATAATAATTGGCAAATATGAACATGAGCTACGTAACCTATTGCTATTTTAACGATATGTTATTTCATTTTAGGAAGAAGATTTGGAAAGCATGCATATAAATACATAGATACGATGATAGAGGGAGAAATGAGAGAAATGAAGGAGAGAGAGCTTATCGTGATATTTATCATCCTATGGTTATAGTCAGGGCCCTGGTTATAGTCACAGTGGTGGAAACAATCCAGGGGGAGGGGCTTACAGACGTGAAACAGGAAAGAAAGAGGAAGGGAGGGTTTGGCTGAGAGGGGGTAGTAGAGAGGGGAAGGAGTGGGGGCGGGGGTGTATCAATGTTACCAACACAATTCGCGATTCTCTGCCGGGCAGGTGTATCAGGACTTATGTCCACAATAGTACATGAAATATCCCAACAAATAGTTATAATATAATTACCAACGACGTAGTCGATGGGTGTAATCCAGTCCCCCACACACGGCTAATTCAATGACCTGTAGGAATGTTCACATAATACAATATCGATACAATGAACTTAGCTTAGAGGACTGGTGATGTAGGACTGTTGTTATTGATTAGTATTTGTAGCACATGGTGAACTGGGGGTTGAGTCAGAGCCGGGGGGGGGGGGGGGGGGGGGGGGGAAGATGTTGGCTGTATGGTGTTGATTGAGAGACTAAAGGGCCGGCGTCCGATCGCTTCGCGAAATTACATATGGCTGCCGGCTCATAATAATTATAACCCATAACTTGGTTTCATGATATATCTAGAGCTGATGTAGATATTTATACATTACAGTTAATATTTAACCTATACTTAAGAATAAACTACAATACACAAAGAACCAGCCGAAATCGTACAAGCGATACGATACCGCCAAATTCAAATGGCCTATTGGACCTAAAACTGTCGGGATCATTACCCTATTCCCGACATATTGCCCGCCACCAAAAATGATATACAGGAGCTATATACAAAGAACAAAAAAAGGACATCGAAGTCAAAGATCACCTTGTTTGATCTTTGATCTCCAAAGATCCACAGAACTCATAGCCGCCCTCCTTTTGGGATGAGCGCCACCTGAAGCCTGAGGAGGATCATCCTTCTCATCATCAGCTGCCCCACCTTGAGGAGCACTGTCACCAGCACTCTCCCGCGGAGGGGTATCAGTAGAGACGCCAGGATCATCCGGCAGTTCTACATCCTGCTCCAAGGGATATAACCTTACGACTGGGCGAGTAGTAACCCCCGTCGAAGTTCGTCTTCTAACAACCCTTATAAGACCATCAATGCCCTGGAACAAATCGATAATCCTCCCAAGCTTCCAAAATAACCTAGGACGCTCATCATGAATCAGTACAATATCCCCGATACGAGGCCATCGTTGATTCGTCCCTTTGATCTTATTAGAGTGACGCTCGCGAAGAGACAGCAAATATTCTTGTATCCACCGTTTCCATAGATCATCGGACACCTTGTTTACATACTGGAAGCGACGATGTGTGGTGTCAGCATTGCCGAACATAGGGTCATGCAGATCTTCGTCATTTACTGACGTACGACGTGTGGCGTCAGCATTGCCGAACGTAGGGTGATGCAGATCTTCGTCATTTACTGACGATCTAGGAAAGGTATTAAGGGTTCGTCCACGTGTTAGCATAGAAGGCGAAATGGGTAAGAGGTCATCAACATCTGCCGAGGTATAGGTCAAGGGCCTGTCGTTGACTGACATCTCAATCTCTATTAAGAAGGTTTGCAACTCCCGTCTGGTTACCAGTGCCCTTCCTAATACTTTCTTCATGGCAGATTTGACGATACCGATTGTTCTCTCCCAAATCGCCCCGAACCATGGTGCACGTGCTGGTATAAATCTCCACTGACAACCCTTTCCAGTGAGGGTAGCCACAACCTGCGGGTCATCCATTAAACTCTGGAGATATTTAGAGGCCCCGACAAAACAAGTCGCATTATCGCTCATAATAATTTGAGGGAAACCATTGCGGCCTGCAAAGCATCTTAGAGTATGCAAAAACCCCTCACTGGATAGGTCGTCACTCAATTCAATATGAATTGCTCTGGTTACCACACATGTGATTGAACGGCATATACCTTTATGATATTACCGGCCGATTCTCTAACATGAATCGCTCCGGTGTAGTCTACCCCGGTTACCTGAAATGGTTCAGTCCTTTGTACCCTGAACTCAGGCAAGGGAGGTAGATCAACTGGGGAGTAAGGGTTACCCTGTAATATTTTACAGATAGTACAGCTATTGTGGATCCCTTTAATTGCTTGCCGCATCTTAGGGATCCACCAACGTTGTCGCATATACGCCAGAACATCATTTACGCCAAAATGTAGGCAGGTCCTATGGCATTGGCGAATCAACAGTTTTGGTAATCAATGAGAGGAGCTAAGGAGGACAGGATATTTCGCAGAATCAATAATGTCCACCTTTTGTATCCTGCCTCTACACTTAATTATGCCTTCTTCCATATATAATCCTAGCTGCCTCATTAAGTTAGAGGGATTGGCCTTTGACTCCTTGCTCAGGATTTGATGTTCAGTAGGATAAGATTCCTTTTGTACTGAACATATTAGTTTCGCTTCTGCTGATCTCAATTCATGGAGTCTGATATGCTTCGAATCTTCACTAAGGAGAGACCCGTGAGCTCGACTTCTCATGTTGTTAATGAAACGGTATATCCATGCAAATACCCGTATTACTTGATTATAAGCTGCCGTAACGTTCCCACTCTACCAACTTGTTATCCTGATGTGTAGTACTCACATTCGAACTACTTAACACATCATCTTGGGGCCGACTTGAAGGATCAGATATGCATTCCCTGAAATCCTGAGGCCATTCAGTTGGAGATATAAGCCATGGAGGTCCATGCCACCAAATAGAGGACGACATAAACTGTTGCGCAGAGATCCCCCGGGAAATTATGTCACTGGGGTTATCCCTGGTGCTCACAAAGCGAAATATAGCTGTAGGAACTAAGTTATGTATCTCATCAGTGCGATTAGAGACATAAACAAGTAACACTTTCTGGCTGTGTACCCATGAAAGTGCTATTTGACTGTCGCTCCAGACATAGACGTTATTAATCTGTAGTATGTCTGCATAAGCATCCAGTGTAAACTTTATTAGACAAGCAGACAGAAGCAATGCAGTAAGTTCTAATTTAGGAACTGTAATCTTCTTTATAGGGGCTACTTTGGCCTTCGCTATAGCCAGTGACGCTTCACTACCATTGCATATGTATATGGCAGTACCGTACGCACTATTACTAGCATCAGAAAAGGCATGTAGATCCACCTGGTGACCACTAATATCCTGACGATTAAGTTGGACCTTGGAACATGTGGAAAGGTCCGACCGAATCAACCGCCAAGTATCTTGTAACTCAGTCGGGAGGGGCGTGTCCCAATCTAGTTTTAGCCGCCACAGTTGCTGTAAAAACATACGAGCACGGATTGTTACAGGCAGCAAAAAACCTAGGGGATCAAACAACCTCGCTGACAAGCTTAAGCAGTTTCGCTTGGTCATAAGCTCACTGCCGCATGGGGTGTGACAGAAGGATATACAATCTGTGGTAGTGTCCCATTTGTGACCTAAAAACTTCACCTCACTATTTTCAGTAGCTACACCGTCAGAAGCAAATTGACCTTTCAAAAGATCACTATTAGTGGCCCATTCTCTCAAGTATAGATGAGCCTTCGCAAATATATCGCGGATCTCCCAGCATCTTCGAGCAATAAATCTTCATCGTCTCCAGTGCCTTGAAGATTGTCCACATAGATTGATCTCATTCTTGAAGTCAGGATCTAGTCCAGCCTGCACAAGGTGACGCAAGATAGTAGCGTTGAGAAGGAACTGGGAACAGGTCGCCCCGAATAAGACGACTCTGAACCTGTAGACCAGATACTCTGAATCTAGATCCATTGGGTCCCGTGACCATAAAAATCTTGTCGAGTCCCTGTCTTCACGATGGAGTTGAAGCATCAGGAAGGCCTTCTCAATATCGGCGACCCATGCAAACTTATGACATCTGAAGCGTAACATAATTTGCGCGAGATCAGAGACCAGGGACGGACCCGTGTACAGACAATCATTCAGGCTATAGGAGCGATCACTGGATTTAGCAGAGCAGTCATACACAATACGAACAGGAGTGGTGGAACTGTCCTTTTTAATCCTATGGTGAGCAAGGTAATGGATGTTATCCCCATACTCACCGAGATCTACTCTCTCCACAAATCCACGTTGTACCTGCTCGGCCAAAACTGCCGCATAAGTTTCGCAATAATTTGGAACCTTGACAAACTGCTTCTGAAGGCCACGTAACCTACCAAGTGCTAGATGGAAATTAGTAGGTAATTTACTCTTGTTATCATTCCAAGGGAGCCTACCACATACTGACCTCTGCCAGAGTCATACGTTACAGTCTCTTCATACGAACTTAACGTTAGCTTGGACTCCCGATCAAGTTCATGTGGGTCAATTCCAATATTGTCCAAGTCCCATAGCTTATCTATATCAGTACATGTATTATCAGGCACATTTGGCCTAATATATTTATCTATGGGGCTTACTGCTACCTTGAGGACCGTAACCACCTCCACCTGTGTGTCTTAAGAGGAAGTGGCATAGGATCCAGAAATGGCATACCCTTGGATCGTGGGGAGCATTATTAGCTTATCTACCTGCCGATATCCAGGGTGAACCAGGTCGTAGTAATAATCAGCTCCGACCAGTAGCATAATACCATTGTTAGCAGAGAGTTGATCATCAGCCAGTTTATAACCCTTGCTTCTGAGATATTTCAAATGTGGTTGAATCTCTGATGCTATATAGAAACTGGGTAGTGTGTCGACCACAACAGCCTTGATGGGACATACCTTTCTTCTACAAACATAGGAAATCTCCACGATATCATAGTCACTGGAATCTATTTCACCAGTGAAACCATGGAGACGCAAATTCTCTTGACCCTTGCTGGTACACTTGAGCTGGGGTAATGATGACCGCAGAACGAATGACCTCTGTGAGCACTGGTCAAGTAAGGTGCGCGTCATTATAGTATTATTATTACTCCCCACTACTGGCAGCATCATAGTAGGAAGCAATTGACATTCTCGAGAAGCAATGGACATGGCAGATACCTTATCACCCTCGCTCTTACTTTTCTCATGTGACTCTTTGGGGGTTCTCCCCTTTTCTTTGTCGTCGTGCCGATCAGACTGGGTGCAAAGGGAAAACCAATGTTTCCCCTTGCAATACTTACAAGGTTTGATGTAGGAATTGGTGCAAGTACTGTTGAAGTGGTCTCTTGCCAGACAGCTGGTACATAACTTAAGCGATTTAGCCTTGCTAACCTTCTGTGTAGCCTTAGGATACTTAGGACACTGATACCACAGATGACCGTGGACACTGCACAACTTACAACCTAATGAAATTGGCCGTTTCTGTTTAGGAGAAGTCTGTACCGGGAAAGCTGCAGTAGATGGCGACATCTCCACTTGTCGGTAGTGTCCAGTACTCTCCATATTGAAGACTTCAGTCTGGTACACCTGCACCAACGCTTCCAAGTTTAGTGGAGAGTCGCTTAGTTGTCGTCGTAAGATTTCCTTTAGGGTAGAGGGTATTTTATTCAAGATAATTACACTAAATATTTCCTCCTTGGTGATGGCCATTGTCTCCATAGATCGGAGGAGGCTCTCAAAGGAGGCATAGTACTCCTTTAGGGCCGTCACATCATAGGATGGAGGATCTAGCGTGAAGAATTTAGTAATTAACGCGGTCTTGATGACTTCCACTCTCCCGTAAGTTCTCTTCAGCAACTCCACTGCAGACTCGTAGCTGGTAGCTTCTAGCTTGTACCCATCGACTAACTTCAATGCCTCCCCTTCCAATTGACCACGGAGATATGTGAACCTTTGGATGGATGTGAGTGTTTTATTATGATGGACGGAACACTCAAAGATATCCCAAAATCCAGTCCAGGTAGCCGAATCCCCGGAAAAGGTAGGCAAAGTAAGCTTCGGCAGGTTAAAACCAGTCGCCTTTGGTGTACCGGTATCCTTAACAGAGGTTGATTCTTGGGTGGAAGATAGTCTGGCTAAGGCTGTATTAACGTCCTCAAAGTACTCAAGATCTGCCGACATTTCTTCTTCCACATCGTCAGTAACTGTCAAATAAACCATATACCTGCTGAGCATAACTATCATAAGTAGCTAGCGATTTAGTAACAGTAGTGAATTTACCCTTTATTTGATCAGCCTGGCACTTATTAAAAATTCATCAAGATCTCTTAAACATCTATTTAAACTTCCCTTCATCCCTCCCTTAAGAATCTTAAGTTTCTTTAAATCTGTCATCGTTAAGGTCTATTAGGCTATTAACTCTCTAAACTATAAAGCAACTATTACACAAACCGTTAATCGCTTAGGAATCAACAAAGCGGCAAACCATTACTCCCAATTTGGAAACGGTCATTAGGCTACTAGCTGCAGTAGGAAGAATTAATCGAATAAGAAATTGATCTACTAACAGAAACCAACTAGGGCTAGAGAAAGAAGGGTAAATGAAGAACTGATTAGGTCTTGTAATAAGTATTAGGCCTAGCCTAGTTGGTTAAGCTACAATCATGAGGTCTGACTTAACTGTCAATCGCTTAGGAATTAACAAAGACCGACTCTCATGACCGCCATTAAGCAACTAGGCTATGAAATTTAAATATAAAAGGTCACATTAGAACCCTCCCCACCAGCAAAATCAATGAGTCCCACAATGACAAAACACAATTAACACCACAGGCACACCACCAAAGCGAAATGAATAGCCACCACAGACACCTGCAGGCCTAGACTGCCTAGCCTAGCCTAGCCTAGCCTATGAGCGCAAAATGGTGACCGACGAAACTACCCCTACCCCAATCTCCAGCCCAGCTAACCCACCAAAAAACGCCAAGGATCACACGCCCAAAAAAACCTGGAAACAAGCCCCAAAAAAGATAGGGACGGTGCCAAAAGGGTAAAAAACACGAGGGAAGAAGCTGGGTCCAAACTAGGGAAATGGCAGTCGGCCAACAACGCGCGAGGCGGCAGCCATTTGTAAGCCCACAAGCGTCAAGGAAGCAAACAAAACGGTACTACGGTAAGGAAGCTTTAGGGCACGAAGGACCATTATTTATCGGGAATTTAGATAAAGAGGTTAATTTACATATCACTGGTGCATGAAATATCCCAACAAATAGTTATATTATAATTACCAACGACGTAGTCGTTGATGGGTGTAATCCAGTCCCCCACACACGGCTAGTTCAATTGCATGACATGTAGGAATGTTCACATAATACAATATCGATACAATGAACTTAGCTTAGAGGACTGGTGATGTAGGACTGTTGTTAATATTATTAGTAGTTGTAGCACATGGTGAACTGTAGGTTGGGTCAGGGCCGGGGGAGGAGATGTTGGCTGTACGGTGTTGATTGAGAGACTAAAGGGCCGGCGTCCGATCGCTTCGCGAAATTACATATGGCTGCCGGCTCATAATAATTATAACCCATAACTTGGTTTCATAATACATCTAGAGCTGATGTAGATATTTATACATTACAGTTAATATTTAACCTAACTTAAGAATAAACTACAATACACAAAGAACCAGCCGAAATCGTACAAGCGATACGATACCCAGAGCTGGGCACCACAAACAAAAAGTCAAGTCAGCAAACACAAATCAGCAAACCCAGAACATAACTTCAGCAAACACAAATGTGCAAACCTTGTGAAATTTCTAGTCCTCAAATGCAAATATGCAAACGCAAACTGTTTTTTATTAATTTTAAATTTAAACTACAGAATCAAGGGTAAATCAATAAATTCAATCTCTAACGTCAATAAATATATATATTTACTAAAATATAATGTTGCCCAACTTCCATGGACCTGAAGGATATACATACAGGCTTTTAAAGCTTGGAAATTGCTGTAAATTGCCAAAACATTCCAGAACGTCACCCGCAGTGATAGGGTTAATATATATAGCATAGGCCACTTAGTTTGTCCACATGGGCAGTAAAACGTTGGGGCAACTTGTTTATGGGGAGAGTGCTTCAGTAATAATCAGTATTCACAATTCCGCACCATTCAGGAGGTACGCCGGATCACAGAGGTGCAAGGAGGCGATTTATTCGTGGTCCCCCCTTTGGGAATGGCAATAGGCTATATATGCCTAGATAGGTCTACTTTAGATAGATTAAGCAATTTAATAGAAAGTAGCCTAGGCCTATTAATTTTAATGCTCAGAATTAAGGCCTAGCTTCAGATCAAAATTTAATAAAATGTTATTGTAGGCTAAATTTAGTCTAGGCCTATATGATACTTTCAAAATTAACACTTTCTACTTGACACTAATAAAATGAGTGTGATTATAGGCCTAGGCCTATACATAGAAGTTAGAACATGCAATATTTAGCCTAGGCCTACATGTTTTGAGGCATTTTGATGGAATTAGTGACTGATTATAGCCTAGGCTATATATTAAAGTTAGAACATGCAATATTTAGCCTACATGCTTTGAGGCATTTTGATGAAATTAGTGATTGACTGATTATAGCCTAGACCTAGGCTAGCCTATATATATAGAAGTTAGAAAATGCAATATTATTTAGCCTACATGCTTTGAGGCATTTTGATAGGATTAGGGTAGTCTAGGCCTAGCCTAATAAAATTACTTATATTAGTAATTAGCCTATAGGCCTAGGCTATATTTAGAAGTTAGAACATGCAATATTTAGCCTACATGCTTTGAGGTATTTTGATGGGATTAGTGATGATAGACCTAGGCCTAGGCTATATAGCCTAGTCTATATAGAAGTTAGACTTAGCCTAGGCCTACATGCTTTGAGGCATTTTGATGGGATTAGGGTAGCCTAATAACATTAGTTTAGGTTAAAAATTAACAGGCTATCAATCAAATTAACGATAGCCTAACTTTATAATCTTAAATTAGTCTATATTATAGTTATAAAGCCCTTCTCCAGAGACATCTTCTTGGTAATTACAGGCCCATAGAAGGTTTCTAGGTGGGGCCAGGGGTGGCTTAGGTCCTCGATTTTTGCATGCTCTGCAGCATCACTGTCGGATGATGGTGGTGAACTGCTCCCCATGCTGTTGCCAGCTGCGGTAGGCATGATGGTAGACTCCACGTTCACTTCAATAGGCCGAAAATATAAACAAAGTTGAAGTGCTAGCAGGTTGGAACTCTTGGACTGCTGTGTTGTAGGTGTTAGCTCGACGCTTGCTACTAAGTAAGTGAACAAACGTGAAGAGCCGATGTATAGGCCTAGATTCCAGAACACAGGTAGTTGGCTTGGTCACATGACTTTTTTTGGCTGGAGCTGCAGGAGCGGCCCAGGGCTGGCTGGCGGCTGGAATTTGTATTTTGCGGACTCGAGGTTTGCAACATGGAGGTACTTTCCAGAGCTTCAAACCCGCAAATAGGCAGCCATTTTGGCGCCAACGCTAATTCGCCAACAAAATGACACTTCCGCCATGGCGGAATTGGCTATTTGCGGAATTATTGGCTAAAGTGCCCAGCTCTGACGATACCGCCAAATTCAAATGTCCTATTGGACCAAAACCTGTCGGGATTATTACCCTATTCCCGACAGCTTGTCTTTAGAGGGTCACCAGGATAGAACCAGATACTTGTGATCTGGATCTATCGAGAGAGCCCCCTAGTCAATTAACGTAACTTAAAGGATGCAGTCTTAAGGACATCGCTAGGCTACGAGCCTGTCTTGCTCAACCCCAATTCCTTACCTAGTGTATCCCAGCTAGACATTATTAATCGAGTAGACACTTGTTAGTATTTAATATAAGCTCTTTGATATGTGCGCATTATTATTCACAGTATTTATTAGTCTAGGTTGTTGCTGAGCCGCACAACCATAGCAGACTGTTTCGTTGATGAGGAAGTACTTCTTTTAGTGTCGAGCATTGCTACCGTTGCGCATTTATAGTATTCTCGTGTCAGTTAACATTATATGTCCTATCTTTTAGTGTATTCGATTTACACGTGTGGTGTCCTGCCTCCTGCCTTTATATAGTTCTAAATCAGTATGAGCATATTATGAGCATCAGACTTTCTTCAAAAGTTTCCAGGTCTATGCTGTAGGACTATACTTAACTTTCTTTCAGATAGGAGTGAAGAGTTTATTGTTGTTTAGAGTAACTGTATTGAAGCATCTTTTTATTGTATTAAATCTTGCAGGGATTTAATTGATCTTTCCATAGATCCCTTTTTATGCATTTTAACGTAACTTGCATCTTGTTTGTTATCAGGCTATACCAGTGCAGGTTAGCCTGAAGTAGAGTACATTTATGCCCAGTTAAGGATACCCCACTATCGCAGATTAACCCTGGAAGTTATAGGTGTTTTGTTTGCCGGCATATAAGTTCGAGGGTTTGGATCTAGCGTACCGTTGTTGCATAGTGCCCTATTACTAGTCCAATCATTGAGTGCCCTTGTTTTTTTCGTAGTCCCGGTCGTAACAAATGGCGACCTTGCCTAGTATCTTATCTTAGTCGTCATAACAAATGGCAACCTTATTCTAGGATTTAGTGAACTAAGAAATATTTGCAGGATTTTTTTTGTGGATTTTTTTTTTTTTAATCACCGTTTGGAGGTCGATTGTTATTTCTCACAGTTTGGCAGTGGACATTTGTTTTTGAGGAATATTTTGGACACGTTGGATTTTTTTTTTGGCAACGTAGTGTAGCACTTGAGTTGTCTTCAAGCATTTTTTGAGTGAATAGTGCTACATGAGAGTTTAGTTACTTTTGTTTTTTTTATAAACGTTGAGGATTTTCGGTGGACACTATGTCGAACGACGGATCCGTGCACAGAGAGGACACAGTACGGGAAGCAGACGAGGAGGTGGAGAAGGTGGAGTTGTTTAACGGCGTTCGGGTGGTAAACAATGAGGAAGATGCTCGGATTTTTTTGGAGGAGCCTGTGTCGGCGGATCGGGTGTCGGGGCTAGACCGGTACGGACTGCAGGGTGTAGCCACGGTCTTAGGGTTGTCCGGTACTAGTGGTTTGTCGAGAGGTGAGCTGGTTGACTGGGTGCTCGGTGGGGTGCATGGGGCTTCGGGTGGAGCGGGAGCTGGGGCACCTTTTGCCCAGCCCCCTTTCCACTCGACTCCTATCATGGCGCCCCCTCGGGCTCCGGAACCGGGTACGTTCCCGCAGGCCGATGCCCGCTGGCGATTGGGTATGCCTCTAGGTGATTCACGGGGTGGGTCCCCAATAGTAGCACCCCCACCTCAGGGTTTGTCTTCCGAGATGTTGTTTCAGCTCGAACTCGCCAAACTCGAGCAGCGAAAGCATGAGGCTGAGCTCGAGCAACGAAAGTATGAGGCTGAGCTCGAGCAGCGAAAGCATGAGGCTGAGCTCAGGCAGCAGCAGCAGCAGTGGGAATCTGAGCTTAGGATTCAGGCTGAGGAGAGAAAGGCCATACGTGAGGCTGAGCTTCAGGTTGAGGCTACGAAGTACTGTTTTTTTTTTTTTTTTAAGAGACAATGAACGGAGGAAGGAAAAACACAGATAAAACAAAAAGGTCCATGTGCCTAAAGGCATCCTCCATTCATAAAATGTTTGTAACAACTGGATTTAAACATTTGTAGATTGTAAGTTTGTGGAAAGCAATTCGAGGGAAGTGAATTCCAAAGAGTAGTAGCTCTGGGGATAAATGAATTCTGATACGCAGAAGTTCTGCATTGTGGAGGAGAAAGTGTAAATTCATGGGCGCTCTCAGCTGCCCTAGTTCTACGGGGAAAGATGTGGTTAGGCGGCACAATTGAAGCAAGTTCCTCGGAACAATTGCTGTGAAAATATCTGTAGAATAATGCAAGGGATGCAACGTTTCTTCGTATGGATAATGTAGGAAGGTCCTGTGTGATTGCAGGGTTATTGATTAATCTAATAGCTTTATTTTGAATTTTGTCCAACTGCCTCAATGCAACCACTCCACTTCCACCCCACAGAGGTGAACAGTAATCCATCTGAGAACGCACATGACTTATATATCACGGCCAACTGCTCGTCAGTGAAGAATTCTCGAACTCTGTACAGGAGTCCCAGTTTTTTAGAGGCATTCTTAGCAATGCTTCTAACATAATGTGTCCAGCTCTAGTTAGTAGTTAATGTTACACCGAGAATGTCAATACTAGGGGAAGTGGGAATATTTACATCATTAAAAAATATATGGGAGTCAGTGAGCTTCTGTCGGTTAGAAAATTGAATGTACTTGGTTTTCTGTGCATTAAAGGAAACTAGATTCTTTTGTCCCCATCCATTAATTCTAGAAAGGTCCTGGTTCAGAGAAATTGCAGTGTTTATTTTTGAATTTATAAGATCGGGTTGGGTGAAAGAATTGGTAAATGTGAAGGAACTGTGGAGTGTTGAGTCATCTGCGTAGGAATGTATTGGATTATGAGTGGTAGATATGAGATCATTGATATGAATGAGGAACAGAATAGGGGCCAAAACTGATCCCTGGGGAACACCATCATTTATTGAGTGAAATTGAGAATAAAGGCCATCTACCATTACACATATTTTTCTGTTATGAAGATAAGAAGAAATTAGTGGAACTAATGATGCAAGGCCGTATTGTGATATCTTCGACAATAAGGATTGATGCCAGACTCTATCAAATGCCTTTGATATATCCAGTTCTATTGTATATGTTTCACCATGTTGGTCTGTAGCTTGGTTGATTTGATGCATAAGAAGGCAAAGCATGTCTGCAGTTGATCGACATCGTCTAAAACCATATTGCCTATCACTGATTAATTTATTATTCTCAAGATGCTTAATTATGTGATTATTTAATATAATTTCAAAGACTTTACCAAGAGTGGAAGTTATAGCAATTGGTCTGTAGTTTGATGGATCTGAAGAGGCACCTTTTTTAGGAACTGGATGGATGTTTGCTTCTTTCCAGGGTACTGTGCAGACATAGAGCTTGAGAAATTTCTGGTGGAGTCGACAGGGCAGCGTCTCGGTTCTGGGAATCGTGGTCTTGATCAGTCTTTATCGCACCTTCTTAAGTTAGTCCCTGCATTTGACGAGTCGGGTGTCACCGAGTTTTTCCTGCGTTATGAGAAGAAGTGCCGGGAGCACCAATGGCCCGAGGTTAAGTGGGCAGCCCTTGTTTCCTCTAGGTTGGTTGGCAAATGACTCAAGGCATATGATGCGTTGGCCTTGGAGTCTTGCATCGATTATGAGGTATTGAAGGAAGCTGTTCTGCGGGCGTACGAGTTACAACCAGAGACATATAGGTTGAAGTTTCGGGGTGTTACGAAGGGTCGTGAGTGCACTTTTCTAGAACATGCCCGGGAACTGTCTGATGCTTTGAGAAATTGGCTGAGGTCAGAGAAGGTGACGACGTTCGAAGAGCTTGAGCAGTTATTCCTTCTAGAGCAATTTTTTAAATGCACAGGCGGAGACCTGACTTTGAACCTCAAAGAGAAACATCCTAAAACTCTACAAGAGGCAGCTGAGTTGGCTGACCTGAGATTATCGCTGGTTCGTGGGTGCGGGTCTGCACAACGGACCGATGCAGTTAACAAGGGGCGCAACACTCCACCCCCCCCGAGTCAGTGATGTAACATTTAATAACAAAAGTAAGAGCAATGATACTAATTTTGATCACAAACCAAAAACCGTCCCGTTTAAGAAAGGTCAGGGCCCTTCCCCACCTCAGGGGAAGTCCAAAGATGAAGTAGAGTGTTTTAAGTGTCATAAAAAGGGGCATTTTGCACGTTCCTGCCCTAGTAACCAACCTGCAGAAGTCGTGTCTTTGGCCAGCAACATTGGGGTGTTTCTGAGGTCTTCTGCATTTACCCGCGGTGATATGTCAGATGCGGGGGCACAGCCAGTGAAGGAGTGTCCGGAAGGCTCGCGATGTCCGCGATGCTTTTTGCGACAATAGAGGGCGTGGCTGCGTGAGTTGGGCTGGTTGCAAGCATGGGTTGGACTTGTTGCGTGATACAGGTGCATCCCAGACTCTGATGAAAAACTTTACAGGCCAACCAATAAACGCGGGACGGGTAGTTGTGGTGCAGGGTATTAATGCTACACGGTCATACCCGTTGGTTTGAGTGGAGCTGAAGGTTGATGGTGTGACACTAGAGATAGATGTTGGAATCGTAGAGAAACTGCCAGTAGAGGGCGTCGACCTTCTTCTCGGCAACGACTTTGCGGTGCCTACTTCTGAGGTTCCACCCTTAGTCGTTGCCGAGAGGGCGGCCGACGTGAGTAGGGAGGGGCAGGAGTTGGTCGAGAGGTGTCAATTACAGCAGATGGCGTGTGTTGTCACCCGATCTCGTGCATCTAAGGTGTCACAGCCTATTCCTCAGTCTCTAGACCAGCGGAGGAACGGTCGGAAGGAGAAAGCTAAAGTTGGGAGAAGTTTTGTGAGTTTTGATCCAGCGGCTCTTCTTGGTGACTCAGTATTAGCACCAATGTTTAGGTCCGGAGTGGCCCCAGAACCTGTCACACTTGGTGAGGAGATAGGGCGTGAGAAAACTCCGAGACAGCAACGTTACACACTTAAGCAAGATAGGATCGAACAGTCCAGTATCGGGGGAGGCCATAAGTTGCTCCGGGAGCACTTAGATAGATTGGCTCCTTCGGATATCTGTCGGCTGTAGATAGATGATCCTGAGCTTCAAAAGTGTAGTAATGGTGCGATTGAACTTGATGAGGACGGGGATGCAAAGCCGGGGGACTTCTTTCGTGTGGAGGGCAAATTGTACAGGCGTTTTCTAGATCCCAGACGGAGTTGGGAGGGTGGGTCGAGAGTGGTTGACCAGTTGGTAGTGCCTAGTGTGTGCCGTGATAGCCTACTGAGGTTGGCGCATGATGTACCGTTGGCAGGGCATTTGGGTGTACGTAAGACGGTAGCAGCATTGGCGAAATTGTTTTGGTGGCCAGGTATGAAGGCACATGTGGCGTCATGGGTGGCAATGTGCAGTACCTGCCAGACAGTAGGTAAACCAAACCAGTGTATTCCAAAGGCTCCGTTACACCCTATTCCTGTAATAGGACCACCATTCAGTAAGGTTATATGTCACGACCGGGACTGCGAATAAAACAAGGGCACTTAATGATTGGACTAGTAATAGGGCACTATGCAACAACGGTACGCTAGATCCAAACCCTCAAACTTATATGCCGGCGAACAAAACACCTATAACCTCCAGAGTTAATCTGCGATAACGGGGTATCCTTAACTGGGCATAAATGTACTCTACTTCAGGCTAACCCACACTGGTATAGCCTGATAACAAACAAGATGCAAGTTACGTTAAAATACATAAACAGGAATCTATGGAAAGATCAATTAAATCACTACAAGATTTAATACAATAAAAAGAAGCTTCAATACAGTTACTCTAAACACCAATAAACACTTCACTCCTATCTGAAAGAAAGTGAAGTATAGTCCTACAGCATAGACCTGGAAACTTCTGAAGAAAGTCTGATGCTCATAAGATGCTCGTATCTTAAACTATATAAAGGCAGGAGGTAGGACACCACACGTGTAAATTGAATACACTAAAAGATAGGACATATAATGTTAACTGACACGAAAATATTATAAATGCGCAACGGTAGCAATGCTCGACACTAAAAGAAGTACTTCCTCATTAACGAAACAGTCTGCTATGGTTGTGCGGCTCAACAACAACCTAGACAAATAAATGCTGTGAATAATAATGCGTACATATCAAAGAGCTTATATTAAATACTAATAAGTGTCTACTCAATTAATAATGTCTAGCTTGGATACTCTAGGTAAGGAACTGGGGTTGAGCAAGACAGGCTCGTAGCCTAGCGATGTCCTTAAGACTGCATCCTTTGAGTTACGTTAATTGACTAGGGTGCTCTCTTGATAGATCCAGATCACAAATATCTGGTTCTATCCTGGCGACCCTCTAAAGCCAAGCAAAGAGGCAGCAAAGTGTGGAACTGGTACAGGCCAAAGCCCTCAGTCAACACAAAGCTGCACTCGCAAAGGATGCAACCGAAAAGACAACACAGGCTACCACAGGACCGGTCGAAGTCGTGTAGGTATAAGCAAACCGTACACACATCGAAGACAACGACTACAGTTACCTTATCGCAGTCTAGCATTAAAGAAAAGACCAGAAACACTAAATCAATAATGGCGACACACAGAGTTCTTAACCTATACTAACTGAGAACCCTCAAAACCTATTCTAAGTACATGTAAATATCTCTGAGGACGGCGCATGCAATACAATGGGCCGGCTATGGAAACCGTATGCAGAACCCAAGGGGATAAGTAATTGAATAAAGGCGAGAAGCAATGGAAAAGAAGAAGTTCAGAGAGAGAAACAGTTTTAAGGTGGTGATCGGGGGAGAGTATGCAAGGGAATGTTAGAAGCACGCGCGTCTAGCCTGTCCTGACGAGGACCTCTCCTGGGAACCCTCGTGTGGGAGGTTAGTTACACAGGATCTCGCAAAGGCGCGATGGTCGGCCAATCACGGGCCGAGACGTCACAAGACAGCAGGTGTCACGTGACACAGCCAGACACTCACAACCATCTCGCTCTAAAAAGTCTCTCTCTTCCCACGCTGGTACTTTCATCACTACTATTGATATAAAATACAACCCGTTGTCACAGACGAAAACAAAGAACACCACTGGACTGTCTGTGACATAACGATTACTAGGAAAGAAAGAACAACATTCTCTGATAACTGTAGCCCATTTCGATGTCCCCAACGAGCGCTAGTGGCTAACGAGAGGCGATTCTGCCAACGCTGGTAGACGTCACATATAATCGACATGGTTGGCCCTCTACCCCCTACTAGTGCAGGCAACAAGTTCCTCCTCACAATCATGGATGTTGTCACTCGTTATCCGGATGCATACCCCATGCGATATGGTACTGCTAAGACTGTTGTTCGTAACTTGCTATTGTACTGTTCTAGGTACGGGTACCCGCAGGAATTGCAGTCAGACCTAGGGTCCAACTTTACTTCTAACCTTTTCAAACAGACCATGCAGCAGCACAGTATCAGTACAGTTGTCTCTTCAGCCTATCACCCAGAAAGTCAAGGGGTGTGGGAGAGGTGGCACTGGACTCTGAAAAGCATGTTGCGTTGTTACTGTGTTGAGAATGGCAAGGATTGGGATCTTGGGTTGCCCTATGTATTATTCGCTGCTCGGGAGGTACCTGGTGAAAGCCTAGGGTTCAGTCCCAATGATGTAGTTTTCGGACATCAGGTCAGAGGCCCCCTCAACATGGTTAGAGAAATCTGGGAGGGCACAGCAAAACCATGTTCCATGTTAAAGTATGTCCTCGAGAGTAGAGAGAGAATGCTGAGAAGCCTAGAGTTGGCAGGTAGGAATTTGGTAGGGTCGCAAGCACTTATGAAGGACAGGTACGATGAGAAGACAACACTCCGGGAGTTTAAGGTGGGGCAGGAGGTGTTGATTCTGGTACCTCTGCCAGGTCATCCGTTGTCTGCCAAGTACGCTGGTCCTTATAAGGTGGTAAAAAAGATCTCTGACCTAGACTATCTTGTGGCTACTCCAGATAGGCGTAAAAAGAATCAGTTGTGCCATGTGAATATGGTGAAAGAGTTTGTGAGGCGCCCCCCTGAGCCTCTCGCTGTCCCTGTGTTGACCTGCAGCGGTCATGGAGGAGAAGGAGTGAGGGACAGTGAAGC
The DNA here is from genome assembly GCA_032716605.1 of Paralithodes platypus. Taxonomy (NCBI): domain Eukaryota; kingdom Metazoa; phylum Arthropoda; class Malacostraca; order Decapoda; family Lithodidae; genus Paralithodes; species Paralithodes platypus. The sequence goes on from CM064524.1 coordinate 16,798,727, forward strand.
CCAGGTGGAGGATAACTGGGAGTGTCATGTCTCTGCTGACCAGTGGGCGGGGAACTCCAGATAGGTGGCTGACGATGCTCTAGTGCACCTGCCTGAGCAACAGCGTGCAGCCGTGCAGCGCCTGTTTGCTTCATACCCCACTGTGTTTGCAGAGCATCCAGGCCTCACAACTCGAGTGGTGCATGACGTGGACGTGGGAGATCACCCCCCCTTTAAATCAGTACCCTACAGAATTCCACCCATTAAACTCCCAGCCCTCAGAGCGGAGTTAGAGTATATGTTGGAACGGGGGCTGATTGAGAAGGGGGCAGTTAGGTGGACATCTCCTGTCACTCTGCAGCCCAAGCCTGACGGGAAGGTTCGCTTCTGCATTGACTTTCGGAGATTGAACGGGTTGACTCCCACCAATGCTTATCCCTTTCCCTGTGTTGACGATAGTGTAGACAAGATCGGTAAGGCAGTTTCTAACTAAGGTAGACCTAGTGAAAGGCTACTGGCAGGTGCCCTTGTCTGAGCGGGCGAACGGGGTATGCGGGTTTGTGGTTGATGGGAACACCTGCCGTTGCAATGTGATGCCGTATGGCCTTAAAAATGCCCCAGCAACCTTCCAGAGTCTTATGAAAGAGTTAGTAGCTGACATCCCTAACTGCACTGTCTACCTAGATGACGTTATAATCTACGATGACAACTTTGAGAGTCACTGTGAGCACATAGAAGCCTTGTTTCGGAAGCTCAGTGAGGCCAGCTTGGTGGTCAATCTGGGCAAGTGCGACTTTGTCCGGGCAACTGTGCAGTATCTTGGGTTTGTGGTCGGGTTAGGCCAGGTGTGCCCCCCCCAAAAACAAGATACAGGCTATTAACCAGTTCCCCAGGCCGTCCACTAAGCGGCAGATCATGAGATTTTTGGGCATGATCGGTTACTATCGCCGCTTCATAAAGGGTTATTCTACTGTGTTAGCTCCCCTGACAGATTTGCGAGCAAAAGAGAAAAAGTTCAAGTGGGCACCTGAGTGTGAAAGGGCTTTTTCGCTGGTCAAGCACCTACTATGCACTCACCCAATCCTCAGGGCCCCTGACTTTGAAAGACCGTTCCAGCTGGCAACAGATGCCAGCGGTGTAGGGGCTGGTGCCGTCTTAATGCAAACAGACGAGGTAGGTTTGGAGCATCCAGTCAGTTTCTTTTCCAAGAAGTTTAATTCCGCTCAGAAAAACTACTCTGTGGTGGAGAAAGAACTGCTGGCAATAGTGTTGGCGCTCAGGCACTTTGAAGTATATGTTCCTGCCTACGGGCCAGTCGTGGTGATTTACACCGACCACCACCCTCTTAAATTTCTGAACCAATTCCACAACCGGAATATGAGGCTGACACGTTGGTCACTCATGTTGCAAGAATACAATCTAGACATTCGCCATATTGCCGGTTGTGAGAATGTGATTGCAGACTGTTTGTCGTGGGTGGAGGATCCGGCGTAGATCACCACAGGTGTGTGGGTTTGAGTGGAGAAAAACCAGGCTTGCCCCTGTAGAGCAGCCGTCAAAAACAACATTAAAATTAAATACAAAAAATCACATAAAAACTCTTTCTTTTTTATAGTTAATTGTAAGTTGCCAATGTTATAGCTAAAGTCCTAAGTTGAACCTGTCTTTCACTTAGTAGGCTGGGCTCTGTGAAGCTCGCTCAGGGACCATAGCAGGCTAAATTATACTATTGTGTTTGGGAGGGGTTGTAAGATTTTCTTTATGCTAAAATGTTGTTTTATTTAAGATTGAGCTTTGGATTTCATTTCTGGTGGAGTGGATAGGTGTGGCGGGTCTTGTCGGCATTCTGCTTTGTCAGATATGGTGCTCGCCTAATGTTGAGCGTCCCGTATCTTGAGCGGGGTGTGACGTCTACCAGCGTTGGCAGAATCGACTCTCGTTAGTCACTAGCGCTCGCCAGGGACATCGAAATGGGCTACAGTTATCAGAGAATGTTGTTCTTTCTTTCCTAGTAATCGCATTGTCACAGACAGTCCAGTGGTGGTCTTTGTTTTCGTCTGTGACAATGGGTTATATTTTATATCAACAGTAGTGATAATAGTACCAGCGTGTGAATGAGAAAGACTTTCAGAGCGAGGAGGTAGTAAGTGTCTGTATGTACGGGTGCATTCCTGCCTCTCACTCGCCATTGGACGGCGTGTCTTGCTGTGTCATGTGGCGCCTGCTGTCTTGTGACGTCTCGGCCCGTGATTGGCCGACCATCGCGCCTTTGCGGTCTCCTGTGTAACTTACTGTACCTCCTCCATGAGGGTCCCCAGGAGCTGTCCTCATCAGGACAGGCTTGGCGCGCGTGCTTCTAACATCCCCTTGCATACTCTCTCCCGATCACCACCTTTATCACTGTTGCTCTCACTCGATTCTCTCTTTCCATACTCTAACCTTTATTAACTGCACAACACTCCCCTTGGGTTCTGCATACGGTTTTCATAGCCGGCCATTGTATTGCATGCGCCGTCCTCAGAGATATTTACATGTACTTAGAATAGGTTTGAGGGTTCTTAGTTAGTATAGGTTAAGAACTTTGTGTGTCTCCATTATTGATTTAGTGTTTCTGCTCTTTTATTTAATGCTAGACTGGGATAAGGTAACTGTAGTCGTTGTCTCCGATGTGTGTACGGTTTGCTTATACCTACACGACTTCGACCGGTCCTGTGGTAGCCTGGATTGTCTTTTCGGTTGCGTCCTCTGCGAGTGCAGCATTGTGTTGACTGAGGGTTTTGGCCTGTACCAGTTCCACACTTTGCTGCCTCTTTGCTTGTCTTTAGAGGGTCGCCAGGATAGAACCAGATACTTGTGATCTGGATCTATCGAGAGAGCCCCCTAGTCAATTAACGTAACTTAAAGGATGCAGTCTTAAGGACATCGCTAGGCTACGAGCCTGTTTTGCTCAACCCCAGTTCCTTACCTAGAGTATCCCAGCTAGACATTATTAATCGAGTAGACACTTGTTAGTATTTAATATAAGCTCTTTGATATGTGCTGTTACGACTGGGGTTCAAATATATCAGGGCTCTTATTCATTGGACTAGTAATGGCATAAATGCTACAACGGAAAGCGCTAGCTCCAACCTCTGATGTATATTCCCAGTGAACAAAGAACACAAATACTCTACAGAGTTCTATATGCAATAATAGGCTATCAAACTCTCAATAAATGTGCGTCTACTCTAGGCTTAATGTTATGTGAAAACAGCCTATTACTACCTATAACCGAAGGTGCTTGGTTATGGTATGCAAAGTAAGGTGGTAAGAGAAGTTACAGCTTACGTTACTTTAATCAATAAATGTCAGGCACTCCTGCATGAAAGAAAGTGCACTAAAGTCCTTCAACACTAACAAGGAATCTTCTTTAAATGTTAGATGCTATAAAGATGCTCGTATCGGAAATGGAACCCAAAAAGGCAGGCAGCGGAACAATGCTCGTGCAGGCTATGCACACAAAAAGGCAGAATATATAATGCCGTCGGAGCCAAGAATATCCTAAACACAACAACAATAATAATAATCGCCACGACAATGCAGTATTCCTATCAACAAAAAGAGCCTAAGTCGTTTGTGTCTCAATACATCCAACTAGGCTGCGAAATGCTTGTGTAATCATAAACGGGTATGCATAAAAAGAGTAATTAGGTTAATATACTTAATGTCTACTATGATTGATAAAGTCTAGCTAGAGTCAATGATACGAGATACTGGTGCGCATGGCATGCCGCATAGCCTAGCGCAAATCTCAAGTCTGTGCGTCAAATATTACGTTATAATGAAGGGTAGCTCTCTTGAGAAACCTTAATACCGAAGTATTAAGCGTTCTCCTGGCGTACCTCAAGGACAAACAATCGAGACTAGAACAGTGCAGAATGGTATAGGCAAAAAGCCCTCATTCGTGCATGCTCTATTCTCAATGGCACACAGACTAGAATTTACTCAATCAACTCCAGTTCTCAGGTATGTCGTGCAGCTTTTAACTAAAGCCAGCACTCATAGGAAACAATACCTTATAATATCAGACTCCTAGTCTAGCATTATCTAATCCAGCAGAACACTAATAATTAAAGGATGCAGTACTTAAACAATATAAATGCCAACCAATGCTTCGTGATCCACTTATCTTAACAACTAACATACATGGGTTATATCAGACCTTAACACACAATACAACTGGCCAGCATAAAGCTGATTTTGCAGAGTTAACCAGAGGGGATATAGTCTTAATAAAAGGTGGTGAAAGATATGAAAAAAGAGAGAGGTAGGCAGAGGAAAAGATTCTCAGGTGCGAGCGGGGTACAGGTAGCAAGGGAGAACGATGGGTGCGTTCTAGAAACCAGATCTGAGGGAGAGAGTGGCGAGGAACTGTATATATACTCGCACTAGCTCGAGCCGCGTGGGAAAACAGCGGTTACAAGTCATCTAACCACTAGCAAAGCTTACAGCATGGTAAGGGCCTCTCTCCACCAACCCCCGCGAGGCAGCCAGCCGTGACGTCATCGAGCGGGACAAAAAACACTGCGCGCCCCCTCTCACTCTGTTCTACTCCCTCTCTCTCTCTCTCCCAGATCCTATCATTACTAGTTAATGATAAAACATATACTTTACAATTAAATATATAAAGCCTTGACATGGGTGAAAACAAAAAGCCTTTCTGGACTGCCCATGACACAAGCTTTCATATGAAATAAAGCACACTCTAATACATAAACTGTAGCCCCATCCACTGCCCTGGCGATCCTAGCGAGTCACTGTAGGACAAGCCATGCGGTTCTAACGGAGTGGTTAACGTCACACCCCCCCAAGATTTTTCTCAGAGGCCCCAAGGCTCACAAAAATCTGATGGTTAGAACCCATGCTATATCTCCACTTCCCATCACCCAGCGGCAGTAAAATATCTGGCACAGTTCTTCAACAAATTTTTTTTCAAAATTATAACCCTCCCCAACACCATAGGTTAAATTATATGTAGTTATGCTCCTCAAGAGCGAGCTTCTCTAGCCCAGCATTCTGAGAGGAGTGCAACTCAGAATTACTGCTATAACATACTAAAAAAATTCAACTATCAAAGAAAGAGTTTTTATTTGATTTTTATGTTTATAATTTGTTTAATTCGGCTGCACTATAGGGGCAAGCCTAGTTTTTTCTTCTATACCAAACGCTCAACTCCTGCTTTACGACCCAATATGCTGGGCTACAACCGCGAGCCAACAAGCACCAAGCGCAAAATACCATTCAAACTAAAGCAGGAGGCTACCCGTGTGTCAATCTACCCAGGATCATATACCCTTGAACGACCATCTGCAACCACGTTGTCACAACCGGCAATATGGCGTATGTCCAGGTTATATACCAGTAACCTTAGTGACCACCTGGTCAGCCTCATATTCCGATTGTGAAACTGGTCCAAGAACTTGAGAGGGTGATGATCTGGGTAAACTACAACGACTGGACCATAGGCTGGAACACAGACCTCGAAATGCCTCAGAGCAAGTACAACCGCCAGCAGCTCCTCCTTGACAACAGAGCAGCTCCCCTGGGCCGAATTGTACTTCTCCGAGCAGAAACTAACAGGATGCTCCAGCCCATCATCGTCCTTTTCCACAAGGACGGCACCAGCCCCCACACCACTAGCCTCCGTTGCTAGTTGGAAAGGTAGGCTAAAGTCAGGGGCCCTGAGGATCGGGCGAGTGCACAACAGGTGTTTTACATCTCTAAACACCTTCTCACACTCAGGCGCCCATTTGAACTTCTTATCCTTCCAGTTATCCTCCACCTGAGCTTGACTGTCCCGTTCTCCTTCTCCACCTTGACTGCTAAACGTCATCACAGGCACAGTGAGAGGCTCAGGGGGGTGCCTCCCATACTCCTTCATGGGATTAACATGACATAACTGATTGTGCTTCCGCCTGTCTGGAGTGGCTACCAAGTAAACCAGGTCCGATAGCTCCTCCACCACCCTATAAGGACCAGCGTACTTCGCGGATAAGGGGTGACCTAAAAGGGGCAGTAGAATCAACACCTCCTGACCCACGTGAAACTCCCTGAGTTCAACCTTGAGGTCGTACCTGTCCTTCCTGAGGGCCTGAGAGCTAGTCAAATTACGGCCAGCCAACTCCAGACTGCGCAACATCCGTTCTCGACTGTTGAGGACACACTTGAGCATAGAACAAGGTTTTTCTGCGCCCTCCCATACTTCTTCAACCATATGGAGAGGCCCTCTGACACGGTGTCCAAAGACGAGCTCATTAGGGCTGAATCCCAAACTCTCCCCAGGTACCTCCCACACAGCAAACAAAACACATGGCAGGCCAAGATCCCAATCCCTCCCACTCTCAAAGCAACAACAACGAAGCACAGATTTCAAGGCTGAGTGCCATCGCTCTAACACACCCTGGCTCTCCGGATGATATGCAGATGACACAACCCCAACAATCCCATGCTGCGGCATTGCTTGTACAAAGAGGCTAGAAGTGAAGTTGGGTCCCCGGACTGACTGAATCCTCTGCGAGTAACCATACCGGGAAAAATACACTAACAAGCTTCGGACCACCGTTTTCGTCGACCCATTTCTCATAGGGTACGCGTCAGGGTACCTTGTTGCTACATCTCCCGACTGTGCATCACTGTCCTCCTTCAACTCTTTCGTCTTTTTAAGCCCATCCTCTGCCCCTTCAGGAACAGTTACTGGGTCCTCTCCAGACTCGAAATGTGGTCCTAATAATGAGTCCCCGAGAAGGTCCGTTGATACTAAACTCTCAACCGCATCAACTTCCAACCCCTTCTCGGTACCCTTCCTCCGCTGATCTAAAGATTGTTGACCAGAATGTGACTCCCTGGATGCAGAATCTCCGGTGACAACACACGCCATAGGCTGAACCGGACACTTATCAACCCACTCCTGCTCCTCCCTACTCACGTCGGCCGGCTTCTCGACAACGACTAAGGGTGGAGCCTCAGAAGTAGGCCCCGCAAAGTCGTTGCCAAGAAGGAGGTCGACGCCCCCAACAGGTAACTTCTCCACAATTCCTACATCCAGGTCACGAGTCACACCATCAACTTCCACCTTCATTCTTACAAGCGGGTATGACCTTGTCGCATTAACTCCCTGAACCACAACCACCCGCGCCGTATTGACAGGTTTACCAGTGAAATTTCTCAACAGTGTTTGCGATGCCCCAGTGTCACGCAAAATTCTCACCTCATGTCTTCTACCCCCCCACTCCACAGAACCGAGTCCCCTGTGGTCACTAAAGGCATCACGGACAGGGAATAAGCCTTCCGGATCCTTCTGCACTGGCAGTGTATTTACCTCGGAAGAAATGCCTCTAACAAACTCCGATGTCCTCTTGAACACTCCAATGCCGTGAGCAAAAGACACGGCTGACGGAGGAGGTCGACTAGGGCACTCATTTGCCTTATGACCCTCCTGGTGGCACCTAAAACACATAAATTTCGGTTTCGGCTTATACTGTGATGTAAAAGGCCCCTGACTATTCACATACGGTGTGGTGGTAGGTTTGGCTTCAGTTTTAGTTTCATTGCTCTTTGGTTTAGATGTGTCATTGCTACGGGGAGGGGGAGAATAACGGTCCCTAGCACTTGCATCGTACTTCTGTGAGGACCCGCAACCCCGAATCAACGACAGCCGTAGATCAGCCATTTCTGCTGCTTCTACTAGAGTTCTTGGGTTTTTCTCCTTTAAGTTCAAAGTTAGATCACCGCCCGTGCTCTTAAAGAACTGCTCCAACATCATTAACTGCTTAACTCCATCAAACGTTGTTACCTTCTCAGATCGGAGCCAGTTCCCCATAGCATCGGACAAGTCCCGGGCGTGTTCCAAAAAGGTGCTATCTCTCCCCTTAGTTACACCCCGGAACTTCAAACGGTACGTTTCTGGTTGCAGTTCGTAAGCCCTCAGGACAGCCTCCTTGAGATCCTCGTACACAATACATAACTCCAAAGGTAATGCATCGTAGGCTTTAAGACCCTTGCCTATTAATCTAGAGGATACAAGTGCTGCCCATTTATTCTCTGGCCACTGGTGTTCCTGGCACTTCTTCTCAAAGCGTGTGAAAAATTCTGTTACACCACTCTCATCAAACACCGAAACCAGTTTCAATAAGTGCGAGAGAGACTGCTCATGAACACGGTTACCAGCCCCAAGTCGCTGTCCCGTTGTCTCTACTCGCGACTTCTCTACGTCCCTGTCGGCACAGTACTTAGTCGACTCAGCTTGGATTTTTGCTAGCTCTATCTGCTGCTGAAGCTCACCTGCCCTTTGTTGCTGGTGACTTTTTCTCTCTTCTATCTTGGCTAATTCTATTTGCTGCTGAATCTTAGCTAATTCGAGCTGAAGCAATAATTCTGGAGATAACCCTTGAGGAGGTGAAGGTGCTACAATGTTTGAAATTACCGGTGGTCCCCCCAGGGGCAACCCACCCTGCCAGTCACCACCCACCTGTGGAAGCGTACCCGGGGTAGGCAAACTACTGGGATGGCTGGGAGTCGAGTGTAGGGGAAGCATGGCCGAAGGGCTCTGAGCACTCAACCCATCTCGCTCACCAGTCACCCTGCCCAGTACACACGTTATCAAGTTATCCCTGGTCATGCCGCTAGTACCCGCATGACCGATAGCTGTGGCCAGGCATTGAAGACCGTACCGCTCCATACCCTCCGACCACTCGGCAGTAACAGGCCATTGCAAAAATATCCTAGCATCCTCCTCACAGTTCACCCGATTAACCCTTTCATCATGCTGCTGTTCCTCAGTTTCGACATTACGTACTGTGTCTCCATTCTCCTCTGACCCGGTATAAGACATGATGCTCACAAAAATTTCAACCACAATATTCAGAAAAGAAGCACCCCAAACTCTTATACCTCAATATACACACAAAAATTCTCGGAAATACTCAAGGGCTATACTATGTTGCAAAAAAAATTATTCTTGCTGATCCCCGCAAAATATTCTCCAAAACAACAAATGTTCCCTGCTAATAAATGTAGGTTCACCAAATCCTAGGTAAGGTCGCCATTTGTTACGACTAGGGTTCAAATATATCAGGGCTCTTATTCATTGGACTAGTAATGGCATAAATGCTACAACGGAAAGCGCTAGCTCCAACCTCTGATGTATATTCCCAGTGAACAAAGAACACAAATACTCTACAGAGTTCTATATGCAATAATAGGCTATCAAACTCTCAATAAATGTGCGTCTACTCTAGGCTTAATGTTATGTGAAAACAGCCTATTACTACCTATAACCGAAGGTGCTTGGTTATGGTATGCAAAGTAAGGTGGTAAGAGAAGTTACAGCTTACGTTACTTTAATCAATAAATGTCAGGCACTCCTGCATGAAAGAAAGTGCACTAAAGTCCTTCAACACTAACAAGGAATCTTCTTTAAATGTTAGATGCTATAAAGATGCTCGTATCGGAAATGGAACCCAAAAAGGCAGGCAGCGGAACAATGCTCGTGCAGGCTATGCACACAAAAAGGCAGAATATATAATGCCGTCGGAGCCAAGAATATCCTAAACACAACAACAATAATAATAATCGCCACGACAATGCAGTATTCCTATCAACAAAAAGAGCCTAAGTCGTTTGTGTCTCAATACATCCAACTAGGCTGCGAAATGCTTGTGTAATCATAAACGGGTATGCATAAAAAGAGTAATTAGGTTAATATACTTAATGTCTACTATGATTGATAAAGTCTAGCTAGAGTCAATGATACGAGATACTGGTGCGCATAGCATGCCGCATAGCCTAGTGCAAATCTCAAGTCTGTGCGTCAAATATTACGTTATAATGAAGGGTAGCTCTCTTGAGAAACCTTAATACCGAAGTATTAAGCGTTCTCCTGGCGTACCTCAAAGACAAACAATCGAGACTAGAACAGTGCAGAATGGTATAGGCAAAAAGCCCTCATTCGTGCATGCTCTATTCTCAATGGCACACAGACTAGAATTTACTCAATCAACTCCAGTTCTCAGGTATGTCGTGCAGCTTTTAACTAAAGCCAGCACTCATAGGAAACAATACCTTATAATATCAGACTCCTAGTCTAGCATTATCTAATCCAGCAGAACACTAATAATTAAAGGATGCAGTACTTAAACAATATAAATGCCAACCAATGCTTCGTGATCCACTTATCTTAACAACTAACATACATGGGTTATATCAGACCTTAACGCACAATACAACTGGCCAGCATGAAGCTGATTTTGCAGAGTTAACCAGAGGGGATATAGTCTTAATAAAAAGTGGTGAAAGATATGAAAAAAGAGAGAGGTAGGCAGAGGAAAAGATTCTCAGGTGCGAGCGGGGTACAGGTAGCAAGGGAGAAAGATGGGTGCGTTCTAGAAACCAGATCTGAGGGAGAGAGTGGCGAGGAACTGTATATATACTCGCACTAGCTCGAGCCGCGTGGGAAAACAGCGGTTACAAGTCATCTAACCACTAGCAAAGCTTACAGCATGGTAAGGGCCTCTCTCCACCAACCCCCGCGAGGCAGCCAGCCGTGACGTCATCGAGCGGGACAAAAAACACTGCGCGCCCCCTCTCACTCTGTTCTACTCCCTCTCTCTCTCCCAGATCCTATCATTACTAGTTAATGATAAAACATATACTTTACAATTAAATATATAAAGCCTTGACATGGGTGAAAACAAAAAGCCTTTCTGGACTGCCCATGACACAAGCTTTCATATGAAATAAAGCACACTCTAATACATAAACTGTAGCCCCATCCACTGCCCTGGCGATCCTAGCGAGTCACTGTAGGACAAGCCATGCGGTTCTAACGGAGTGTTTAACGTCACAGTGCGCATTATTATTCACAGCATTTATTAGTCTAGGTTGTTGCTGAGCCGCACAAGCATAGCAGACTGTTTCGTTGATGAGGAAATACTTCTTTTAGTGGCGAGCATTGCTACCGGTGCGCATTTATAGTATTCTCGTGTCAGTTAACATTATATGTCCTATCTTTTAGTGTATTCGATTTACACGTGTGGTGTCCTGCCTCCTGCCTTTATATAGTTCTAAATCAGTACGAGCATCTTATGAGCATCAGACTTTCTTCAGAAGTTTCCAGGTCTATGCTGTAGGACTATACTTCACTTTCTTTCAGATAGGAGTGAAGAGTTTATTGTTGTTTAGAGTAACTGTATTGAAGCATCTTTTCATTGTATTAAATCTTGCAGGGATTTAATTGATCTTTCCATAGATTCCTTTTTATGCATTTTAACATAACTTGCATCTTGTTTGTTATCAGGCTATACCAGTGCAGGTTAGCCTGAAGTAGAGTACATTTATGCCCAGTTAAGGATACCCCGCTATCGCAGATTTACCCTGGAGGGTATAGGTGTTTTGTTCGCCGACATTTAAGTTCGAGGGTTTGGATCTAGCGTACCGTTGTTGCACAGTGCCCTATTACTAGTCCAATCATTGAGTGCCCTTGTTTTATTCGTAGTCCCGGTCGTAACACTGTCCACTCCACTTGACTTTAATTTCTCGAGTAGGGCAGTATGCCAAGCTCTGTCGAATGCACCTTCTATGTCAAGTGCCAATACACAGGTTCGTTTTCCTGCGTTGAGTGATGTAAGAAGGAGGTGTAGGTCGGCAGCGGAGTAGCCCTTACGAAAACCATACTGTCTGTCACATTGTAGGTGGTTCTTAGTTAAATGATCAGTGAGGCGTGAGGAAATTATCAACTCTGCAAAGCAGAGCGGTATCGCGCAAATAGATTCCGCCCGTGTACTGTGCACCACAAGTCGGCTTGTCCGTCGTCCGTTGTCCGTCGTCGTCCGTCGTCTGTCTGTCTGTCAGGAAACTCCTCCTAGACCGTTTGATGGATTTTCACCAAATTTCACATATATATATCCATTTGGTCAATGCGATGGTCAGTCAAAAAGAAATGTTCCATTTAACTTAAAGGTTGACGTCAAAGGTCAAGGTTTAAAATAAGGTCAATATTTCATATTTTTTAATTTTTACTCAAATGTCTTCATTTTCACTATACAAGTTACTGATAAGTTTGGTATCTTATTGACCAAATTTCTGATAAATATTCTAAACGGCAGGGTCAAAGGTCAAGTTCAAAGGTCAAAATAAGATTTTTACTAGAATTTATTATACTAACTGTTAGATTTTCACTAAGCTTACCCTACATATTCGGAATACGAAGACCAAGGTCATATAAGCAACTATACAGTTCCATATGAAAGGTCAAGGTCATATATAAGGTCAATATGCTATTATCTTTACTTTTAATGCAAACTTCACCAAATTTGGTGAGATAGTTGCACTTTAAATGAAAAGGAAAATAATACATTTGGACACACATATCACGAAGGTCAAGATAAAGGTCAAAGGTCAAGGTCAATTATTCTATTAATATATATGAAACTAACTGATGGGTTTTAATGGAATTAGGCATGCTTATTTGATTTTCCGGGGCAATGTCAATGAAAACAAAACAAAATACTTTAACATAAAGGTCCAGGTCACTGGTCAAGGGCAAAGGTCAACTTTTACTATTTGTTTTACTTTTTACTCAAATGTCTTTATTCTCACTATAACTGTTACTGGTAACCTTGATATCGTATTGCCCAATTTTTAGATAAATATTCTAAAGGGTAAGGTCAAAGATCAAGGTCAAAGGTCAAAATATGTTTTCTACTAGTATTTCTTATACTAACTGTTAGATTTTCTCTAGGCTTACCATGCATATTCGGAATACCTAGGCGAAGGTCATGCCAGAAACTATACAATCCCATATGAAAGGTCAATGTCACAGGTCAAGGTCAAATAAAAGGTCAATATACTATTTTCTTTACTTTTTGTGCAAACTTCACAAAATACTGTGAGATAGTTGCACTTTAAGTGAAAAGGAAAATAATAAATGTCGAGACATATAAAGGTCAAGATAAAGGTCAAAGATCAAGGTCAACTATTCTATTGATATATATGAAACTAACTAACAGGTTATAATGAAATTATGCATGATTATTTGATTTACATGGTCAATGTCAGTACAAACAAAAATGTACTTACATAAAGGTCACAGGTCAAGTTCAAAGGTCAACTTTTATTATTTATTAAAAAAGATTACTAAAATTTTGGAAAACTGGCTGTGTAATGGCTTATTACTTAAATATTATATATATATATATACAATTTCACATAAATACTGCAATAGTTAAGGTCAGAGGTCAAGGTCAAAACAAGAGTATTTGTTATTTTTCCTAAACTCCTAGACTGTTTAACCCGGGAACGGCGAGAAAGCTCTTAAGTGGTATTACTGGGCGACGGCGGAAAAGCTCTTAAGAGGGAAGGCCTAAACAATTTTTTTAAAAGGCCCCAGTAGCACTTAAAACAATTTTTGTTTTTTGTTTTTCCCATACCTCATATCACTCCTCAACATCCCCTCCTTCCCCCCTTCCCCCCCCCCCCCCCCCCGTCAATTATCACCTATTTTCCCTGTTATTCCCTAATGCATTGGTATATTTTCGTGTAAACATCTCCAACCCGATCTTAGTGTGTGTTCATGTGAGTGTAACGTAAGGTAGAGACAGTGAGGGTGTGACTCAGTAGCTTAGTATTGCTTCAACCCTCGAGAGAGGAGGGTGTGTTGCCAGCTCTCTCACACTTCATGAATGAACCGCTCGCTTCCAATTCGCGATTTTAACCAGAAACATTATATACCCACTTGTTTTATTGTTGTTACAGGTTACTATCTTTATATTAGACGTAAAATAGGCGCATATGAATAAGTAATAACGATATATATAGTAAAATGACGATTTTAGGCGGGAAAGAGGCCTAATATTGCCGCCCAGAACTGGTGTTCACTACACTCTGCGTGCGCTTAATGGGTTAATGTATTGTCACCAAATTATACAGGCAAATTCAGTTGGTCAATGCAACGACCATCCAAATATATGTATTTTATTTTAAGTCAAAGGTCAAAGGTCAAGGTCACAGTATATGACCACTATTTGTAATAAATAAGTATTTATACGAATTACACCATATTCATAATGTTAGTTAATACGAACATTGCTGTTAACCTAACTAAATCCTTGATGAGAAATTCTAAGGTCCAAGGTCAAAGGTTGATTTTTACTAGTATTTCCTATTTAACCCACTGAACCCCAGCGACGACAACGTGTCGTCGCCAATGTATGTAACGCTAAACCCGAGCGACGACAACGTGTCGTCAATGTTAATTACTCCGGTCCTATGGCACCTAGAGGGCTCAGATTTGTATGGGAACTGTGTAAGTATCCCACGCAACCTTGACAATGGTTGAAAACTCTCAAAGTCGAACCGCGTGCATGTGAGCAAGCAAAAACATGGTTTTTGGGTGTTTTTGCCTTCAAATTTTTACTCTTGTAAAATCCGTTTTCGGGGGCTCCGTAGGACCAATTTTTGACCTTTTAGATCGTTTTTTTGTGGGTTTTAATTCATTCCTAACCCATTCGCTATTGTTTTTGGAATAAAACATAATTTCAAAACCTGCCGGGTCCTGGTGGTACATTTATTTATAACTAGCTGGGGCTCGGTGGGTTAATGTAAACTTCTCATTAGGCATATCATGCATATTCGGAATACCTAGACCAAGTTCATACAAGAATAAACATAATTCTATTTGATAGGTCAAGGTCACAGGTCAATGTCATAATTTTTATAATTTCTTTACTATTCATGTAAATTTCACAAAATTCGTTGAGACAGTTGTGCTTTAAGGGAAATTTTAAATGTCAAATTTTGAGACATCATGAAGGTCAATATGAAGGTAAAAGGTCAAGGTAAACTATTCTTTTAATACCTCTGAAACTAACTGATGATCTTTAATGAAATTTGACACATTTATTTGATTTTCTAGGGTTACATCAAAACAAACAAAAATATAATCCTACATAAAGGTCAAGGTCACAGGCCAAGGTCAAAAGTTAACCTTCATCATAAAAAAAAAATACTAAATTTTCGATAAGCTGACGACTTTTAGTTGCATTTTACTTAGATAACATATATTTCAATCATATAGAAATATATTATAATACTTAAGGTTAAAGGTCAAGGTCAAAGAACAAAACAAGAGTGTTAATAATTTTCTTTAAACTCTTCCCAGACTGTTTAACCTTTTGTGTACCGGTGACGTCTTTTTTATTGTATTCTAGCTATAATTAGACAATTTTGTGGAGCTTATGAAGGATCTGTGGTAGTAAAAAGGGTTAATTAAGATAGTTGAAAGCTTGCTAATTTTATGGAGGCTCTTTATAAACTAAATAAAATCATCTTAATATCCTGTACTAAATGAAACCGACAGAACTGTGCTGAACGGGTTACGTATCGTCACCAAATTTTGCTGAACAATTCGGTTGGTCAATGCAACGCTTGTCCAAATTTTGTGTTTTTGTTATTCAAAGGTCAAGGTGAATGGTGAAGGTCACAGTTTATGGTCACTATTTCTTTTATATATATATTTTAAATTTGAATTACACCATATTCAAAATACTACAAAATAGTGTTACACTGACCTTATTATAGTTAAATATTCCAATGGTTAAGATTCAATGTGATCATAAATGTAATTATATACTGTATATAATATATACTCCCAGGCGGACATGAACCACCAACAGTCAGGACGAGTGTCTATGCTTTAATCCACTACACACAAGTATCCTCTATCACGCTGTGGTATAGTGGATTAAAGTATGGGCACTTGTTCTGACTGTCGGTGGTTCAAGTCCGGCTGTGAGTATAAAAACATTTAATATATAATTATACAGTATATATACTGTATATAAACCGATTTTACCCAAGAGATTCAATACTACTTGCAGAATTCTAGGTCGCAGAGTTGCGTATGGATTTTTTTTTGGGGGGGGGGGGGGTGCGAAAACTGCACACCTACTTTATTTGTTCAAGTACTTTGCTGATTATACAGAGCAATGAAACTGGCCGGTAGTATTTAATATCATTTTTGTTTCCTTTGTTGTATACAGGAACCACATTGCACACTTTTCACATATCAGGCCACTGCTGTTGGATCAGACAGTTACTAAAGATTTTGGTGAGTGGAGCATCTATTTGTTTAGCATGTGTTCAAAATGCGTGCACTAATCCCATCAGGGCCCACTGCTTTCTTGTGGTCCAAGTTTTTAAGAAGTTGATGAACTTCAACTTCTGTTGTGGTTACTGGCATTATTTTGTTCTAGTTATAAAGCTAGTATGCTAGGTGACTGTAAATGTGGGTTTGGTACTTTCATCTTTATGGAGAAATGGTGAGTAAAGGCATTGATTTTATATGTTGTATTCAGGGTTACTACACCATTGGGAAGAGAAAGTGATGGTGTGGGGTGTTCTCTCAATTTCCCCTGTTTCTCTTGTATTATGTTTCAACCATTGTTTGCTTCCAATTTCCCCTTTGTTTATTTTGTTCTTAATACTTTTTTCCCACTCTTTGATTGCCCATTTGTGTACATTTTACATTTTTGTTTCTGTGTTTTTGTGTATTTCTTTATTATGTGATGTTTTCCGCTTCTTGTATCTGAGTCAAACTTTGTATTTGGCATCAGATGCAGCTTTGCACCAGGGGCCAAACCAGGAGTTCATCAGAGTTTTTAGTGACATGGAGATGATGAGGGACATGGCTTTCATGAATTGACTTTAACTTTGAAGCAATGGAATTTACCTGTTGGTTCACATCTCCTTGAATTATACTAGACCAGTCTGTTTGAGTTAGGCATTGTTTAATACCTATCCAGTTAGCTGACTCCCACTTCCAAACTATATTTTCACTTTCTTCCTCTCTTGACATCTTAAAATATTTGTTGGTAGCACTGCTTTATGGTCAGCAGTGCCTACCAACCCAAGTGGAGAGCAGTGAATTGTGTGAGATGGTAAGTCAGTAAAAAGGGATCAAGTGATGAGCAAGATATGTGAGTGGGGAATTCAACAAAATTTTGAAGATTTTGTACTGCAAGCATGTGATCAAAAGCAGTAGGCTAAAGTACCCTGTGTTGACATTCTGGCAGGTGGTCGTGATTGTTCATCAGAAATTCTAGCAGGTGTGCGCCTTGTGAAGGTGGACGGTAACACCCTCAGCAGAGTACACAGGAAATAAAGCAACAACAGGTCTAGTGACCTCTCTAGGCTGCTTGTCCTCCAAGACACTGATGATCAAGTGTCCACACAGTGGTTTAGAGTGGGTAAGGGAAAATTGGAAAGGGAACTACTGCCCTGGAACTAATATCCTTGGCAGAATTAGGAAGTTAGTAGGGGACAGATAGGTTAGTAACAACACAGTTATAAGTGATCTTTCGTATATCTGGGAAAAAAAGAGTAACGTCTTAGTAATATATATATACGCAATAATCCTTGATGAATCTGATGGGGGAATACAATAAAGTTATTCATTTACAAACGCTGTCAGTCGCGGGTCTGATGTAAGATATTTGTCTATGTGAAGTTTAAAAGAATCAACGGTGCTGCAGTCTATAACATCTCGGGGAAGCCCATTCCAAAAGTTGACAACTCGATTGAAGAAGAAATTCTTAGATTTGTGTGAGTTAAAAGATTTACCAATAATTTTGCAACCGTTTTTCCGTGTGTAATTAGATTGGTCGATAGTGAAGTACTTACTACAGTTCATATTGTTGATGCCTTTGGTGATTTTGAACACTTGAAATAAGTCGCCTCTTAAACTGCGCTGCGTTAAAGGAAATATATTTAATTCTCTAAGACGCTCCTTGTATGGTTTGTTCTTTAGGCTCGGTATCATTTTGGTAACTCTACGTTGAACTCGTTCTAGCTTGTCTATATCTTTTTCGTAATAAGGGCACCAGGATTGAACGCAGTATTCCAGAAGAGGGCGGACTAAGGAATTGTAAAGAGTTAGGATAACCTCTTTGGATTTATGCTCAAATTAACTGCCTATAAAGCCGATTATTTTGTTTGCCTTCTTAACAACTTCTGAACATTGTTGACTTGGTTTTAGGTTACATGATATTGTTACTCCCAGATCTGTTTCTCTGTCTACACAATTATGCTGAGTGCCATTCATCGAATAGCCTCATTTCGGAATTCGATATGTAGTACTTTACATTTATCCGCATTGATAGTAATTTGCCAAGTTTGGGCCCAACATAACAACTTATTTTGATTGTATTGCATATTGTCAACTTGTTCTTTTGAGAGTACGCTATTTGCAATTTTTGTATCGTCAGCAAATTTTGAGATTGTATAGGTGACACCCTCATCTATGTCATTGATGTAAATTAGAAAGATAATTGGTCCTAGTACTGATCCCTGGGGTACCCCACTACTTACATTGGTCCATTTAGATACCATACCGTTTATGACTACCCTTTGCTTTCTGTCACTGAGCCAATTTTCTATCCATTTCAACACACTGTCTTGTATTCCATGCACTTTTAGTTTTAGCAGTAAACGTTTGTGGGGAACTTTGTCAAAGGCTTTTTGAAAATCAAGGTATTATCTGTTATCAAGGTACTGTTTTATCAACAGCTTTACTCTCATCATAGAGGTTGAGGATATCGTGGAAGAAGTCTAAGAGCTATGTTAAGCAGGAACGTTTGTTACGAAAGCCGTATTAAGTATCGTTAAGTATGTTACTTTATTCTAAGTGATTTACGAGTCTTTCTCTTATGAGTGTTTCTAGCATTTTACATACAACTGAGGTTAAGCTAATTGGACGATAGGTACTGGATAGGGATTTGCTACCTTTATTTTTAATATCGGTGTTATGTTGGCTAGCTTCCACTGATCAGGCATAGTTCCAGACTGCAAGGATTTATTGAATAGCAATGTCAGTGGTTTGGAGAGCTCATTCTTAGCTTCTTTTAGAACTCTAGGTGAGATTGTATCAGGTCCAGGCGTTTTATTTACCTTGAGTTTATCTAACCATTTCAATACTTTTCTCATTGTAATGGTGATATTGCTTAGAACATCAGAATTATCAATCTGAATCGGCGATGCTGTAGGGATATCACTGTTGTAAAAACCAATGCAAAAAAGCTATTAACCTGACCAGCGCGAAATAGACCTAGGGGCTAGGGTAGCTATTTGTGCATTTCTAGCCTTGGATTCTGACAGAATTCGTTATATTTACAATATAGAGAATTATTTGTTTTCGGTATGCTTTTATTTTACATATATGATGTATATATGAACCTTCAAGAGTGCTAAAATAAGTGGGAAAAGCATTTGGGTGGTGAAAAACGAAGATATTGGCCACCCGGTCATAATCTCAGGCGAGAGAGAGCCACAGGGAACCCTCCTCTCTCGCTGTCTGTGAGGTAACTGAGACGAGCGGGGCGGTGTGGGCCGGTGTCTGGGTGTTACATAACGATCTTTTCTGCAACCCACTTGTGCTACATTATCGCGGGAGAGAAAAATAACCGATAAATGATGATAATAAGAGGAAAAATAGGTGATAATTGAGGAGGGGAGGGAGGGGGGAATAAGGTGGGGAAGGAGGGGAGGGGGGTGGGTGATATTTACATGGATGAGTACTGGAGGGGAATTATCTCACCTAGAGACAAATTCCTTTGTTTTGATAGGCCCTTTTTTTTTTTGGAAGGCTTTTTTTATGGTCTTGCTTCCGTGAGGCCTATCGCGTTCCCTATAGGAAGCCTTCCGTGAGGCCTATCGCGCTTGCCGGGTTAAGGGCATTACTCATCTGTACTTCATTTTTGCTGTATTCTCCATTTTCATCAACTAACGGTCCAACAGTTGAAGTAACTACTGTTTTCATTCCGACATAACTATAGAATTCATTCGGGTTTGTTTTACTTTGATTCGCAACATGTAACTCCTGGGTCTTTTTACTTTGCTTAATTAATGTTTTGGCTTTGCGTCGTAGTTCTACAAATTTTACCCATTCTTCATCATTTTGTGAGGATTTTAATCTATCATTAGCAATCTGTTTAGCAAGCAGACAGTCTGAAATCTCTTTATTCCACCATTTGGGCTTATTATTATGGCTTTTATGCCGTATTTTCGATGGTATGCAGTCTTGCACTGCTTTAAGGTAAGTTGTTACGAATAATTTACAAGATACCCCCAGAGGCTCCACCATACACAAGGAGGGTCGTACTACCAACCGGAAGAACTGCCTCTGCCCTATCTCGCTCCCTCAAGGGTAGTGGGATGGAAGTGGTATGCAAGACCAGCCAAACCATCAAGGACCTTACCAAGTGAAGTGCCAACCATGTAACTCTGACCACAGCTGGGGTATACAGCATTCCTTGCGGGGAATGCAGTAAGGGTTATGTAGGTGAGACTTTGCGCGATCTTCGAACACGAGTGCAGGAACACAAAAATAATTGCCGCATCAATGATACAAGGAATGCCTGTGTCATCCACAGGGACAGGACTACCCATCTCATGAACTGGGATGGGGCTAGCATGCTAATTCGTGAATCTGACACTACAAATAGAAGTGCCTCGAGTCAGCAGTGATCACGACCAGCGGCACTGGAGAACAAAACGGTGGAATATTCACACTAGCACGTCCTCTCTCTCATTTAATCCTTACCAAGAAAATATTACACAATAGGGTACGGTGGTTTGAGTCAGGGTGGCACACAACTAAGCCCGGGCTGCTACGGTGATGTAGATATATTGTTATGTTTATGGGCGAGGTGAAATGACACAAACAATAGGCTAAATATGAGATTCAAGACTGATGACATAACCCTCCCCAAAACACCCAGGTTCAAGGAAAATACTAGAATAACAATTCTTAGTTTAATAAAATTAAGTATTACGATGTAATGTAACAAAAATAATCAGTCTCTTCAGGACGAGCAATAAGAATATATAATGCACTAAAATTATCAGAAAATATATAAGGACAAAATAAATAACTATATAGCTTTACTGAAGCAATGCAATGTAAAAATAATTATATCACATAAGAATTACTATTTTCTCAAGATCACAGGAAATGGTTAATATCTGTTTAATAACTTAAGGAAATTAACACAATATCACTGAAAGCAATACAAGTAATTAATAGTAACACTTGAGAAAATATTTCTTCTAAAAATACAATAATAATACAAGCAATACAATAAGGGGTAAATAAATTAATCTGATCAAATTCACAAACTTGGAAAACTAATCACAAGGTAATTAATGCTTAACACTTATAACATTAACAAATGCAATCAAAAGGAAATAACAAAATAATATGAATTTACAAAAACTCTATGATAATTAATTATTAATTGATCACTAGATAGCCTAATCTTATAATAATGCACAATATCTATAATAGGCTATAATATGAGACACACTTATATATATACTCAACACTCAAATCACAGGAATCAGCTTGCAGGTTGCTTAACATCGTATGAAAGTAGCCCGGAGAGATATAGCACTTCACAAGTTATAATAATCACTATGTAATCAATCAGTGCAAACTGACCGAGAAATTTACGAACAAATTGCAGATGTAAGTAACTCACAAGATACCGTAATATTTGGCAACTTTAATTTACCTGTGACTAAGTGGGGCGATACTCTTACTTCACACTCCGGACATGACTTGTATACGAACTTGCAAGAGTTCGCTTTATTAATTTGTTCGAACACCGACCCGTGGTAATAACGTTCTTGACATTGCACTTGCAACAAAAGAAGAATTAATAGAGAATTTGAATGTTGGTGATGAATTCAGTAACAGCGACCATCGTACGATAACTTTCACTTTAAACTTTACTAGTAACGAACCAAATAGTAGCATCGAAAAAGTCCCTAATTTCAAGAAAGCAAACTTTCATAAACTTAGAGCTATGTTTAAAGAAACTGACTGGAGCTCTTTAATTAACAATAACGACATAAATACATCTTGGAAGTTATTCGAAACCACTTACCTAAAAGCAGTGCAAGACTGCATACCATCGAAAATACGTCGTCCAGGCCATAATAATAAGCCCAAATGGTGGAATAAAGACATTTCAAACTGCCTGCTTGCTAAAAAATTTGCTAATGATAGATTAAAATCCTCACAAAATGACGAAGAACGGGTGAAATTTGTAGAGCTACGACGCAAAGCCAAAAAGTTAATTAAGCAAAGTAAAAAGACCCTAGAGTTACATATTGCGAATCAAAGTAAAACAAACCCGAAAGAATTCTATAGTTATATCAGAAAGAAAACAGTAGTTACTTCAACTGTTGGACCGTTAGTCGATGAAAATGGAGAATACACCAAAGACGAAGTACAAATGAGTAATGCCCTCAATACCTTCTTTGCATCAGTTTTTACAACAGAAGACCTCAGTGATATATCTACACCATCGCTGATTCAGATTGATAATTCAGATGTTTTAAGCAATATCACCATTACAGAGAGAGAAGTATTACATATTTAGATAAACTCAAGGTAAATAAAACGCCTGGACCTGATACAATCTCGCCTAGAGTTCTAAAGGAAGCTAAGGATGAGCTCTCCAAACCACTGACATTACTATTCAATAAATCCTTGCAGTCTGGAACTATGCCTGATCAGTGGAAGATAGACAACGTGACACCGATATTAAAAAAAAGCAGCAAATCCCTACCCAGTAACTATTGTCCAATTAGCTTAACCTCAGTTGTATGTAAAATGCTAGAAACGGTCATAAGAGACAGACTCGTAAATCAGTTAGAGGAAAATAACATACTTAACCCTTAATTAGAGGCTCACCACATAAGTCGTATTTAATAAAGCTGGACTATGTGGCGGCGCTCGACATAGGTCGAGTGGCAATTTCAGCACGTAATGTTGCTGAGAGAGAAAGACAAGTGGTGGCAGGAGACTAGCGAGCGTATGACTGCTCCAGACCACCGCGGCGAACCTACTGACACGAATCTCAGCTCCCTCCTCCCTCTCTCACTCGCTACATACTGAATTATATGGGGAAAGTACCGAATTACATGCTTTTTGCACTCGCGTTGCACGGTTATTGCAAGAAAACTAGCCATCATAAAAGGATCGTTATGGTGTCATTCGAAAGCTCTGTTTATGCCCTTTCAGGGATAGGTACTTGTTTTACGTTCTGGGTCTTATTTAGGCATGAAAATGATCACGTAAACAGCCCTATTTTGGCTAAAAACACCCCGCTGGGCGGTACATATAAATAAACCGCATAGGCCGCTCTTAAGGTGTTAAAGATACTCAAAACAGCTTTCGTAAAAAAACGTTCCTGTTTAACAAACCTCTTAGACTTCTTCCACGATATCCTCAACCTCTACGATGAGAGTAAAGCTGTAGATATTATATACCTTGATTTTCAAAAGGCCTTTGACAAAGTTCCCCACACACGTTTACTGCTAAAACTAAAAGTGCATGGAATACAAGACGGTGTGTTGAAATGGATAGAAAATTGGCTCAGCGACAAAGCAAAGAGTAGGCATAAACGGTAAGGCATCTAAATGGACCAATGTAAGTAGTGGGGTACCCCAGGGATCGGTACTAGGACCAATTCTCTTTCTAATTTACATCAACGACATAGATGAGGGTCTCACCTGTACAATCTCAAAATTTGCTGACGATACAAAAATTGCAAATAGCGTACTCTCAAAAGAACAAGTTGACGATATGCAACACAATCTAGATAAATTGTCATGTTGGGCCCAAATTTGGCAAATGAGTTTCAATGCGGATAAATGTAAAGTACTACATATCGGATACCTAAATGAGAAAGCAAACTATTTGATGAATGGCACTCAGCTTAAGAATGTAAACAGAGAAACTGATCTGGGAGTAACAATATCGAGTCACCTAAAACCGAGTCAACAATGTTCAGAAGTTGTTAAGAAGGCAAACAAAATAATTGGCTTTATAGGCAGGTCATTTGAGCATAAATCCAAAGACGTTATCCTAACCTTTTACAATTCCTTAATCCGCCCTCTTCGGGAATACTGCGTTCAATGCTGGTGCCCTTATTACCAAAAAGACATAAACAAGCTAGAACGAGTTCAACGTAGAGTTACCAAAATGATACCTAGCCTAAAGAACAAACCATACGAAGAGCGTCTTAGAGAATTAAATCTATTTCCTTTAACCCAGCGCAGATTAAGAGGTGACTTAATTCAAGTGTTCAAAATCATCAAAGGCATCGACAATATGAACTGTAGTAAGTACTTCACTATCGACCAATCTAATTACACGCGGGGAAACGGTTGCAAAATTATTGGTAAATCTTTTAACTCACACGAATCTAAGAATTTCTTTTTCAATCGAATTGTCAACTTGTGGAATGGGCTTCCCCGAGACGTTATAGACTGCAGCACCGTTGATTCATTTAAACTCCGCCTAGACAAATATCTCGCATCAAACCCGCGACTGACTGTGTTTGTAAATGAATAACTTTATTTTATCCTCCCCTCAGTTACTAACCCATATGTCCCCTACTAACTTCCTAGTCCTGCCACGGACATTAGTTCCAGGGCAGTAGTTCCCTTTCGAATGTTCCCTTACCCACTCTAAACCACTGTTTGGACACTTGATCCTCAGTGTTTTGGAGGACAAGCAGCCTAGAAGGGTCACTAGATCTTTTGTTGCTTGATTTCCTTTGTACTCCTTTGTACTATGTACAGAGAGAGAAAAAATGCGTGATCGTCAGCTGTCTAAGAGTCTAGACTGCAAGTACGCAGGGGGTATATATATATATATATATATATATATAAACAAAAAAATTGAAAAAAAAAAAAAAATTAGAAGGTCCCACCCCTTTCCCATTCTTAAGTAAGCCATTTTAGATTTACAGAAGAGTGACCATTACTTGCATTACTGCATGTCCACAAACATTTCAGTAATGTAAGTATGTTTCCTTTTTTTTTTTTATATGGGGTATATAATTATATCCCACCAGAAAAACTAGAATTGTCTACTGCTCTCGTGAATGCAATGACGCATGGCTTGGGGAGATAGGCAAGAGCCCGACAGGTCTGGAATTTGCGAGAAGCAAGCACATAAGGGGAAACTAAAATATTACTCTAATCTGGCTTATATAGTCAATATTAATACTGGATTACATAACACCTCCCCCCTGAAGAAAGAAATTTACAGGGGACATTTCTATACTTTAAAACAATTAGGCTACAATCTAGACAAGCAATCTGCAATCACATTTTCTTTCCCTTTAATATGTCTTATATCTAAGGGATATTCTTGAAGAAGCAGACTCCACCTTGCCAATCTCTGATTCTTATCTTTAAACTTACTAAGAAACTTTAGTGGTTTGTGATCAGTATAAATAACAATAGGATCTGGACCTGAACACAAATATAAAGAAAAAATGTGCAATCCCAAAATCTGAGCCAAAAGTTCCTTCTCAATAGTTGAATAATTCTTTTGGGGTGGAGTGAACTTCTTGCTGTACTAAGATACAGGATGCTCAATACCTTGGTCATCCTCCTGCACCAAAACTGTCGCAGCTCCTGTATCACTAGCATCCAAAGCTATTTTAAAGGATTTATCAAAGTTAGGGGTGGAAAGCACTGGCTGACTCAACAGGATAGCTTTGAGTTTGTTGAAAGAGGATTAACATGCTTTATTTCACTCAAATTTAACTCCCTTTTTCAGAAGATCTGTGAGTGGTGACACAAGGATTGAGAAATTTAAAACAAACCTGCGGTAGTAACCGTAGTATCCTACCATACCAAGAAATCTTTGCAATGCTTTCCTAGTCTTAGGTCTGGGAAGATCACTTATCACCTGTACTTTAGCCCCTGGTGGCACAACTTGTCCATTACCCATCACATAACCAAGATACTGTACTTTAGCTTGACCAAATTCACACTTTGATAGATTTGCAACCAGATTAGCCTGAACCAAACGATCAAGAAAGTTACTGAACTTTCCAGGTGTCACTAAAGATCAATACATCATCAATATACACAACACATCCTTCCAAACCCTCGGATACAATGTGCATGAGTTTTTGAAATGTCGCAGGTGCATTTTTCATACCATATGGCATCACAGAACATGCAAAAGCACTCTTGAGTCATAAGTACTTTTTTTTTTTTTTTTTTTTTTTTTTTTCCTATGTGATTGAGGGAGGCAAAAGGCAGAACTGCCTATAGCGAGTGCCTCCCCCATAGTTGAAAGAGTGACAGGGCCAAAATCAAGGGACGTTCGAGCCAAAATGCCTGGACACACTGAGTTTGAAGTAATTTAAGTCATAGGAAGAGGGAAAGACTGATTCTGGGAGAGAGTTCCAGAGCTCAGCTGTTGAGTAGAAGAAAGTTTGAGAGTAACGTTTCACTCTTGGGTTGGAGAGTGGCACAGAGTAGGGGTGGGATTGAGTTGCAAGATGGGTACCACGTGCCCTACGTAAAGGAGGTGGTATACACTGGGAAAGCTCTGAGGAACACTGATTATTATTGTAGCGATAGAATAGCGAGAGAGATGCAACATTGCGGCGGAGAGAGAGAGATTGCAGAGAGTTGGTGAGTGGACGGGAGATAATGATACGAAAGGCCTTCCTTTCAACTTTGTCTAGGAGAGCGGTGTGAGAGGAACCTCCCCACACATGTGAACAATACTCAATACAAGGATGCACTATGCCCCTGTACAGAGCAAGAAGCTGTGCAGGGGAAAAGAACCCCCTAAGGCGGTTGAGCACACCCTGCTTCTGGGAGGCTACCTTAGCAAGACTGGTAATATGGTCCTTCCAACTGAGAGCAGAAGAAAAGGAGACACCAAGAATATTGAGAAAAGATGAAGGATTGATTTTTGTATTGTTGAAGAATAAGGGATAGTCCGCTGGGAGTTCCTTACGGGTAGATAGATGGAGAAATTGGGTTTTGGAAGCATTAAAGGTAACAAAGTTTTCTCTACCCCAATTGGAGATTGTATTTAGATCATAATTTAAGATTTCTATGGCTTCATTACATTTGTCGTTGAGGGATTGCTGGCTGGGGCGTTCTGAAAAACAAATGGAGTAGTGTAAGGTTGAGTCGTCTGCGTATGAATGGATGGGAATTGAGGTACAGTTGAGGAGATCATTTATAAAAATTAGAAAAATAATAGGAGATAGGACAGAGCCCTGAGGAACACCGGAGTTTATAGGGTGAGGAAGTGAACAATGGCCGTCCACAACCGCGGCTATGGAACGGCCGGAAAGGAAATTAGAGACAAAGGCACAGATGGAGGGATAGAAATCAAAGGAGGGTAGTTTAGAAATTAAAGATTTGTGCCAGACTCTATCGAAGGCTTTTGATGTCTAGTGCAATAGAAAAAGTCTCACCGAAGTCCCGAAAGGAGGATGATCAAGAGTTAGTAAGATATGAAAGAAGATCACCAGTAGAGCGACCCTTAAGGAAGCCATACTGGCGATCTGAGAGCAGATTATGAGAAGAGAAATGCTTAAGAAATTTGGAAGCAAGAATAGTTTCAAAAACTTTAGAAAGACAAGAGATGAGAGCAATTGGACGATAGTTGGAGGGTTGAGAGCGGTCACCCTTTTTTGGGACAGGTTGAATGTGAGCAAACTTCCAGCATGAAGGGAAGACGTTAGAGGATAGACAGAGACGAAAGAGTTTGCCTAGGCAGGGAGTCAGCACGGAAGCACAGTTTTTGAGGACAACAGGAGGAACACCGTCCGGACCGTACGCCTTATTAGTATTAAGCCCAGAGAGGGTAGAAAGTACATCTTTAGAAAAGATAAGGATATTAGGCATAAGTAAGAGAGAGGAGGGTAGAGAGGGAGGAATAGCACCGGAATCATCCAAGGTGGAGTTTCTAGCAAAAGTTTGAGCGAAGAGTTTAGCTTTGTCAGAGGAAGAAGTGATGGTTGTGCCATCAGAATGGGAAAGGGGAGGGAAAGACGAGGAAGAGAAATTGTTGGAAAGGTTTTTGGCTAGATGCCACAAAGCTTGGGAAGAGCTAGAGTTGGATAGTTCAGTGCATTTATTATTGATGAAAGAATGTTTGGCAAGTCGAAGAACAGAGTTGGCTTGATTCCGGGCAGAAACATAGGAAGAATGAGAGTCTTGAGTTTTAAGGCGTCGGTACCGTTTGAATGCTTCCTCCTTATTGCGGACAGCAGTATCACAACTTGCACAACAGTACACAACTTGCCAATATCCCTTTAACAAGTCAAAATTACTGATGTACTGTGCCTTTCCAATCCTATCTATACAATCTTCCATGCGAGGTATTGGGTAGGTGTCTGTTTTGGTGATCTGGTTAACACATTCATAGTCAATACCGAGCCGTTGTGATCCACCTGGTTTAGGAACAAAATTTGACAGGAGAACTCCACTCACTTTGGCAGGGCTCAATCATCTTGTCGGTGAGTAGGTAGTCAATCTCCTTCTGGATCAGGGGAACCTTCAAGGGATTCACACGGTAGGCTGGCTGCTTAATTGGCTTCGCATCTCCAACATCCATGTCATGCGTCAACACGGTTGTCCTTCCTGGAGTATCTCGGAACACTTGATGGTATTTCTGGAGTAGAGCCGTGAATTCCTGCCTCTCCTCAGGGGTTAGATGAGATAACTTAGTCTCCAGATCACTCAGGATAGCAACATTCTGCCCCAGGCTATCACTGAAGTTCATACTGCATGGGAGTGCCTCACTTTCGGGGTTTTGAGGAACAGCTACAGTGCAGACGGGTTTATCAGGGTCTCTCCTGTGGTACAATTTCAGCATGTTGACGTGACAAAGTTGTTTGCTCTTCCTACGATCTGGCGTGGCAATAACATAGATCATATCACTGGATTTCTTCTCCACCGTGTACGGTCCACTAAACTTGGCTTGAAGAGGTTGTCCGTGTATTGGCAGCAGAACCAGGACCTGATCACCGGGCTGAAACTGGCGTACTCTTGAATTCTTGTCATATCATGTTTTCATCTTCTGAGCAGTTCCCAAATTCTCTCGAGCTAGCTGGAACGCTGTTGATAACCGCTCCTTAAAGTTTGTCACATATTCCAGCAGGTTGACGTCATCTGATTCCGACAGCCAAAACTCCTTCAACAACTTCATAGGACCTCTAACTTCATGCCCGAAGAGTAGTTCAAAAGGTGAGAAGCCTAGTGACTCATTTAGAGACTCTCTTGAAGCAAACAGCACAAAAGGAAGACCTTTATCCCAATCTTTCTGGTGTTCCAAGCAGTATTTCCTCAGCATAGATTTGAGTGTCTGCTGATATATCTCCAGAGCTCCCTGTGTTTGAGGATGATATGCAGAAGATGTGATCTGTGTGATGCCCAACTTTATCAAAAACTGCTTAAAAACATTGGACATAAAATTGCTCCCTTGATCTGACTGTACTTCCTTAGGCAATCCAAATCTGGTAAAGAACCCAAGCATTTCTTTCACTACATTCTTCGCCGAAATATTTCTGAGAGGAATTGCTTCAGGATAACGAGTGGCCATATCAATGAGTGTCAGGAATTAGGAAAACCCTGAACAAGTCTTGGGAAGAGGTCCTACAATATCAACTAATACCCGAGTGAACGGCGTCTCAAAGGGAGGAATGGGAACAAGTGGTGCAACTTTCTCTTTTTGATTACACTTCCCCACCACTTGACGGGTGTGACAAGATTTGCAATACCAGGAAACATCCTTGAAAATACCTGGCCAGTAAAAATGCTTCAGAATACGGGCTGCAGTCTTCCTCACTCCCATGTGCCCTGCCAAACTGGAGTCATGAGCCACCCTTATGATATCCTCCCTACAAACACGAGGGATGACAATTTGATGCACAACCTCCCATTCACAGTCTGCTGATGACGTTGGGGGTCTCCACTTTCTCATTAATACTCCTGACTTAAAATAGCAACAAGTAGATCCACTAGCTGACACTTCCTCACTACAAGCAGAACTAGCTAAACCTTCCAGCTCTGGGTCAGCCTGCTGCAACTCTACCAACTCATGAGGTGACAAATTATCCACATTACAGGGAACTGCTTCATCCTCTGAATGGTTTAAATTAGCAAGAAAAGTATCAGTCAAGAGAACATCATCATCTTCATCACCCTCTAAATCACTAGTAAATTTTGCTTTTGCCCTAGTGACAGCACATGCAGGAAACACATCAGAGGAGCCGTCCTCGACTCCAGCCACCGGCTCACTAGACAACCGAGGAGCTGGACAAACCCGACCCCCAGCAATGTCGTTGCCAAGGAGAAAAGTCACACCAGACATAGGAAGTGTGTCAACCAATCCTACCGTAACTGGACCTTGAACAAAATCAGATTCAAGATTCACTGTGCACAAAGGGACAGACAAATAATTACTCCCTAAACCCTGCAACATTACAGTTTCACCAGAGGAATTATTAGAGCCTAAAACACTAGTCACTAGTAAGGATTGGCAAGCACCTGTGTCTCGTAAAATTTTAAAAAAATTCCTGTCACGCCACTAATTGAACTGACAAAACCATCAGACAGGAAATTTGCATAGGAACTCTTGAGAGTGTCACCCACATCACTGCTCAAAAGAGGAGCTTTATCAGTAGAGCTTACGTTACCCTTCAAAGCAGGTACAACAGAATTACTGATCAAAAGAGGAGCTTTATCAATAGAGCTTACGTTACTCTCCAAAGCACTCAAAGCAGGTGAAACAGTCATTTATAAGACATTGGGAACTCTCAAGAGTGGATACCAGACCAACTGACTGAACATGTGCAGGTTTATTATTAGCATCACGCTGTTTCTTAAAACATTTCTCAGCAATATGACCTAGCCTACCACAATAATTACATTTCTTCTAAGAAAAGTTAGAAGTGGAACTAGCATTACCTTCCTGAGAATCATTATCTTTACTCTCTTTCTTTACACCTGTACTCTTAGAAGAGGCTACATATTTACTCTCATATATCTTTGTTTGATTACCTGTATTATGTTTGTGGGTGAGAACATACTCATCAGCTTAAAATTGCAGCATCAGAAACAGTGTCTACCTTTTTCTCATCAATATATAAACTGACATCCTTCCTGACACATCTTTTGAAGTCCTCCAATAAGATAATCTGCTTAAATTTATCAAAGTCAGCAATTACATTCTTAGAGTTTAACCATTGATCTAACAAATCTTCTTTAATTTTGGCATACTCAACATGTGATTGCTTATCCTGCTTGTAAGTGGTCCTAAATTAAGCTCTGTAGGCTTCAGGAACAAGCTCATAGGCTTTAACACCTTAGGAGCGGCCTATGCGGTTTATTTATGTGTACCGCACAGCGGGGTGTTTTTAGCCAAAATAGGGCTGTTTACGTGATCATTTTCATGCCTAAATAAGACCCAGAACGTAAAACAAGTACCTATCCCTGAAAGGGCATAAACAGAGCTTTCGAATGACACCATAACGATCCTTGTATGATGGATAGTTTTCTTGCAATAACCGTGCAACGCGAGTGCAAAAAGCAGGTAATTCGGTACTTTCAGTACATAATTGAGTATGTAGCGAGTGAGAGAGGGAGGAGGGAGCTGAGATTTGTGTCAGTAGGTTCGCCGCGGTGGTCTGGAGCAGTCATACGCTCGCTAGTCTCCTGCCACCACTTGTCTCTCTCTCTCAGCCACATTACGTGCTGAAATTGCCACTCGAGTTATGTCGAGCGCCGCCACATAGTCCAGCTTTTTTTAACT
The DNA here is from genome assembly GCA_032716605.1 of Paralithodes platypus. Taxonomy (NCBI): domain Eukaryota; kingdom Metazoa; phylum Arthropoda; class Malacostraca; order Decapoda; family Lithodidae; genus Paralithodes; species Paralithodes platypus. The sequence goes on from CM064524.1 coordinate 16,830,387, forward strand.
CGACTTATGTTGCTCGCCGCTAAATAAGGGTTAAGAATCAGGCTCTTAACTACATCATAATTATCAGACTGATCGTGAGACAAAGATGCATAAGTAACTTGAGCTTTACCAGTGAGTATACTCTGAAAGAGTATTGGCCAATATTGCTTGGGCCATTTGAAACCGTTAGCTGCCTTTTCAAACAATTGAAAGTATTTAGTTACATCAGATTCATTAAAGACAGGGACAAGTCTAAAATTTTTGGCCACATCAAAATTATCAGGATTAGATGACCTATTTACCCCGTGTTTCATACGGTACTCATGGTCTAACTTAGCAAATTCAATTTGTGCCTGTGCTTGTGCCTGTGCCTGTGCCTGTTGAGCCTGTGCTTGTGTCTGTTGAGCCTGTGCTTGTTGAGCACGAGCCTGTGCTTCAGCTTCCTGAACACGAGCCTGTGCTTGAATCTTTGCAAGTTCAATTTGTTTATCCATGTCAACTGGAGGGCTATATTAAATAGTTTTACATTAATCATGTCAACAATTTGATCTTTATGAGCGCTTGAAGGAGGAGCAAGCTGCAGGTATTGTGCAAGGACTTTGAGTTCATTTGTATTCCTTCTTGCTACCTCGACAACTGTCTTAACACTCTCTACAAAATCTTTAGCTTCCTCAAAGGTAGAAATAGTTGAAGACATCATGAAAATTTCAATAGTAGCCTACAATCACAAGCAAATAATTTAATATATTCTTAAACAAGTCCCGAAGATCCTGGCAAGGTCGCCAATGTTATGTTTATGGGCGAGGTGAAATGACACATACAATAGGCTAAATATGAGATTCAAGACTGATGACATATCCCTCTCCAAAACATCCAGGTTCAAGGAAAATACTAGAATAACAAATCTTAGTTTAATAAAAATTAAGTATTATGATGTAATGTAACAAATACAATCAGTCTTTTCAGGACGAGCAATAAGAATATATAATGCACTAAAATTATCAGAAAATATACAAGGACAAAATATATAACTATACTGTATAGCTTTACTGAAGCAATGCAATGTAAAAATAATTATATCTCATAAGAATTAATATTTTCTCAAGATCACAGGAAATGGTTAATATCTGTTTAATAACTTAAAGAAATTAACACAATATCTCTGAAAGCAATACAAGTAATTAATACAACTATAGTGACACTTGAGCAAATATTTCTTCTAAAAATACAATAATAATACAAGCAATACAATAAGGGGTAACTAAATTAATCTGATCAAATTCACAAACTTGGAAAACTATTCACAAATTAATTAATGCTTAACACTTATAACATTAACAAATGCAATCAAAAGGAAATAACTAAATAATATGAATTTACAGAAATTCGATGATAATTAATTATTAATTGATCACTAGATAACCTAATCTTATAATAATGCACAATATCAATAATAGGCTATAATATGAGACACACTTATATACTCAACACTCAAATCACAGGAATCAGCTTGCAGGTTGCTTAAAATCGTATGAAAGTAGCCTGGAGAGATATAGCACTTCACAAGTTATAATAATCACTATGTACAAAGAGAGAGAAAAACAGGCGTGGTTGTCAGCTGTTCTAAGAGTCAAGACTGCAAGTACGCAGGGGGTATATATATCCCACCAGAAAAACTAGTGTTACGACCGGCACTACGAAATAAACAAGGGCACTTAATAATGGACTAGATGATAGGCTATACCTGCAACAACGGTACGCTAATTCCAAACCCTCGAACTATTACGCCGTTGAATAAAACACTTAAACCCTCCAGAGTTAATCTACTGGATAACGGGGTATCAATTAACTCAGTTTTAGTGCACTTCTACAAAGGCTTTCCGGTGACAGCAAAGCCTATTCACAACAGGAGTACTTTACGTTAATAAAATGCTCTTAAGTAATAACAATGCTTGAATAAACTATAACAAGATTTAATAAAGGAGTATGATAACTTTAGTGTGAGTCTGTACTCAACACTAAACTCTTCAATGCTCTATGAAAACACTGATAGTCTAGTCCTACAGCAAACAGATATGGAATCTTCTGAAAACGTCTGATGCTCTAAGATGCTCGTTAATATAGAACAGAAATAATGCAGGGGCAGGACACCAAAGTGTGTATCTTAAATACACCAATAAGTAGAATACATATTATATAACAAGCGAGTGCAACAACTCTGTGACAGCACTAATAATAGCCACTCAAAACAGTACTTCCTTAGCCAAAGTAACAGCCATACTGGGTTGTGCACCAACCATCAACCTAGGCTAAAATAATACGTGAATAATTCCTAAAGCATACACAGTTTAAGTTAATAAACACAAGGCTGTCTTTCTAACTAATAAAGTCTAGCAGAGGTATAAAAGGTACCAGGAGGCTATGCAGAGCGCAAGCATGCTCGTAGCCTACTGTCTCCCCTTGAACAGATTTCCCTTATGTTACGTTAAGTGACTAGGAGGCTCTCTTGGTAAGTCCAGATCTCAAGTATCTGGTCTTGCCCTGGCGCTCCACAAAGGTCAACAAAATGAGGTAGCAAACATACGAGCAAGAGTAGGCAAAAGCCCTTCGCTTGTATGCTGCTACACTCGCAAAGGAAAAAATATGCACAAGGGTTACAGACTAACCTAAGCTCCGTCGAAGTCGTACAGGCTCTGACTTGCCACATACATAACTCAGACAACGACCAAGGATACCCTCCACTGTCTAGCATTAAATAGTAGGAAAGAACAACTCAATAATTAGAAGCACCCAATGATAATATGACTCATGTGACTATGACTAATAATCCCTAAAGCTAGTGCAAAACATATATGTGAGAAGTGGTGCTGGTAATACGACTGGCCGACTATGGAGGTCGTATTCAGAACCAGAAGGGATAAGAAATTGAATAAAGATGAGAAGTATTGGAAAAGAAGAAGTTTAAAGAGAGAAACAGTAGTACAGGGGGTTAGATTGGGGACAGATTGCAAGGAACGTGTAGGACCAAGCACACCATGCCAAGCTCTGAAGAAGACACGCGGGCAGGAGCCCCCCAGCTCCTACACTAGGACAGCGGCACCCAATCACAGACCACTACATCATGAAGAGCAAGCGTCATAGGACGTGCCAGGCCAGCTGACCAATCAAGAGTGTGGGAACCTTCGCCCGAGCGAGGGAGGCACACGTACATACACACGCACATATTATCACCTCGCTGTCTCCTTCGTTCTCTCTCTCCTTACCTTCACACTACACATCTTATACTCTATCACTGATATAAAATACTTCCAAGTGTCACAGACAAGGATAAAGACCACCACTGATCTGCCTGTGACAACATGAATACTAGGAAAGAAAGAACATCATTCTACGATTATTATAGCCCATTTCACTGCCCTGGCGAGCGCTAGCGAGTACGAGCACATTCTGGCAAGCTGGCCAGCGTAACACCCCACCCAAGATGTGGGACGTTTTAACCTCAGGTAAACGCCACATCTGACCAGACAGAATGCTCATAAACCCCGCCTCACCCAGCTACTCCCCCAAGTTGTGAAAACAAGGCATAATCACAACATAAAACACTTCATTATATAACAAAAATCTACACAACACTTCCGCAAAAGAATAGTATCACTTAACAATATTACGCTCAACGAGCAAGTTTCAACAAGCCTAGCCTACTAAGACAAAAACACAGGATGTGTTAGATTCTTGCTGTAACAAACTGCACTTATATACTATCAAAAAGAAAGAGTTTTTATGTGAGTTTTTTTATATTTTTTTAATAGTGTTTTTGGTGGCTTTGCACTACAAGGGCAAGCCTAATTTTTATCCACTCAACTCCGACACACCTGTGGTGATCTACCCTGGGTCGTCCACCCTGGACAAACAGTCAGCTATCACATTGTCACAACTGGCAATATGGCGAATGTCCACGTTATACTCCTGCAGCATTAAGGACCACCTGGTTAGCCTCATATTCCGGTTGTGAAACTGATTCAAAAACTTCAAAGGGTGGTGGTCAGTATAAATCACCACGACTGGGCCAAAAGCGGGAACATACACCTCAAAGTGCCTGAGCGCCAGCACAATGGCCAGAAGCTCCTTCTCTACCACCGAATAGTTCTTTTGTGCTGAATTGAACTTCTTGGAAAAGAAACTTACTGGGTGTTCCACACCTTCTGGGTCTGTTTGCAACCAGACGGCACCAGCCCCTACACCGCCAGCATCTGTCGCTAGCTGAATAGGTCTTGAGAAGTCTGGGTCCCTGAGTATGGGGTGAGTGCACAAAAGATGCTTCACAAGTGAGAATGCTTTCTCACACTCAGGTGCCCACCCAAACTTTTTCGTCTTTGCAAGTAAATCAGTCAGAGGAGCCAACACCGAGGAGTATCCGCGGATGAATCTGCGGTAATACCCAATCATGCCCAAGAACCTCATGATTTGTCTCTTGGTGATCGGCCTGGAGAACTGGTTAATAGCCTGTATTTTGGTTTGGGGGGGGCACACCTGGCCCAACCCTACCACAAACCCCAAATACTGCACGGTTGCCCGAACAAAGTCACACTTGCCCAGATTGACCACCAAATGAGCCTTACTCAGCTTTCTGAACAATGCCCCGATGTGCTTGCAATGGCTTTCAAAGTCATTATCGTAGATTATCACATCATCTAGATAAACGGTGCAGTTAGGGATCTCCGCCACTAACTCGTTCATCATGCATTGGAAAGTTGCAGGTGCATTCTTCAGCCCATACGGCATAACGTTGCAACGGTAAGTGTTCCCATCCACCACAAAACCGCACACCTGCTTCGCCCGCTCAGACAACGGCACCTGCCAGTAACCTTTGACAAGATCCACCTGGGTGAGGTAACGTGCACACCCGATCTTGTCAACACTGTCATCTACGTGGGGAAGAGGGTAAGCATTGGTGGGGGTTAAGCCGTTCAACCGCCTGAAGTCAATGCAAAACCTGACCTTCCCGTCTGGTTTGGGCTGCAGAGTGACGGGAGATGTCCACCTAACCGCCCCTTCTTCTATCAGCCCCTTTTCCTACATGTAGCCTAATTCCGCTCGGAGAGCCGGAAGTTTAATGGGAGCTACACGATAGGGCACTGATGTAAAAGGGGGGTGGTCTCCAACGTCTACATCGTGCACCGCATGAGTTGTGAGGCCTGGGTGCTCGGCAAAAACAGTGGGGTATAAACAGAACAGGTGCTGGATCGCTGCACGCTGTTGCTCAGGCAGGTGCTCAAGCGCTTCCACAGCCACCTGGTTCGTGTTCCCCGCCCACTGATCCGCCGAGACATGACAATCCCTACTTTTCTCCACCTGGGCCTCACTGCCCCCCTCTCCTTCTCCTAGGACCAATTCTCTTTCTAATTTACATCAACGACATAGATGAGGGTCTCACCTGTACAATCTCAAAATTTGCTGACGATACAAAAATTGCAAATAGCGTACTCTCAAAAGAACAAGTTGACGATATGCAACACAATCTAAATAAATTGTCATGTTGGGCCCAAATTTGGCAAATGAGTTTCAATGCGGATAAATGTAAAGTACTACATATCGGATACCTAAATGAGAAAGCAAACTATTCGATGAATGGCACTCAGCTTAAGAATGTAAACAGAGAAACCGATCTGGGAGTAACAATATCGAGTAACCTAAAACCGAGTCAACAATGTTCAGAAGTTGTTAAGAAGGCAAACAAAAAATTGGCTTTATAGGCAGGTCATTTGAGCATAAATCCAAAGAAGTTATCCGAACCCTTTACAATTCCTTAGTCCGCCCTCTTCTGGAATACTGTGTTCAATCCTGGTGCCCTTATTACCAAAAAGATATAAACAAGCTAGAATGAGTTCAACGTAGAGTTACCAAAATAATACCTAGCCTAAAGAACAAACCATACGAAGAGCGTGTTAGATAATTAAATCTATTTCCTTTAACCCAGCGCAGATTAAGAGGTGACTTAATTCAAGTGTTCAAAATCATCAAAGGCATCGACAATATGGACTGTAGTAAGTACTTCACCATCGACCAATCTAATTACACGCGGGGAAACGGTTGCAAAATTATTGGTAAATCTTTTAACTCGCACGAATCTAAGAATTTCTTCTTCAATCGAGTTGTCAACTTGTGGAATGGGCTTCCCCGAAACGTTATAGACTGCATCACCGTTGATTCATTTAAACTCCGCCTAGACAAATATCTCGCATCAAACCCGCGACTGACTGCGTTTGTAAATGAATAACTTTATTTTATCTCCCCCTCAGTTATTAACCCATCTGTCCTCTACTAACTTCCTAATCCTGCCACGGACATTAGTTCCAGGGCAGTAATTCGCTTTCCAATGTTCCCTTACCCACTATAAACCACTGTTTGGACACTTGATCCTCAGTGTTTTGGAGGACAAGCAACCTAGAAGGGTCACTAGAGCTGTTGTTGCTTGATTTCCTTTGTACTCCTTTGTACTCCACCTTGGCCGCTGCAGACCAACACAGGGGCAGTAGGCTGCTCATGGGGGAGCCTCACAAACTCTTTTAATAGGTTCACATGACAGAGCTGATTTTTCTTTCACCTATCCGGAGTAGCCACAAGGTAATCCAGGTCCGATAACTTCCTCACGACCTTGTAAGGACCGACAAACTTGGTAGACAGGGGATGACCAACTAAGGGCAATAAGACCAAAACCTTCTGTCCTACCACAAACTCCCGGAGCTTTGCCTTTTTGTCATACCAATCCTTTATCAAGGCCTGATTACCCACCAAATTTCTCCCTGCCAACTCCAGGCTTTTCAGCATCCTGTCCCTACTCTCGAGGACATACTTAATTAGAGAACATGGCGGCACAGTCCCTTCCCAGATCTCTCTTACCATGCTCAAAGGACCTCTAACCTGATGCCCGAAAACTAACTCGTTGGGACTAAACCCAAGGCTCTCCCCAGGTACCTCTCGTGCCGCAAACAAAACGTACGGTAGCCCCAGGTCCCAATCCTTGCCATTCTCTGTACAGTAGCACCGCAACATGTTTTTCAAAGTAGAGTGGCATCTTTCCAACACCCCTTGACTCTCTGGGTGATAAGCTGAAGAGACAACCGTATTGATTCCATGCTGCTGCATGGTCTGTTTAAAGAGAGTGGACGTGAAATTTGACCCTTGGTCCGACTGAATTTCTTGCGGGTACCCGTATCTCGAGCAATACAACAGCAAGTTTCGCACAACAGTTTTAGACTTGCCATTTCTCATAGGGTATGCATCAGGGTAGCGAATGGAGACATCCATGAGGGTTAGCAAAAACCTGTTACCTGCACTAGTGGGAGGCAGAGGGCTTACCATGTTGATGATAATCTTGCTGAAGGGAGGACCAATAGCAGGCACTGGGTGCAACGGAGCCTTGGGTATGCTCTGGTTCGGCTTTCCTACCCTCTGGAAGGTACCACACATCGCCACCCAGGCCGAAACTTGGGCTTTAATACCTGGCCACCAGAACAACCTAGATAACGAGGCCAACGTTTTACTCACACCCAAGTGACCTGCCAACGGAACATCGTGCGCCAACCGCAACAGGCTATCACGACACTTCTCAGGGACCACCAACTGATCAACCACTCTTGCCCCACCATCCCAACTATGTCTGGGATCCAATAAACGGAGGTACAGGATTTCCCCAACATGAACAAAATCTCCCGGCTTTGCATCCCCGTCCTCGTCGAGTTCTATAGCCCCGTTCCCACAACTCTCAAGTCCAGGATCTTCTACTTGCAACCGACATATATCCGAGGGTGCCAACCTATCTAAATGCTCCTGAAGCAACTTGTGGCCACCCCCAGTACTGGGCTGCTCAAGCCTTGCCTGCTTCGCCTGGGAACGTCTCTGTCGCGGAGTGCTCTCACGCCCTACCATGTCACTAGGGGGGACAGGTTCTGGGGCCACTCCGGACCTCATAATGGGTGCAAGTACCGAGTCACCAAGGAGTGTCGCTCGATCCAAACTCTCAACCCGACCAGCCTTTACTTTCTCCTTCCGACCCTTCCTCCGCTGGTCTAGAACTTGGGTATTAGGCTGTGACTCCTGAGCAGACCGAGACCTGGTGACAGCACACGCCATCTGCGTCACCTGGCACCTCTCGAGCCACTCTTGCCCCTCCCTACTCATGTCGGCCGCCCTCTCGGCAATGACTAAGGGTGGAACCTCAGAAGTGAGCACCGCAAAGTCGTTACCGAGAAGGAGGTCGACCGCCTCAACTGGTAAATTCTCCACAACCCCCACATCCAACTCTTGTGTCACTCCGTCCACCTCAAGCTCTACTCTGACCAGCGGGTAAGACCGTGTAGCATTGATGCCTTGAACCACCACAATCCGAGCCACGTTAATAGGCTTGCCAGTGAAATTCTTGACAAGTGTCTGGGAAGCACCCGTATCACGCAACAACTCAAGCCTATGCTCCACACCAGCCCACCTCACAGTGCTGTGCCCCCTATGACCACAAAAAACATCTCGGACGGGTGACGAGCCCTCCTGCTGCTTCTGCACCGGCGGTGACTTCGCAACCGACTGTTTACCCCGGGCAAACGCGGAAGACCTCAAAGACACGCCAATGTTGCTCACTAGTGACACCACTGCTGTAGGTGGTGCGCTCGGACATGAGCGCGCAATATGCCCCTTCTTATGACACTTGAAACATTCCACTTCACTCTTGGACTTCCCCTGAGGTTGGTAAGGGCCCTGGCCTTTCTTTAACGGGAAGGGTTTCGACTTGGGATATTAATTGGCAACAGTACTCTTAAATGGATAATTATTTGTGTCATTAATTCGGAGGGGTAGAGTGGTACGCCCCTTGTTACCTGCCTCAGCTCTCTGTGCAGACCCGCACCCACAAATCAATGACAACCTGAGGTCAGCCAGCTCAGCCGCCTCCTGCAGAGTTTTTGGTTGCTTTTCTTTCAGGTTAAGAGTCAAGTCACTGCCAGTACATTTAAAAAATTGCTCTAACAACACTAATTGTTTCGCTGCATCAAAAGTAGTTGCCTTCTCCGATCTTAACCAATTTTCAATTGCATCTGATAGATATCTAGCATGTTCCTGGAAAGTACTCTCCTTTATCTTTGGAACAGCTCTAAATTTCAGCCTATAGGTCTCTGGCTGCAACTCATACGCCCTCAGGACAGCCTCTTTCAATGCCTCATAATTCACGCAGGAATCTAGGGGCAAAGCATCATACGCCTTGAGTGCTTTCCCCGTCAAACGTGACGAAACAAGGGCTGCCCACTTCTTCTCGGGCCATTGGTGCTCCTGGCACTTTTTCTCGGAGAAAACATTCGGTAACTCATAACTCATCAAACACTGGTACCAACTTTAGTAGATGCGACAGGGACTGGTCCTGGGCTCGACCCCCTCAACGACACGGTTCCTTGTCACCTCTACACAAGTTTTCTCTAGATCAACATCGGCACAATACCTTTCAGACTCAAACTTAAGCTCAGCCTCTCGCTGCTGCTGCTGCTGCTGTCTGAGCTCAGCCTCATGCTTCCTCTGCTCGAGCTCAGCCCTCTGCTGCTCGAGCTCAGTCTGTTGCTTTAGTTTGGCGAGCTCGAGCTGAAACAACATCTCGGAAGACAAACCCTGAGGAGGGGGCGCTACTATTGGGGACCCACCTAGAGGATACCCAACCGCCAGCGGGCATCGTCCTGCGGGAACGTACCCGGCTCCGGAGCCCGAGGGGGCACCATGATAGGAGTCGAGTGGAATGGGGGCTAGGCCGAAGGTGCCCCAGCTCCCGCTTCACCCGAAGCCCCATGCACCCCACCGAGCACAGAGGTAACCAGCTCACCTCTCGACAAACCGCTAGTACCGGGAAACCATAATAGTCCATGAGCCAAGACCCGAATTTTGGGATATCGGTACCACCCGGGGTGACTAATTCTCTTAGGTGTTTTTAGCTTGCTACATGTCTCTAGTTTATGTTTTGATATGATAGCCCTTGCACATTGGTAGCTTAATGGTCGTTATCACTTCTTGAATAGACATACCCTACCGAAAATTCCGAAATTTTTTAAAATGTCAAATTTGGGGACAGGAATGCCTAAATGTCAACAAAATGCATATAGTAATTGTCACATTTAATACAAGTCCTGTAAATACACACTAAGCATGCCATGGGCTTGTACATACTATTATGGCAAATTACTACTCCTAAATATCATCTACGTCAGACTCGGAATCTGACTGTTGTACCACCGGCTCTTCTTCAATAGCCTTGTTCTGACATGTCTGTAACCTGCACATGTCCGTGCATTTTAGACCATTGCTGAGGCAAGTACACTTAGGGAGTTCGCATGACCGCACACACTTGCAAGACAGTAGCTGCATAACAGCATCTGGTGCTGGTGAGCCTCGCATCCAGTTGACGGCAAGCTTACCGTCCTCATCTGTCATCCAACCGCAGTCTGTTGGGTTCGCAACAAATGGCTGGCTCTGAAGACTTCTCCTCCAGATCGCAGCCTGGTAGTTTGCACGCAGTGCATGCATGAAGAGGCAGTCCTCACAAGGAGGGAGTTGACTTGACTCTACCTCTCCACGTCTTGCACAGAACAGCTCATACCGAAGCTTGTTTACCTTAGTTGTGTGGGTAGATGGTAGGTACATGTGGCAGGTGATTTCCTGTAGCTTCTCAAAGAGTTCAGGAGACACTTCCCATGAGCGTCCAAGTTCGTGAAAAGCATGCTGGTATGTCTTGTCCATCTTCACCTGCTTGAGTGTCGTCATCTTCCCTCGGCCAGCGAATGCACTGACGGTATCACAGCCTGTAAAGGCATGCATACCAATCAATGAATCACACACGCTGCCTCCCAGTGTGCGGCTCAGTGTGGTGATATCCAGGAATCTTGTCCGGTTCTTCGTCCCGCACTTCTGGAACTGATGGGATGGGATCTTGTGGCACATGCCAAGACACAACACCATGACGTCTGTATCTTCTGCAGTGATGATGACAGACTTGTTCCCAGATTCTGCTGCATGAAGTGCATGGAGAAGAAGGCGTGTGTCTGCTTCTTCTTGAGTTGACTTAAGCTCAGGAGCCTCTTCCCACTGCTCTTTGGTGATCTTGAAGCAGCGCTGCTCACATGTGACATACAGCTCCTTGTCCTTGAGCTTCTCCCTGTGCTGTGGTGCCTTCCATTCTTCTACCAAGAACTTGATAAGACTTGCCTTGTTGGAGGAACTACCGAGTAACTTTCTCCACTGCTGGATGTTGTGCCCAGGTTGAATGTTCTTGAAATGAATTCCTGTGCCTGCACTTCTTTTGGCTCGTTCTGCATCCTTGATGGATGTCTCCTTGTAGATATCAAACACAACATCAATGCGCCTGCTCTTAGCACCTTCATGAACAGCGTGACTCAGTGCTGTACCTGCAAGCTGTGAAAAAGTTTTGTCGTTTCCCTTCAGTTTGTGGACCAGGCTCATCCCATCAATTATGGTAGCAGAGGGCTCGGGTATCACTTCTGCAGGAGAAACATTCCTCTCTAACTCCTTTGCGAGGGCAGCCTTGTTGGTCTTGCGGAGAGACCCATCACCGCTGGCAAGTGCCCAAGGCAAAGGCCCCAGGGGATGAGCCAAGACATCACTCATTTTGAGCTTTCTGTTCTCGGCAACAAGGATCATCTGGCCAAATAGGTTCCTGTCAGCCTTTAACCCTTAATTAGCGGCGAGCAACATAAGTCGAGTTAAATAAAGCTGGACTATGTGGCGGCGCTCGACATAACTCGAGTGGCAATTTCAGCACGTAATGTGGCTGAGAGAGAGAGACAAGTGGTGGCAGGAGACTAGCGAGCGTATGACTGCTCCAGACCACCGCGGCGAACCTACTGACACAAATCTCAGCTCCCTCCTCCCTCTCTCACTCGCTACATACTCAATTATGTACCGAAAGTACCGAATTACCTGCTTTTTGCACTCGCGTTGCACGGTTATTGCAAGAAAACTATCCATCATACAAGGATCGTTATGGTGTCATTCGAAAGCTCTGTTTATGCCCTTTCAGGGATAGGTACTTGTTTTACGTTCTGGGTCTTATTTAGGCATGAAAATGATCACGTAAACAGCCCTATTTTGGCTAAAAACACCCCGCTGTGCGGTACACATAAATAAACCGCATAGGCCGCTCGTAAGGTGTTAAGATAACCTCCTTGGCATGGTCTTGTGAGCGTGGCTTCATTCTGATGTTAGTGAACGTTCTCAGTTTCGTCTTCGTCATCGTGTCATGAAACTGTATAGTTGGCGTATCGATCTCCAGGTGCTCTTCCTTGAAGGCTTGATATGCATCCTCTCCTATTCTGTAGGCCCCTAGAAGGTCTTTGACAACTTCTGGTGGTGCCATAGTCGCAGTTGACAAACTGACAAGATCTTCTTGCTCTGCGTTGAAGGGGTTCAACCAGCTGGTCTCCATCAGTTGAACTAAAGATTGGACATCGGCCTCATCTCTTCTAATCCTGGGCATCTGTAGGTCTGGGTGGCTGAAGTCAGTATACTTTTGGCCTACTACCATAGTCCTGAGCTGCCTTAAGTACCTGCTGCGATACTCCGATGTCAGGTAGTACCTGGCGACAGCTCCGCCTTTCAGGCTGAAGCCTTTTGTGCCCCCTGGTGTCTGGGTGTCTTTGTTGATCGTCTCTTCGATTGTCTGGTCCACAGGGATCCGTCCAAAGGGATTCTTGCTACCGATCTGGACCGAAAAGCCACCTTGCATGAAGTGTTCATGGACCTCTGGGTGTTCAATGGCAGTCGAGACATCAAGGCATAGTAGTAGGTTAGGAACCGGGCATAGTTCACTTTGTCATAGGCAAAACACCACGGTATCATCTGTCGGATTGCTCCTAGGTGGAGCATCCAGTTGCCTTCTCTGGAGGCTCGAATTAAGTCCAGCATGATCTCAACCATGTCCAGGTATGACATCCAGAATGCTGAGAGGTTGTGTTCATCTCTGAGGGTCTCAAGATAAACTTGGAAAAGCTTCATGATATGTGTGCATGATTCACTCTCCATCAGCTCTTGAAAGAGTCCCTGAGACACATTGCTGTGAAAGCTGTTGATGTCCTTCAGTGTTTCATCTAGATGGTGTATGTCCCTTGATGGTTTTCTTCTAGCCATGAAAGGAAGCCTTTCCATGCAAGCCTCATCAGTGCTTCATACACGAGCTTGTGTAGTCTCACTGCTCTGTTGTACCTCTTGCCGTTCATCACTCCTGACACTGATCCTTCTGCGATGATACCTGATTCCACACACAGATCTCTAAGACCTGCATCTTGAAACCTCTTTCCTATGGTGGAGATGAGATTACAGATTGTGTGGAAGACGCCCATCCTGATGATAATGTTCTTGAACTTCTCTTGTTTCCAGATAACTTCGGCAGCTTTGGCATAGAGTGCTTGATCAAACACGCACACAATCCTGTTAAGCTGTAAGGACTGCATGATAGCATGCGTTTGTTCCAAGATTTCATTAACGGTGGACATTTCTGTTGCGGGAGCATTGATAGTGGGCAGGTAGCTTACAGTGTCCTGAACCACTGCAATGTCTCTGCGCATTTTGATGTTGAACCCAGTCCAACTGCTGATGGACTGGTCCTCATGGTCTGACATTCGAGTAAGAAGCCAGATATGGTTCTTTGTCTTTGAATCCTGGACTTCCTTGGTAGTGTCGACATACGCAGTCTCAATCCTAGGTGGCCCTGCCCGCCGCCCAACATTGTATATTGGCAGCATTGATGATGTCTGAGTGATGCTTCTTATCTTGGACTTGGTAATCTCTGGCAGGACTTTCTCTGGCACAGAGCCTGCAACCTTGGACTGGACAGCAATGCCATTGACTCTATGAGAAGTACCTGCTCCACTTAGGGTCTCTTCAAGTCGGTCAATGTTATCCCAGGCCAGGGTTGTGAACACACCAGGGTAGATGTTTGCTGGCAGTGGAATGTCATCCTTTGAGCATTCCAGCTTCTGGATACAAAGGGCTGTATCGATCTCCTCAAACATTGAGTAAGACACACAGTGACCAAGACGATTCAGAGTTCGGATCAGTTCTGTGTTTCCTGTCAAAGACTTTACAGCATTGGTCAGCAGTACGTGCTTGGGTGGTTTTGTCTTGCCACTGGTAACAGCAAAGACCAAGTCACTGCCAAAGGAAGTGGCAAGACGTTGAGCTCTTTCAGAGGGAGTTTCACACTCACACTCTCCTGTCAGCAGGGTGTGCAGGAATTGAGTGACTGCTGCAGGAATGACATTCTGATCTGTATCGGGAGGCCATGGCTGACTCACATCTTGTTTATTGATCTCATTCCTCAGCTGCATTCCTGCTTTGGTTAAGACATCTTCAGAGTTAGCTGCTCTTGCTTCTTGCAGGTCTTTTGCCATTTTGTGTGCTTGCCGGGCAAGGTCGTCCATTGAGAGGCTGCGTGGATAGATTAGAAGCTTTCCTTTCTCATCTGGGACAAAGCGTAGTGATTCTCCAAACTCGGTTTCAATCTTTCGGCGAACATGTTTCTTTGTCGCTGGTTTCAGTTGGATAATACCATGGGACATCATGGATCTCTCAAGCCTAGATGTGAGGTTTGTCATAGGCAGTACCTCTGGGTTGGGGAATAATTTGGTCCTTATATACAAGCAGAGTTCCTCGAGGGCTTCTGTCTCAACCTCTTCGTAGCGTGCTTCCTCGCTTTCTTCCTGATTTTCACCTGCACCCGACCTGGCGGCCGCTGGGAAATCATCTTTTGTGAAGAGTTTGTAGCACGACTTGTGGTAGTGACCCTCTGCAGCAACAAGGTCTCTGCTAACTAAACCAAGGATTCTCTGGTTGAGTTTCCTTATTGCTGCTCTGCGAATCTTCTCATCTGCTCGTAGCTCAACACACTGTATGAGTGGCTCCCTTGTCTTTGATGTTTTTATGTACTTGCTTGACTTCTCGCAGAAGATACATACTTTGGCATACACCCTGCTAGTACTAGGGGCATCCCTTGATGCCCTCCTCCTGGGGTCGACGCTTGCTGATTCTATCTTGACACCCTTGGCAAGGATAGAATCCAGTGACTTCTTCATTGTAAAGAGACTACGACATTTACGGTGATAATGTATGTGTGGTATTCCTCCGTCTTCAAGGCCCTTGGCTGCTTCCAGGACTGGATCATGCTGCCTGATTTCTGCAGCCCTGAGCAATGTGTTCCAGGAGTCCAAATCCTGTGGTGACACCAGAGCATCGCTGTCATCATCAGAGCAGTGGATGATACAGTCGATCCGTGCTCTCTTCCTCGCAGATGGTTCCATCCTGCCGTCAAACAGTCGACACACACCTGCAAAAAATATCACCATTAAACCATGAACAAACAAACATATTACATGGAAACCACTCTACATATGTTTGCTCCTTCCAATAATAAATTATCCCCAAAATATAACAAAAAATCCCCAAATATGAAATAAACCCCTAAATATGGAGAAACTTGAAATACACATCGGAATAATTCTTGTAGAGAATCAAATAAGCTACAAGAGCTGTTAGAATATATTTTTCAATGTTCCCCATATTTAAGGATTTATTCTAGATTTAGAGGAAAATACCCAAAATATAGAGTATATTCCGAAATATGAGGAAATTTGAAAAATACCTAGGAACAACTCTGGTAGAGAATATAATTCTACATTGGTGTTCAAAGTTTCGCGATGATTGTGTGATGGATTTTAAAGAAAATGAGGAAAACGCCGAGCGTCACGCTAAAAATCTTTATTTTTGGGTAGCGCCCCTATTGCATCAAAAAAATTAGACTAAGCTACCAGTGCGAGAAGGCTATCATATCTTAATGTACTTACAGTCACTCTATAAACATTTTAGTACCATTCGTGTTTAGTCACCCCAGGTGGTACCGATATCTGGCCTGGCTCATGGACTATAAGACCGTGGCTACACACTGCAGTCCGTACCGGTCCAGCCCCGACACCCGGTCCGCCGACACAGGCTCCTCCAAAAAAATCCGAGCATCCTCCTCGTTGTTCACCACCCGAACGCCATTAAACAACTCCACCTTCTCCACCTCCTCTCTCGCACTGTGCCCTCACTATGTTCAGACTCGTCCAGTGACATGATGGAGTCAACAACAAAATTCTCAAGTCAAGACAAAAGTAGCCAAACTCTCGCGTAGCTTTATTCACAAAAAAATTATTCGAAGATGTTCTTGAGTGCAATACTAGGTCACCAATAAACTCCAACAAGTTCTATATATCCTCAAAACAATGTCCACTGCCAACAATGCGAGAAATAAATTCAACCTCAAATGGCAATAAGATTTCTCCAAAAAAAAATTGCAATATTCAGTTCAGTATAGGTCAGTTCAGTTCAGTCTAAGGTCGCCATTTGTTATGACCGGCACTTCGAAATAAACAAGGGCACTTAATAATGGACTAGATGATAGGCTATATCTGCAACAACGGTACGCTAATTCCAAACCCTCAAACTATTACGCCGGTGAATAAAACACTTAAACCCTCCAGAGTTAATCTACTGGATAACGGTGTATCAATTAACTGGGTTTTAGTGCACTTCTACAAAGGCTTTCCGGTGACGGCAAAGCCTACTCACAACAGGAGTCCTTTACGTTAATAAAATGCTCTTAAGTAATAACAATGCTTGAATAAACTATAACAAGATTTAATAAAGGAGTATATGCTTAAGTTAAGTTTAGTGTGAGTCTGTACTCATCACTAAACTCTTTAATGCTCTATGAAAACACTGATAGTCTAGTCCTACAGCAAACAGATATGGAATCTTCTGAAAACGTCTGATGCTCTAAGATGCTCGTTAATATAGAACAGAAATAATGCAGGGGCAGGACACCAAAGCGTGTATCTTAAATACACCAATAAGTAGGATACATATATATAACAAGGGAGTGCAACAACTCTGTGACAGCACTAATAAGAGCCACTCAAAACAGTACTTCCTTAGCCAAAGTAACAGCCATACTGGGTTGTGCACCAAGCATCAACCTTGGCTAAATTAATATGTGAATAATTCCTAAAGCATACACAGTTAAAGTTAATAAACACAAGGCTGTCTTTCTAACTAATAAAGTCTAGCAGCGGTATAAAAGGTACCAGGAGGCTATGCAGAGCGCAAGCATGCTCGTAGCCTACTGTCTCCCCTTGAACAGATTTCCCTTATGTTACATTAAGTGACTAGGAGGCTCTCTTGGTAAGTCCAGATCTCAAGTATCTGGTCTTGCCCTGGCGCTCCACAAAGGTCAACAAAATGAGGTAGCAAACATACGAGCAATAGTAGGCAAAAGCCCTTCGCTTGTATGCTGCTACACTCACAAAGGAAAAAATATGCACAAGGGTTACAGACTAACCTAAGCTCCGTCGAAGTTGTACAGGCTCTGACTTGCCACATACATAACTCAGACAACGACCAAGGATACCCTCCACTGTCTAGCATTAAATAGTAGGAAAGAACAACTCAATAATTAGAAGCACCCAATGATAATATGACTCATGTGACTATGACTAATAATCCCTAAAGCTAGTGCAAAACATATATGTGAGAAGTGGTGCTGGTAATACGACTGGCCGACTATGGAGGTCGTATGCAGAACCAGAAGGGATAAGTAATTGAATAAAGATGAGAAGTATTGGAAAAGAAGAAGTTCAGAGAGAGAAACAGTAGTACAGGGGGTTAGATTGGGGACAGATTGCAAGGGACGTGTAGGACCAAGCACACCATGCCAAGCTCTGAAGAAGACACGCAGGCAGGAGCCCCCAGCTCCTACACTAGGACAGCGGCACCCAATCACAGACCACTACGTCATGAAGAGCAAGCGTCATAGGACGCGCCAGGCCAGCCGACCAATCAAGAGCGTGGGAACCTCCGCCCGAGCGAGGGAGGCATACGTACATACACACGCACATATTACCACCTCGCTGTCTCCTTCGTTCTCTCTCTCCTTAACTTCACACTACACATCTTGTACTCTATCACTGATATTAAATACTTCCAAGTGTCACAGACAAGGATAAAGACCACCACTGATCTGTCTGTGACAACATGAATACTAGGAAAGAAAGAACACCGTTCTACGATTATTATAGCCCATTTCACTGCCCTGGCGAGCGCTAGCGAGTACGAGCACATTCTGTCAAGCTGGCCAGCGTAACACTAGAATTTTCTACTGCTCTCGTGAATGCAATGACGCATGGCTGGGGAAGACAGGCAAGAGCCCGACAGGTCTGGAACTTGCGAGAAGCAAGCACATTAGGGGAAACTAAAATTTTACTCTAATCTGGCTTATATAGTCAATATTAATACTGGATTACATAACAATATACAAACAATCACCAATCAGCCCATAATCTGACAAATATGATGAAACATAGATCTTGCTCTATATAGTCTGCGCATGTAAATTTACGACATTAATACAGAGAGGATGTAGCCTAGTTGTATTTCAGCCCTATCAGCCCAGAGGTCTCCTATCTAGTACCTTATCTTATTGAGAAAGCCATTAAAAATCCCCAGCACTCTAAAGGGCGTGGACCCTCTTGGACATGTCAAAGGATGGTCGGCATCTCGGCCAAGTGATTCCCTTTATAAGGGAACCTACCTCTAACCCTATACATAATATAACTGTTTGTCTACCCCACAGGCAAACAACCTATTATACAATATATTAACATATATTTATCATACCATATAGCGGGGCAGACATTGTGACAGGTGGTATAGGTAGCGCCAACGAACTTGACAATAATCTGGACCCCTTAAATTCTTATAACTCAAAGTGAATGAAAGCAATCTGGCTGGCGTTTCTATCATTTGGAAAGAGTCCACCATTAAATAGGTGTGTAAATGTATAGCCAGTTTGTTCAATGTCCTTTTGAGTTACGAAGAGGGCAGGGATCGAGATAATTGTCAAGTTCGCTGGCGCTACCTATAGTAACAGGTAAACAAGTTGTGGTGGTGTGCGACCCACCAATACCTCCCTCACTCAACTCACTCCCTCACTTAACAAGTAGTACAAGCACAATATTCACAGGTACTTTCACAGTACATACAATGATCTGTGTTTCACTTAGGGCCTTCCTCGAATAGTTAGGGATAGGCTGTGAAGAAACTGTGATGGTTTGATAACTAGAACTATGTTTAGTTCTATTAAATAGTAGAGGAAATCTCTGCATAATGTTTACAAGTCTGCGCTTGCGCTAGCTCGCTCTCCTCTCTCTCTCTCTCTCTCTCTCTCTCTCTCTCTCTCTCTCTCTCTCTGGTATGCCATAAGCAAAAGTGAAGTGTTATGTAAGCTGAACAATTTGAATATTAATAAAACCCCTGGGCCGGATAACATTCACCCAAGAATTCAGAAAAATATGAAAGAAGAAATGGCACAGTCCTTAACTAACATATTTAACCCGTCGAGCCCCGGCTGATTATTAATAAATGTACACCCAGAACCCGGCCGGTTTTGAAAAATTGTTTTTATTCCAGAAACAATAGCGAATGGGTTAGGAATGAAGGAAAAACCACGAAAAAACGATCAAAAAGCTCAAAAAATGGTCCTACAGAGCCCCCGAAAACGGATTTTACAAGAGTAAAACATTGAAGGCAATTTCCCCAAAAAAACAGGTTATTGCGCGCTCACGCGCACGCACGTGGACTTTGAGAGTTTTCAACCATCGGCACGGTTGCGTGGGATACGTACACAGTTCCCATAAAAATCTGAGCCCTCTCGAGTGGCTACACCTGAGGTTACGGTCGGAGCAATTAGGGTGACTCGTCAGACACGTCACTGGGGCTGTGCGTTACATACATCGCCGACGCGCCAGACGCGTCGCTGGTGCTGGACGGGTTAACTTGTCACTCAATCAGTAAACCGTACCTAGTGATTGGAAAACTGGAAATATCACTCCAATTTTTAAGAAAGGAAATAAAGCTCAAGCAAATAATTATAGATCAATCAGTTTAACGTCAATCATAGGAAAAATTATAGAAACAATTCTGAGAGACAAGATAGTAGATTATCTGGAGTCAAACAAATTAATAAGAGAAAGGCAACAAGGCTTTAGATCCAGTAAGTCATGATTAACAAATTTGATAGAATTTTATAATAAACTATTTACACATAACCTCTCTACTAAATCATTAGACATAATTTACTTAGATTTTCAAAAGGCATTTGATAAGGTACCTCATGGAAAATTATTGAAGAAATTGGAAATGTTGGGTAATTAAAGGAAAAATTCATGCCTGGATAAAAAGCTGGCTGACAAACAGAAGGCAGAGAGTAGTGATACATGGAGTAGAATCTGAGTGGGAGCCTGTTTATAGTGGAGTGCCTCAGGGATCGGTCCTGGGGCGAATTTTTGTTTCTAATCTATATTAATTACATCGATATTGAACTAAAAAATACTATCTCAAAGTTCGCTGATGACACAAAGATAGGACAATCAGTATTAAGTGAAGAAGATAGAAATAAACTGAAATCTGATTTACATAAAATAGTAGAATGGTCGGAAAAACGGCAGATGCCATTGAATGTTGACAAATACCAGGTCTTGCAAATAGGTAATAAAAACTAAAAATATGAATACAAGATGAAAGGTCAGCCAATCAAAACAAGTGCATTAGTTAAAGACCTGGGGGTCCTTATATCTGAAAACCTAAAGACCTCAGATCAATGTGCAGCAGCTGCGAATAAGGCCAATCGAGCATTGGGATATATTAACAGAAATTTTACTTATAACAATTAGAACATTATAGTACCTTTCTTTGAAAGCATAGTGAGGCCACATCTTTAATTAATTGCAGACTTATTCTTGCTTGCTTTAGAATTTAAATATATAAAAGACTTAGTTGACAGTAGCAAGAAAAATAAAATCCCAGAAAAATTAGCACTTGCTAAATTGTTAAGTAATAATAGTAGATATATTGATGATATTCTCGTTTGCAATTTGTTAAATTTTAATCAAGTTGCTAAACTTATTTACCCTAATTCTATTCCCCTCACACAATGTAACGTAAATTATAAAGTTGAAAATGTTCTTGATATAAATATAGAGATTGTTAATGAACAGTGCATACTTAAAGTATATCACAAAGTTGATGATTTTAATTTTAACGTAATAAATTTTCCTTTCCCTAGTAGTAATATCGATAGTAAAATAACTTATAATTGTTTTTATTCCCAGTTAATAAGATTTTGTAAAATCTGCACTAAAGTAGAGGGCTTGTGGGCTAGAGCTAGGCTACTATACAGACTCTTAGTGGACAGAGGTTTTGAGGCAAGTAAATTGTTCCATAAATTTAATCTTTTTAGGGTCAATTATTGTGACTGTATTCTAAAATTTGACATCAATAATTTTAATCAAGCATTTTTAACTTGAAGTTTCTTGTATAACCTCTGCTTACTTTTTGTCTGTATTTATTGTTTATCTTTTTCTTTTTCTTTTTCTATTATTAACACCTTACGAGCGGCCTATGCGGTTTATTTATGTGTACCGCCCAGCGGGGTGTTTTTAGCCAAAATAGGGCTGTTTACGTGATCATTTTCATGCCTAAATAAGACTCAGAACGTAAAACAAGTATCTATCCCTGAAAGGGCATAAACAGAGCTTTCGAATGACACCATAACGATCCTTGTATGATGGATAGTTTTCTTGCAATAACCGTGCAACGCGAGTGCAAAAAGCAGGTAATTCGGTACTTTCGGTACATAATTGAGTATGTAGCGAGTGAGAGAGGGAGGAGGGAGCTGAGATTTGTGTCAGTAGGTTCGCCGCGGTGGTCTGGAGCAGTCATACGCTCGCTAGTCTCCTGCCACCACTTGTCTCTCTCTCTCAGCCACATTACGTGCTGAAATTGCCACTCGAGTTATGTCGAGCGCCGCCACATAGTCCAGCTTTATTTAACTCGACTTATGTTGCTCGCCGCTAATTAAGGGTTAATATTAATATTGATGATTTTTTAAATTGATTGTTCTTGTTAAAAAAGTACTCTTTGTTTAAATCTGTTGTTACTTCATATTTTGCAATTATTTGTCTTTATATTATATGTATTGATTGTCGATAGTATCAATTGCTTGCTTTTGCGATTTCCTTAGTTTATTTGTGCGATAAATGTAGGTTATTTGTAGGGTAGTTGTTGATAGGGGTCACTTGAGGCATGCTATGCTTACAGGTACCTACCCGATAGCACTATCGTTAGTGAGTGCTGTACTGTATTTTATATATTATTTTGTAATAGTATAGATATCTTATCAATATTTGTATTTTGTACTATTGTTAATGTCTTGTCATGTTGCAAATTTGATTTTAAATAATATTTTGACATTTAACATGTAGTTTCTTTATTCATGCAGAGTTTAGTAAAATTTACCAGAACATCCCGGACTTCCCAAACTTGACTAATTCCTTTAACGTGACGATAGTGCGTTGTTATATGTGCGATTAGTTTGCTTGGGAAACAGATTAACTTGCTCATGTAGTAATGTACACCCTATGTGGTGGACTGTGTTCTTTTGTTTAATAATTTTCATTTTATTAAGCGTTGTTTCCACATAGTGATTTTGATAATTTAATTTGACTTTATATTGTCCTTGTCCCTATTTTGGTTTGTTTAGTTTGCAAGGTTTACATTTTAATATGGTGTGCAATTTTGGTCTCCTTATCTGAGCAAGGACATTGGGAAGCTCGAGTCGGTGCAGCGTAGAGCGACAAAGTTGATTCCGTCACTAAGAAATAAATCTTATTATGAAAGACTAAACAAAATTAAATGTATTTTCACTCAAGAAAAAAAGATTGCGAGGTCAATTAGTCCAGTGTTTCAAGATACTAAAGGGATTTGACAAAATTGATGTAGATTCACTTTTCCAAATAGATAATAGTTCATTAACTTGGGGAAATGGAATGAAATTAAAAACCAGGAGAGCGAATCTCGATATCACAAAGAACTTCTTCACCTACAGTGTGGTCTTCTAGTGGAACAAATTGCCTGAGAAAGTGGTACAATGTAAGACAATTGACACTTTCAAAGGAATTTTAAACAATAATTTTGAGGAGGTGGAAATAATATAAAAAAGGAAAACAAAAATAGGTTAAGCATCAGTAGTATATAATATTTCGCATCTTCGTTCTTTACTATAAATTTCCCAGTAAAAGTTTTTATTTTGTTCTCATTCTGCTGCGTGACTTCTTTCCCTAACTTAATTTCATGCCGACCAACAGTCGGAGGGAGAGGTGGGTGGGGAGAGGTGGGTGGGGAGAGAGCCTTCTTCTTTGCTATCCTTGCCTTCCACTTTCTAGCAAATTCTATTCTATCATTAAGTCCGGACTACCTAATAGGGACCGCAAGGTCTGTGTAGTCTGTGTATATATGTAAATCTATGTAAATCTCTCTCTCTCTCTATATATATATATATATATATATTTGAAGTGACGGGGTTAATGAGAACGGGCTCCAGCAACACGTGCAAGATTGCTAGCTTGCAAGTGAGCAGAAAGAAGAAGCGGGAGCATAAGAAAAGGAGGGAACAACATCTACCCGAGCACCCCATGACCTCAGGAATTTCCCAGACTCTATGAAACACGGAGCCAGGTCATCTAGAGCAGTCACTCCAGGTAAAGGGAAATCCTGATACCCTATCACAACATCGGTTTCAAACTAGGCCCGCCAATCACCAGCCACCATTTGTCAAGACACCTGATTTACATTACAACAAAGAAATGTTTATGCAAATCAAACACCAAAGGCCGGAATGCTACCGGAACAAGTGGATCTAATTAGGTCTACAAATTATGATGGACCTGGAGAACTATCAAACGTAGCGGAAGAAGAAAGGATAGGCGAACTGTTAAGCAGTTTGCCAATGAGCTTCAATTATGAAGTAATAATTATAATCACAATTACATGCATACTAAGCTAAGTAACTATCACCTAAGTACTACATCAAATAACTATTATCCTTATGTACCTAACAAAAATTACCATGTATGTCTTAGTTAAATATTAACCATCACAGCAATATCACAACATTTCACAATATCCTTTTTCCATTGAATTCCTATAAGCGAGAGGCAAGAATTAAGTCCAACATAGCCTCAAAGAAATTATAGGAAAAGTAAGCAAACATTCACTGGGGTAATGTCCTTAAGTCTGAGAAGTCCAGGACATCTATCAACAGGGGAGCCTTGTCTTGCCCTTCCCCCTGCCCTGAGAGTATGCCGAACCTGCTGTGTGCCTTCTGAAGTCCTGTTTGTGAGAAGCAGTTCCTCCTGAAGTGCTGCCCTGTGGATCTACGTTCAACGTCGGCCAGACTTACTCTCAACTCTCTACCCTCCTATATTACCCTAAGTGTCTCTGAGTATCTTACGTTGTGATTATTGCTGTGAAGGTAAGGTTAAAATATGTTAATATTAGTGCTAAATTACCTATAGATCTGTGTCCAAGATCCTTATTCATTGTGTATGTGTTAATATCTCAGAATTTGTGTTAATTGTTATATAGATCTTTGCCTAAGATCTAGTGTTCATATTTGATATATAACTCTCCTAGAACGTCTTACGCATATGTTACATACTTGTGTTAATTAATTCACTTTGCCAAATACTCACAGATTTTCCTTATATATGTCTATTCTATTATGTATGTTGCAAGTTGAAGTCGAAGTGTATTACGTAGAATTATTCCCTTCTTTAAATAATAATCGGTTACCTAGAACCTATGCTCAATTTCATATTCTGTTTATCTCAGTCCCCCCTCGTTGAGAAGAATTGTTATTAATTATTATATATACTTTCTTCCTGAGAACCTAAACTTACACTCATTTGTCTAAGTGTTAATTTAATGATTATATGAACCGTATTTATGTTCATTTGATTATTGATGTAGATAATTCTGATTCTTCTCGTCTAGGAATTCTAGCCTTGCATAGATTCTGTTATCTAATTATTCATCATTCGAATACACCGCTTATTTGTGTGAATTCTTTATCAGACTCTGTTAACTAGTTCAGATTATCTTGTTATACCTTTTTGGGTATTTTCCTTAGTACAACTTCGTCGTGTACGTCATTTACTTATAATTAATATTGTATTTAATTATTCGTATATGCTAATTTTATTTAAGCGTTTACCAGTATTAGTTAACTACGTTAGCTTTGTTAACTGTACTTTCTACCAATTTCGCTTAAGAGATATTAATCTTTTATTCATTTATGATCACAAAATAAATACTAAATCTGAATTCCTCGACCCGAGTTATTATTGTTACATATAGTCGATTGAAAGAATATATGTTTTATCTATCTATCTATCTATTGCCTGACGCCGTGATCCCCGAAGGTGTGGCCAAGATCGAACCGCCCCCATGCACCTCTGTCCCCAGTCAGTCGACGCCCCTCCCCCCAACCAGCACCGCCCTCGTTCATATACTTCCTCACTCCATCCTTCCACCTCTCCATTGGTCTATCTCTCCCTCTCTGTCCCTTCACCTTGCTCTCGTACACCCTCTTAGTCATTCTCTCGCTTTCCATACGTTCCATATGGCCGAACCATCTCAAGTTGTTCCTTTTCACACTTTCCAGCACATCTACCTCCACACCACACCTCCTTCTTACTTCTTCATTAGTCTGTCTATCCTTCCATGTAACTCCGCACGCACTTCTTAAGTAATTCATTTCCACTGCTCTCACTCTTGGTCTGAGTCTCTTCTCAAACGTCCATGCTTCGCTTCCGTAAATCAGTGTCAGGATTACCACACTGTCATGCAAGGACTTCTTCACTTCCGTACTGACCACCCTATTTCTTGTTACTGCTTTCAACGTTCCTACAACCCTCTTCCCCTGTTGCACCCTCTCCCGCACTTCCTCATCCATAGTCCCAGCTTTACTCAACACAATGCCCAGATACTTAAAAGAGCTGACGATCTCCATAGCCTGACCATTCAACTTCACCTCACACTCTGTGACTTCACCCCTTTCGAAGACCATAACCTTGCTCTTCCCCGCATTTACCTTCAAATCCCGTTTTTCGCACACTGTTCCAAACTCATTTACCAGACCCTGCAACTCCCATTCATTATCACTCATCAGAACTGTATCATCCGCAAATAGCAGTATAGGTAACTTCCACTCATTTCCCGCCCTTTTCAGCGATACACCAACATCCACTGCTCTTGATAGTATTTCTTGCATGACTCCATCCATATATACAGTAAACAACCACAGGGACATCACACACCCCTGTTTCAAACCAACATTCATGTCAAAGAACTCGCTCTGCTCACTTTCTACACGTACTGCCGCCCTTGCACCCTCATACATGCTCTTCACTGCTTTCAGCAACTTGCCATCTACTCCGTATATTCTAAGTACTTTCCATAAACCTTCTCTATCCACTCTGTCATAGGCCTTCTCCAAGTCCATAAAGGCAACATACACCTTTTGTTTCTTCTCCTGATATTTCTCCACAACACAATTCAAGGTAAACAACTGATATGTTCAGTTCATAATCTACTCAATTTAAGTTAAGAAGAGATGGAATTGTAAATATAATTCAACACATCATTCCCAGTAATTTAATTTCGTTCTCTCGAATATTAAGATTGTAATCGCACTAACATCAAATATAATTTCCAAGACCGCAGTAACTAGAATGACCTGAGCGCTCTACCTGGTCAGCCACCCTACCCATGCTATTCACCTGCCTCGAGCGCCACTCACCCCCCGTGAGCGGTAGTCGAACCAGCCATCCATACACCTGTCTTTATCACTCCATCCTCTCTTATTTGGGGAGTTTTTTAATTATATATTACTTTGATAGAATAATTAACACGTTGGACACACGACTCACATAAATATTATTATTAAGGGTTGATTCTATAGGTCATGTGTTCATTCATATAGTTCCATAATTCTTATTATATTTGACCACAATATGTTTATACTTTGTATTCTTAATTAGAGATTGATTATTCATAACCAAATGCGTTCCATGTGTTACTTACTGTTTTTTATAATAGTTAAGTTAACTCTCAGCCCTTGTTTAGCTCAATATATCCGTGATCCTAATATTGAGATAATTATGCAACGCATTGATCAATCCGGAGTGTATCATAAGAAGTAATACGAATACCCATCCATAAACCCTATGCCATTGAATAAACTATATGTGTATAATTTACATGTGTGTTGTCATTGAATTTTGTAGCACCTGATTGAATACCTATTTTTGTGATTAAAAACGAGTTCGATGTGTTCCTGTTGAGGATATTTACGGTCTATAAATCCATACTTGGATTTTAGTGAAGACTGGGTAACGGGGTATATATATTATATCCCGGCATAACACTGGCAGCAGCGGTGTCTCAATACGGCATATCAACACGAGTGTTCTTATTGTAAACAAAATTATTTTCTTGGTATTCAATTAAAGTGTTTCACATTATTCATCAAGGCAGCCATTAGATCTCTTGACATTCCGGCGTTCAACCCTAAGGATTATGATATCTACACATATATGGAGATAGTCAATCCGGTCCTGGACATTATGTTCGGAAACGAGGACGCTTCCTAGATTCATACTATGGTGGTAAAACTAGGAAAGTATGCAACTAAAGTGTCGGGGTTTGTGCACGATAATATGCCTGGGTTAACCTGGGCACAGTTTGAAGTATATTTGAAAACTGCAATTAATCCAGTGTTGGGACAAGCAATAGCCGATAAGAAATTTCATCAAGTCAAATATTCGGGGGATTGGGACGGTACTATTGAGCAATTGCAACAAATAAATTTAACTGCGTTCCCAGCTGAAACCACGGCATAAAGGAAGAAGATAATATTCAAGGCATTTGTGAGAATTTTGCCTGACCCAGTGGCCGACCACTTCTCAATAGTCAAGCCAACTACTTATGACGCGGATCTGCCTGTGATAAGACGGATCATGGCACTACGGAAGTCCAGGGAACAAACTAAGATTGCAGTGATTAGTAAAGTTACCACTCACCCAACCACCAACGCAGCCCCCATCAGTGGTCTAGTAGCTCCTCGGGTAGCTGACAAAGCTGAAGATTGGGCCCGGATTCGACTAGCGGATTGGAAACCCTGTTCCGGGCGATGCATGCTTTGGTCATTAAAGAGATCATTCAATGAATTGACCAAGAAGAGAACCAGGACCCCAAGCTGATGGGCGCAGATTCCCTGGATCAAACCGCGTCAGATTACTACAATAATAGAAGACGGGACGGCAGGCATCGAAGAAGGAGCAACAGAAGAAGAAGCAGAAAAGTACCAGCCTGAAATCATACAGCCAGATCCATAGGATTTTTAGGCTGCCCCCCCCCCCCCCAAACAAATTGTCGGAACCATGGCTCATGACGGGACATCGGATAAGGGTCTTCCGGTGTACAATAAAATCACGCTTAATGGGGTGAAAGTCTGACTTCTTACAGATACGGGGCTTCCCGATCTTGCCTGTTCCTTCCTTTCTTTTGAAAACATAGAAATGTTTTTGGATAGATGCAATCTTCCTCCATTATCCTCGTAATTAAGTGCAAACGACCAAGTTATTCCAAATCTCTGTCAGACTCTTCCACTATACGTAAACACCCCTCTTCCAAATCACAGAGTTAATAATTCTTTTGTGATTTATAATCCCAGTGAGATTAAATACGATGGTTATTTAGGTCTCGATCTTCTAATATCCTTGAGTGCCTCAATAAATTGTAGGCACCGAACTTTAACTTTTGATCCACCTTCCAAACCTGAAAAAAAAAAACCTTGATACACTTAAGCAGCTCAAGTCACAAACTTTGCCTACCTCTCTCCCCGTCACTGATGCAATCCAAATTAATGAACAAACCCTCCCCATCCAACCTCATATCATCTCTCAAGCTATTATTTCCACTACCATAACTGTTCCTCCACACCATGAAAAATGGGTACCTTTAGTACCCACCACAAAAGGAGATGTCCTTTTGACCCCACACCCCCAAAGCCCTTTCAATGGGGTATGTCAAACCGCTCCGAGCCTACTACCAAACCAATTAAATTGCATAAAAATAGCAAACATTTCAGACAAACCAGTCACCTTGCCAAAAGGACTTGCCATTGGCGAACTGGAGATGTATTCCGAAGAACTATCTGTTCCAACAGATTCTTCCCCTCCATATAAAAAAAAACTTCCTGACATCCCTACCAACCTCACTCTTGACTAACAAACTGGCCTCAGAAACCTCCTCATTTCCTATCAAGATAGTTTCGCTACTTCTAGTCGTGATATGGGGAAAACAGACATGTTACATCACCCCATTCATACTGTAGGGCGTCCAATTAAAGAGCCCATCCGGAGGAAAAACCCAATCCACCGGCAAGAAGAAGAGCAACAAGTACAGGATATGCTCACCACAGGAGTAGTCAAGACATCAACAAGCCCTTGGTCGTCTCCGGTAGTACTGGTCCGGAAGAAAGACGGATCCACACGCTTCAGCATTGACTACAGGCAGCTCAACGACGTTACCATCTAGGACGCTACACCACTTCCTAGAATTGACGACTCTTTGGAGTCTTTGCTTGGGGCGAAATGGTTCACCACTGTCGACCTACAAGCAGGATATTGGCAAGTTCCAGTATTGCCTGAACGCCAACAAAAGCCAGCTTTCTCCACCAGCCAAGGCCGACTGTACGAATTCACGGTGCTACCATTTGATCTGTGCAATGGCCCGGCTACGTTCTCCAGGTTAATGGAATCAGTGCTGCAAGGACTAACCTAGGAAACCTGTCTTGCATATCTAGATGACATTATTGTTTTCGGGAAAACCTGGGCTGAACATTTGCAACGGTTAAAACAAGTCTTTCAAAGGATCAGAGATGCTAGCCTTAAACTTAAACCTTCCAAATGTACTCTTGCTAAGAATAAAGTACATTTTCGTGAACATACTGTCTCAGAGCAAGGTATAGCACCAGATCCCAGTAAACTAGAGGCTATAAGTAAAATTACCCCTCCTACTAACGTTAAAGGAGTACAAGCTTTTCTAGGGTTGGCTTCTTATTACAGAAGATTTGTTAAAAATTTCGCCACCATTGCCAAACCTTTATATGACCTCACTTAAAAAGAAGAACCATTCAAGTGGACAGATCAACGTCTCCATGCCTTTCACGATCTCAAGGACAAGTTAGTAGTATCTCCGGTTGTCTCCTTCCCGGACTACACCCGGCCATTCCGGTTGTATACTGATGTGTCTCAATTCGGGATCGGTGCCATTCTGGGTCAAATAAGAGATGGAAAAGAACACATAATTGCTTGTGCAAGCCGCACCCTCAATCCGGCAGAAGTAAATTATCCTGCCACAAAACGCGAGTATCTGGGTATGATATTGGCTCTTCAGTACTTCAAAGCATACCTGGCCGGAGTCAAGGTCACGGTGATCACTGACCACCACGCCCTTCAATGGCTCCGTAAGTCAGATACGAAGAATGCTCTGACTGTCAGGTGGAGAGAATCGCTAGAAGAGTTTGATGTTGACATTGTGTATCGCCCAGGTAAACTACACACTAATGCGGATGCTCTTTCTCGCCTACCCATTAATTCCTTCAAGGATGACCTTCAGCTCGACGAGACGCCACACCCGATAATTGCCATTCATCATCAAGACTCATCCACATCATCCACACTCATTCCAACGACAAGAGAAACCCGACTGGATGCCACGCAAGATATTCACTCAATTGACCAGACGAGGTGACAACTTATTCACAATAGACGGCAAGATCATCATCACTCCACAAGGTGCACTATCCACCATGCAATCTATCCATATGGACAATGGAATTCATCTAGCCCAGCAGAAACTAATCACCACGTTCCAACAGGTCTATTGGACTCCATCACCTTATATAACTGCCAAGCGCATCACAGAAGCTTGCAGAGCATGTGCGTTAGGCAAGGATAGAACCCGCACAGCTGGTCCGGCGGGAAAATTAATCGCCTCTAAACCATGGCAATTACTTGAAGTTGATGTCATGGACCCAATGGAAGTTAATCAGGGATTTAAATATATAATCACCATTGTGGACACCTTTTCCAAATATGTCATTGCTTGCCCGGCGAAAGAACATTCAGCCATTGCCGTAGCTGAGGCACTCATTCAACATGTGTTTCCTTACTTTGGGTTACTTGACGCTATCCATTCAGATAATGCATCAGAGTTCACAAGTCACGTATGGCCTCAGTTATCACAAATGTGTGGGTTCAAGATAAGCCATTCCTCCCCATACTGGCCTCAAGGGAACTCAATATGCGAAAGAAGCCATAGGACAATCGCCAACCAAATCCGTACCAGACTTCAGCAAATGGACTCCAAGGATTGGCCAAGTCAAGTGAAAATTGTGCAATGGGGAATAAACACATGCCCTAGAGAAGACGGGTTTTCACCCTATGAACGGGTATTTGGGGTAACACCATTACTCCTTCCTCTCCGTCATCTAGCTGCCCTCCTCCGACTTCGATCAGTCATTGGTCCATCTAAAAAAAAGTCTCCGACAAATTCAATATGTGCAGGATCTACAACCAGATGAGACTCCCAAAGCCAGTCCTCATTGTGTCGGCGATCTAGTTATGATTGCTCAATTACCTGTGCCGTCCAAACTCAAACCAAGATTTATAGGTCCCATCGATATTTTAACTGTACCATATTGCTACCAGGTTACCGTTAATTATTTTGGTGAGTCGCGCACATACCGTAACAGACGTGTCCAAAGATTTCAACCTATTAATGAGAATATGGTTATGCTTGCAGATCCCAATCAGAATGACATATTGCCTACATCTAATAATCAGAATTTGGGATCCACAGAACCTGCACCACCTGACATCACTCGTCCTTTGACACCTCCACCCAGAAAGAAACCACTACCTGACAAACACCCTCTACCACCCACAGCCACGCCTCCTATGCAACCACGCCCACAGCCTATTGTTTACACTCCTCTTCCTACTTTACCTACACGCACTGTCTCTGCTCCTTCCCACCTACCTTCTCAAGCTATACCTCGACAACTCTCCTTACCTGTTCCTTCATCACCATCTGTCAGTTTACCGATCTGTTCTGAATCTCCGGGTACTCTACCTACTACCCCTGCCATTGCTAACATTCCTAACCTTGTCACTCTGCCTTTACCTACTCCTCCTCAGGTTTCCTCACCTGTCTCTGCTCAATTACCTGTTCCTCATTAGAAGTTCTTCCATTCCAGTTACTTATGCCTCTCACCTTGAAACTCCAGCTCCTTCTGTCTCTCTATCCATTAAAAACCCATCTCCAAGACCTCTCCCATTACTAACCAAGAATGTTCCTACTACTTCTTCCCACAAATCTCCACATCTTCCGTCTCCTTTAGTTCGCCCTAGATCTAACGTACACAAAATGCTGTCACAAACATCTAGCTTTGCCTCATCACCCTTCCCACCATCACGTGTCAATAAACCTACTCTAATCCCTACTTACTCTAATCCTACATGTACAAGATCTGGTCGACGTGTGATACCACCTCATTGATGGGCTCCAACCTTCCGGCCTACCTACATAAGGCGGGGCCTTTCCAAGCCTGCCTTGCTACCACCAGACCTGACCACTCCACCTAGTGCGAGGTCAACCTTACCTGCTCGACCCACGACATCCTAAGTGCACACTCCACATGCCACCCCTGCTCTGGTCACTACTCCTCCAGCCCCTGCAGCGATCAGACCCTCTCCGAGTGCACCACCTACTACAGCACCTCCTGCTGCACCTACTTCAGCCATGAAAATTAACTGCGTCATGGTGGCGGATGGACTCAAGATGTCACCTCTGAAATCCCCTCAGCACTTGGTTCAAATGGCATCAGAAGCAAAGCAACCCCTCCATGTGCACATGGTCATGGACATCACCAAACCTGCAGATGTTCCTACTACAATGTGGCTGCTTACCATGCAGAATCTGTCCCCCGTCCTCAACACTTCCACCATCCGGTCGTATGTTTTGAAATCGCGAGGTCGCGACTTTTTCTTCGCCGACGGTGGTGAAGTGACGGGGTTAGTGAGAACGGGCTCCAGCGACACGTGCAAGATTGCTAGCCTGCAAGTGAGCAGAAAGAAGAAGCGGGAGCATAAGAAAAGGAGGGAACAACATCTACCCGAGCACCCCATGACCTCAGGAACTTCCCAGACACTATGAAACACGGAGCCAGGTCATCTAGAGCAGTCACCCCAGGTAAAGGGAAATCCTGATACCCTATCACAACAACGGTTTCAAACTAGGCCCGCCAATCACCAGCCACCATTTGTCCAGACACCTGATTTACATTACAACGAAGAAATATTTATGCAAATCAAACACCAAAGGCCGGAATGCTACCGGAACAAGTGGATCTAATTAGGTCTACAAATTATGATGGACCTGAAGAACTATCAAACGTAGCGGAGCGGATGAAGAAAGGATAGGCGAACTGTTACAAAGTTTACCAATGAGCTTCAATTATGAAGTAATCATTATAATCAAAATTACATGCATACTAAGCTAAGTAACTGTCACCTAAGTACTAAATCAAATAACTATTATCCTTATGTACCTAACAATAATTACCATGTATGTCTTAGTTAAATATTAATCGTCACAGCTATATCACAACATTTCACAATACCCTTTTTCCATTGAATTCCTATAAGCGAGAGGCATGAATTAAGTCCAACATAGCCTCAACGAAATTATAGGAACAGTAAGCAAACATTAACTGGGGTAATGTCCTTAAGTCTGAGAAGTACGGGACATCTATCAACAGTGGAACCTTGTATCGCCCTTCCCCCTGCCCTGAGAGTATGCCGAACCTGCTGTGTGCCTTCTGAAGTCCGGATCCTGAAGTCCTGATTGTGAGAAGCAGTTCTTCCTGAAGTACTGCCCTGTGGATCTACGTTCAACGTCGGCCAGACTTAATCTCAACTCTCTACCCTTCTATATTACCCTAAGTGTCTCTGAGTATCTTACGTTGTGATTATTGCTGTGAAGGTAAGGTTAAAATATGTGAATATTACAGTGCTAAATTACCTATAGATCTGTGTCCAAAGATCCTTATTCATTGCGTATGTGTTAATATCTCAGAATTTGTGTTAATTGTTGTATAGATCTGTGCCTAAGATCTAGTGTTTATATTTGATATATAACTCTCCTAGAACTTCTTACGCATACGTTACATACTTGTGTTAATTATTTCACTTAGCCAAATACTCACAGATTTTCCTTATATACAGTATGTCTATTCTATTATGTATGTTGCAAGTTGAAGTCGAAGTTTATTACGTAGAATTATTCCCTTCTTTAAATAATAACCTGTTACCTAGAACCTACGCTCAATTTCATATTCTGTTTATCTCAGTCCCCCCTCGTTGAGAAGAATTGTTATTAATTATTATATATACTTTCTTCCCGAGATCCTAAACATACGCACATTTGTCTAAGCGTTAATTCAATTATTATATGAACCGTATTTACTGTATGTTCATTTGATTACTGATGTAGATAATTCTGATTCTTCTCGTCTAGGAATTCTAGCCTTGCATAGATTCTGTTATCTAATTATTTATCATTCGAATACACCGCTTATTTGTTTGAATTCTTTATTAGACTCTGTTAACTACTTCCAATATCTTGTTATACCTTTTTGGGTATTTTCCTTAGTACAACTTCGTCGTGTACGTCATTAACTTATAATTAATATTGTACTTAATTATTCGTATACGCTAATTTCATTAATGTGTTTACCAGTATTAGTTAACTACGTTAGTTTTGTTAACTGTACTTTTTACCAATTTCGCTTAAGAGATGTTAATCTTTTATTAATTTATGATCAGAGAATAAATACTAAATCTGAATTCCTCTACCCGAGTTATTATTGTTACATATAGTCGGTTGAAAGAATATATTTTCAGTTCATAATTTACTCAATTTAAGTTAAGAAGAGATTGAATTGTAAAAATAATTCAACACATCATTCCCAGTAATTTAATTTCGTTCTCCCGAATATTAAGATTGTAATCGCACTAACATAAAATATAATTTCCAAGACCGCAGTAACTAGATGCTATCTACCTGGTCAGCCACCCTACCCATGCTAATTCACCTGCCTCCAGCGCCACTCACCCCCCGTGAGCGGTAGTCGAACCAGCCATCCATACACCTGTCTTTATCCCTCAATTCGTTCCATCCTCTCATATTCGGGGAGTCTTTTAATTATATATTACTTTGATAGAATAATAAACACGTTAGACACTCGACTCACATACATATTATTATTAAGGGTTGATTCTATAGGTCACGTGTTCATTCTTATAGTTCCATAATTCTTATTTTATATTACCACAATATGTTTATACTTTGTATTCTTAATTAGAGTTTGATTATTATGAATCAAATGCGTTCCATGTGTTGCTTACTGTTTTTTTTATAATAGTTAAGTTAACCCTCAGCCCTCATTTAGCTCAGTATATCCGTGATCATAATATTGAGATAATTATGCAACGCATTGATCAATCCGGAGTGTATCGTAAGAAGTAATACGAATACCCATCCATAAACCCTATGCCATTGAATAAACTATAGGTGTATAATTTACATGTGTGTTGTCATTGAGTTTTGTAGCACCTGATTGAATACCTATTTTTGTGATTAAGAACGTGTTCGACGTGTTCCTGTCGAGGATATTTACGGTCTATAAGTCCATAATTGGATTTTAGTGAAGACTGGTTAACGGGGTATAAATATTATATCCCGGCATAACAATATTTATATATATATATATATATATATATACCGGTATATATATATATATTGAGAATATATTACAAATACACGTGAGCCACTAAATGTTTCTAATCTCTCAGTGGGGATCAAACCGTCGACCATCAGGACGATAGCCGACGCTTTAATCAATTACACCACGGCAGTCTAAAAGACACTCGGCCTTCTATCCTATTTATGTTAGGGAGAAGGGAAACCCACTAGGCGAATATATTTCAATTCAAACCTAGTTGTAGGATCCATATTTCCAGAATACCGTATAAGGATTTTTGAGTGTCCCGACGCAACTCGGGTCGAAATTGATTTCATTTAATTCTAACCCACAAAGCATGAGAGTTACAAATATTGAGAATATATCACAAATACACGTGAGCCACTAAATGTTTCTAATCTCTCAGTGGGGATCAAACCGTCGACCATCAGGACGATAGCCGACGCTTTAATCAATTACACCACGGCAGTCTAAAAGACACTCAGCCTTCTATCCTATTTATGTTAGGGAGAAGGGAAACCCACTAGGCGAATATATTTCAATTCAAACCTAGTTGTAGGATCCATATTTCCAGAATACCGTACAAGGATTTTTGAGTGTCCCGACGCAACTCGGGTCGAAATTGATTTCATTTAATTCTAACCTACAAAACATCGACCAAGTCATCGACAAGGAGAGGCAAGTCCTTCTCAATTGTTGGGGACTCCATGGTCAGACACTTAGCTAGGTCCACCTGTACTGATATTAGGAAGCTTGTCTGTCTGCCTGGTGCCGGGGTTGGGAAGGTGTTAGAGGAAATTGAATACATCATGAAAGATATTGGAGATAGCCCCATTATCTGTCTCAGTACAGGGAGCAATGATGTTGGTAAAGGTAGGACGGAAGTACTGCTTCGGCAGTACAGGGAGGTGTTAGATAAAGTTAGGAGGAAGGGAGGCATACCTGTAGTACACAGTATCTTGCCACGGAGAGGGGTCAGCAAGGAATGGTCATCTAGGGCAATTGGTATCAATTGTCGGCTGGAAAAATACTGTAATGCAAATGCAATACCATTCCTTGATAACTGGACCCGTTTCTATGGTAAAAATCAGTTGTACGCACAGGACGGGGTTCATCTTTCTCGGCTAGGGGTGACAAATTTAGCTAGGTCAATAGATAGGATTGTCGGGGGGTTTCGCTGAAAATAAAGCCTGAGAATATGAGTAAGAATAAATGTCTAGATAGGGTAAATTGCCGTACTGGTACATCAGATAGGAATAGAAAATATCAGTCACAGGATTTTAATTGTACTGCTAGTAGAAATATTGAAGGTGTAACAGAAGATGGGAATTCAGTTAGAAATAAAGGTAAATCCGATACCAGTAAAATAAATTCATTGCGATTATATTATACAAACTGTAGGAGTTTATGTAACACAATGGATGAACTTAGAGCACTTGTTAGCAACGCAAATATATACATTATAGCACTGACTGAAACATGGATTAATACAGAATCAAGATTTTTTTTAGCAGAATTCCATATACCAGGATATAGTTTGTTTAAACGCGACCGAACAAGTAGGAGGGGCGGCGGAATAGCAGTGTTTGTCAGGAGTTCTTTAAAAAGCTGTATTAAATCAGGTATTAGACTAAATACTGATAACGAAAGTGTTTGGGTTGAGGTTAGCGAAGGTAGTGAGACCATAATTATTGGAGTTATTTATAGACCACCAAATATGAGTAGAAACGAAGGTACAGCTTTATGGCAGGAAGTGAAAATAGCATCAAGGTTTAGCAATGTGTGTATTATGGGGGATTTAAATTTTCCGAATATTGATTGGCAGCATCAAATCGGCGACTCAGATTCAAAAGAGTTTATTGAGGCGGTACAGGATAGTTTTTTATTTCAATTCATAGACTCGCCTACTAGAGGTACTAATATCCTCGATTTAGTTCTCAGTAATAATGAACAAATGATAAATAATGTAGATATAGGAGACCAACTAGGAAATAGTGATCATAAATCAATTTATTTTATCATACAATGGACAGGAAAGGCTAAAGAGAATACGACACTTATCCCAGATTTCAGAAAAGCCAATTATGGTGGATTAAGACGAGCCTTAAGAGTCGATCCTATGGTTAAACTATTAAGTGGACCCAGGTGCGCTAATGAACATACTCTCTCTCAGATACCTGTCTTAACTCAGGATAATTTGACAGCTACATATAATAATTTTATTTCTTCACTCCACAATGCGCAAAATAAATATATCCCCCAAAAGAAAATTTAGATCAACACAGAACCAACCCAAATGGATGAATAATAGACTATTAGACCTTCTAGGAAAAAAGAGAGGAATATATCGAAAAATTAAGAAAGGCGAAATTCACCTACTTGCTTACTATCAGTATCTATCAAGAGAGGTTAAAAAATGTATAAGGACAGACAAAAGAAATTATGAAATCAGGATAGCCAATGACTCAAAAAATAACCCTAAGGTTTTTTACCAGCTATATGAATCTAAAGTTAGAGATAAAATAGGCCCCCTTAAACCTTCGATAGGAGAAATGACAGAAAATGATTTAGAAATGTGCAGTACATTAAATAGTCAGTTTCTATCCGTTTTCACTAATGAAAATTTGGCACAGATTCCAGAAGTCCGTAAGGTATATAGCGATAGTATAGAAAATAGGTTAAGTACGGTTGCTATAAGTAGAAATGATGTGCTTAAGGAAATTGGCAGACTGAAACCTCAGAAATCGCCTGGTCCCGATGAGGTATATGCCAGAGTATTAAAAGAATGCAGAGATGAGTTAAGTTACCCATTAACATTTATTTTTAACAATTCATTAGAAACAGGTATAGTTCCAGAAGCTTGGAAGCTTGCAAATGTAGTTCCGATTTTCAAAAAAGGTGATAAATCAATAGCATCCAATTACCGTCCCATTAGTCTCACTTCAATCATAGGAAAGCTACTAGAGTCAATTATTGCTAGGAAAATGAGAAACCACTTAGAAACATTTAACTTAATCAATTCTTCTCAGCATGGATTCACTCAGGGACGTTCTTGCCTTACTAATTTGCTTAGTTTTTTCTCAGAGGTATATGAAGCAGTAGATAATGACAAGGCATACGATATTATATATTTAGATTTCAGTAAAGCTTTCGACAGAGTCCCTCATGAGAGATTGATGAGAAAGGTTGAGGCACATGGAATAGGTGGGGCGTTGTTGGGATGGATTAGGTCATGGCTAATTGGTAGGAAACAGAGAGTCAGCATAAATGGTACCAAGTCAGAGTGGGGAGCAGTCAAAATTGGTGTCCCCCAGGGATCGGTATTAGGTCCCCTGTTGTTTCTTATATACATAAATTACCTAGATTTAGGTATAACTAGTAGGATAAGTAAATTCGTAGACGATACTAAAATGGGGAGATCAATTGATTCAGATAGCGATATAGAGTGCCTCCAAAGGGATCTAGATACCTTACATGAATGGTCAGTAAATTGGCAGATGAAGTTTAACATTGACAAATGCAAGGTATTAAAGATAGGGAAGATGCAAACAAATGTTAAATATAAACTAGCTAATTTAGAATTAGAAAATTCAGACTGCGAGAAAGATCTAGGTGTGTTTGTTAGCAATGATTTGAAGCCTAGAAAACAGTGTATAGGCGTTCGTAATAAGGCAAACAGGATTCTCGGGTTCATCTCTAGGAGTGTGAGTAACAGAACTGCTGATGTTATCTTAAAACTTTACTTGTCATTAGTGAGACCCCATATGGATTATGCTGTCCAATTTTGGTGTCCTTATTACAGAATGGACATAGATTCATTGGAGAGAGTACAGCGTAGAATGACAAAAATGATCCATAATATTAGAAATCTTCCGTATGAAGAAAGGTTGAAGAAATTAGGTTTACATTCGTTAGAGAGACGCAGAGTTAGAGGGGATATGATAGAGGTGTTCAAGTGGGTTAGTGGGATTAACAAAGGGGACATGACAAATGTACTAAAGCTCAGTGATAGCGAAAGAACTCGTACCAATGGTTTCAAATTAGATAAATTTCGTTTCAGAAAAGATATAGGCAAATATTGGTTTGGTAACATAGTTGTAGATGGGTGGAATGGACTACCAAGTGCTATAGTGGGATCTAAAACTGTAGGGAGCTTTAAGATAAAATTGGATAAGCATATGGACGAGAAGGGTTGGGTGTGAAGGGGGATCAGCCGGGTTGGGCCAATCAGCGCTCTGCAGACCCCCATAATCCTGCGTTAATCTCTAACCGTTTTGGTAAGATGATCCTCAGGGTATTAGAGTGTTGAGCCTATAATTGGGCTTTGTAATTGATTTGGGGTTGTGTGGGACAGGGATCTGCCTTGCTTAGGCCAATCGGCTTTCTGCAGACTCCCATTTTCTTATGTTCTTATGTTCTTAAAGCATGAGAGTTACAAATATTGAGAATATATCACAAATACACGCCACTAAATGTTTCTAATCTCTCAGTGGGGATCGAACAGTCGACCATCAGGACGATAGTCGACGCTTTAATCAATTACACCACGGCAGTCTAAAAGACACTCAGCCTTCTATCCTATTTATGTTAGGGAGAAGGGAAACCCACTAGGCGAATATATTTCAATTCAAACCTAGTTGTAGGATCCATATTTCCAGAATACCGTAAAAGGATTTTTGAGTGATTAGAAACATTTAGTGGCTCACGTGTATTTGTGATATATTCTCAATATTTGTAATTCTCATGCTTTGTGGGTTAGAATTAAATGAAATCAATTTCGACCCGAGTTACGTCGGGACACTCAAAAATCCTTGTACGGTATTCAGGAAATATGGATCCTACAACTAGGTTTGAATTGAAATATATTCGCCTAGTGGGTTTTCCCTTCTCCCTAACATA
Organism: Paralithodes platypus; assembly: GCA_032716605.1. Lineage (NCBI taxonomy): Eukaryota > Metazoa > Arthropoda > Malacostraca > Decapoda > Lithodidae > Paralithodes > Paralithodes platypus. The sequence continues at coordinate 16,871,128 of CM064524.1, forward strand.
AATAAGATAGAAGGCTGAGTGTCTTTTAGACTGCCGTGGTGTAATTGATTAAAGCGTCGGCTATCGTCCTGATGGTCGACGGTTCGATCCCCACTGAGAGATTAGAAACATATATATACAGTATATGTTATTTGTTTTTGTTTTATCTAACAAATTGTAGTGTATTCGTACCTCTCTCTCTCTCTCTCGCTCTCTCTCAGACACACGCAACATTGGCACCAGGTAGGTTATAAGGTGAATGGCCAGTTATTGTCGGGTCATCCTCAATGCAATGGTGGGAATCTGAAAACGTTAGGTGAAAGCAAAGTGACAGGCATATGTGTCTACTATTGCCGGCGAGATAGATACATACATAGAAGGATAGATACATAAATATATAGTGAGGGAGTATGTGCGTGTGTGTAAATACGAGAATAAGTGAATGTGTGAAGCGTGTGTTCTTCTGAGTGTCTGTATGTGGGTTTCTTATTTCGTTTTTCTTTCTAATACATATCTTGAGTTGTGTAAATATAGTTCGTTTTCATTGTGTTCACAAATGCAGGTAACTCAATCACTACCTTCCATAATGAGCCAATGTTCCTTGGACAGGAAACAACAGGCCTCGGCTTCCAGGTAAACAAACGCCTCGCTAAACACGGGTTGCAAATACGAGTTTCCCTCCTTTTCCCCTGATATCAACAACGGGTAATATTTGCAGTACACTCGTAACAGGATGGAGATAGGACCAATAGCGAGTGGCCTGGTCAGTAATTAGAGTAGGCTGGGTGATTGAACTAATAGTGTGTTCTATTACGACAATAATGAACGTGACAATGGCCTAGAAGCTACTCGTGCCAAGTCAAGAAATTCTTCGCTAATTGTTCCTCACTCTGCCAAAAATGGATGTATCATACTACTGATTATAAATTATGGCACAAAGATTCTTCGAATGCAGTGAAATAATGATGGTCATTAAAACTAAAACTCATATGCTCACAAACTAAACATCCAACACACTTTCAGAAACGACCAAAATATGAACCCATGCGGTCAATGATAGGTTAAGTTTTCTTAATGAGAGAGAGAGAGAGATTGAGAGAGAGAGAGAGAGAGAGATAAAGACATTTATTATATGAATTGCATGTTTTTATTATATTTTAGTTATAAAGTAAAGAAAACCCTAACTTAATATACGGTACTGCATAATTGTTGATTGCACACACACACACACACACACACACACACACACACACACACACACACACACACACACATCTGAATTGCTGTTCTACATATATACCCAAAACCCTTGGGACTATGGGCCTGGTAGTTGACAATGGATGGAAGAGACTTTAGTAGAAAAACAAGTATGCATTTTATTTTGTTTCTATGTGTATGAAGGAGACAAAAGACAAAGTTACCTGTATAAAGTGGTGGCAAACAAAAGCAAAGACCTCCATAAATTTGGGTAATATGCCAAGCGAGGCCTCTTAAGGGGGGATGGTTGTTTTGTCTGTCCCCATTCACCATTGTGTATAGCCCCATTAGTTTTGAGATTTTAAGACGTTCAGCCTAGTAGTTAGAAGATTTTGACACCTTTTACCCCATTTCGTTGTCAATTTTAAGATCTTTCGTGCCACATAGATGTATTTTTTTTCTGGCGAGCGATAGCGAGCCTCTGATTTTATGAGGAAGTGGCCTTAGGCCAGGGCATTTTTCTACCAACAAATGTATAAATATATCTTGAAGGGAGATCTAGGGGGTGTTATATAAGTAACCAGAAGATTATTATTATTATTATTATTATATTTTAGATTAATGGAGGACTAGCGAGGAAACTAAAAAGTAAATGAATAAATATATAAATAGACCAAACATATAAACTACTATCCCCTTCACCTAAACTTGTGACAGCCTTCCCCGGATTAATATCCCGACCATCAAAGACTTTCTGGCGGTGTTGAGCTAATGACGGCGCGGTGGGCTGTTGGGGACGTCTACTGTTTAATGTCTTGGGTATATTATTATATATTCTGAAGAGTCTGTGTATTGTGTACGTGGGAAAGGCAGTCAGTGGTATCGTTGTGTGTGTGTCCACTTCCTTTCTTCAAATATGATGGTGAAGGTTATAAAAAAGGATCCTCTCTGTTTCCTCATCTCCTCTAAGTTCACTGGCCATATGATTTGTCACATCTATAAATATAATTCATCAGGTGCATATAAATACTGTGTAGTGGCTTTGGTTCAAATTACGACCAGTGCAATGTCTGTGAATATATTTATGCGTCACCACACACACACACACACATATATATGTATATATATATATATATATATATATATATATATATATATATATATATATATATATATATATATATTCTGACATACGGAGCCCTGTATGTTAATTTAAGAGTTAGAATTAGAGTTGAAGGAGTCAAACTACCCAAACGGCGAAGCAGACTAGCGAGCGAACTAGCGAGTGGGAAACCAGCTCGCCCGCATACCAGCAAACAAGCCTTCACACCTGTGTGCGTCATAGGGGACCCTGCAAACTACTTCGATGACCCGACGCTATGACGTATGATCGACGCCAGGAGCTGTGATTGGACCAGGCACCTGTTATGCAACTCGAGGAGCTATGATTGGAGCGCGCATCATCACTCGCCTCCTGATTCGTTCCTACACCATCATTGTTTAGTATATAAGACCCGAGTTGTGGGCATTCAAATCAGTCTCATTTGGAGTTGGGGAAGGTGAACTTGCAGCTGGAGGAAGACGGGGTGAAGTATTATAATGGGTTTGTGACTGTCAGTCAGATTATATAAGTGTGTGTTAACCCTTATTTAGCGGCGAGCAACATAAGTCGAGTTAAATAAAGCTGGACTATGTGGCGGCGCTCGACATAACTCGAGTGGCAATTTCAGCACGTAATGTGGCTGAGAGAGAGAGACAAGTGGTGGCAGGAGACTAGCGAGCGTATGACTGCTCCAGACCACCGCGGCGAACCTACTGACACAAATCTCAGCTCCCTCCTCCCTCTCTCACTCGCTACATACTCAATTATGTACTGAAAGTACCGAATTACCTGCTTTTTGCACTCGCGTTGCACGGTTATTGCAAGAAAACTATCCATCATACAAGGATCGTTATGGTGTCATTCGAAAGCTCTGTTTATGCCCTTTCAGGGATAGGTACTTGTTTTACGTTCTGGGTCTTATTTAGGCATGAAAATGAACCCGTAAACAGCCCTATTTTGGCTAAAAACACCCCGCTGTGCGGTACACATAAATAAACCGCATAGGCCGCTCGTAAGGTGTTAAGTGTGTTCGGTGTAAACACTTACATTATGTTGGTTAGTGAGATATGTGATTGGGAATTAACGTTAACGCTACTATTATGTGCTTAACTATTTGATTGCGAATTAACGTTAACGCTACTATTTATGTACTTAACTATTTGATTGCGAATTAACGTTAACGCTACTATTATGTACTTAACTATTTTACTTGACTAACTTCTGGACTAAAGCAACTCTTTAAGTAATTGGGTTATGATGAAAGTAATACTATTGTTTTATATTAATACTTACGAGTTCTTTCATTTTATTTTAATTAAGCTTACATTGCTTAACGATGCTTAGTACGGTGATGCTATTGTCTCATATTAGTAATATCGCCTTAGACTAACATGGCTGATGTAATGTTACTTCTAGTGATTTCCTAAGCTGAAGAAAATTCTTTTAGCTTCAAAATATTATTTTTGCTTTTCATATTATTTGAGTGAGACCTGAATCGAATCTATGAAGCGATCCTGTAACTTAATTTACTCCTAATCAAACCTCAATGTTACGTGGTTAAGAAATACATTTAACTAATTATTAAATATATATCTAACTTTTTATGTGACTTTGATATAAATCCTGATGATAATAATAATATAATACTGTTAACGTAAGACAAGAACCAAGAATAATTACATTAACAAATAAATAAAACGACATATAAGAAAACTATCTATTCATTTCAAAAAGGGTAAGAGACAGAAATATTTTTACTTTAATATTTATCTTTCAAGACTTTTTATAGAATTAATAGTCCTTTAGATATAACTTCTTCGGTTTATAACCATAGCCTACTAAGCTTCGGTTAAATAATAATTCTTTATAAATACTATATGACTTTAATTAGTTTCAGTATTTTACATAATTAAAGAGTATCAGTTAATAAAGGATACTAAGTCCTAAGATCCAAAAGGAAAGGAAGCAACAACAGGAAATAATTTTATTAGATTTTACTTTTGTTTTGCCTTCAGCTGACTGATACCTTAATATATATCTCTGTGCTATCTAGATTCATCAAGTTAACCACTTGAGGATCAAGATACGTAACAATATATATATATATATATATATATATATATATATATATATATATATATATATATATATATATATTGTTACGAGGGGAGGCTGGGGGAAAACAGATGCTCAAATAGCGTAGCCCACAGCACTGGCAAACAGACAACGCCGTAGCAAAAAGACACCAATGCTGTAGACCTGCACCCAACACTGCCCACCGCACTAAACCAACCCTGCAACAGACACGCTCTTAATATCTGACTCAACACTAAGACACGCAGGTTCTCTAGGAAACATGGTTATCTTCCTCTTTGCACTATTAATGCAGAAACACAAGGAGCAAAACAACACCCGACACTGATAAATAGCCCAGTCCACAACAAGACTGGCACTTCTCTTCGCTCTCTCAGGCAACGGGACCTGCCAATAACCCTTCACTAATTCCACCTTAGTGATAAACGAGGCAGCCCCGATGCGGTGTATGGGATCGTCAACTCTGGGTAATGGATAGGCGTTTGTCTGGGATAATGCACTAACACTACTGCAATCAACACAAAAACAGATCTTGCCTCTCAGCTCAGGTTGCAAAGTCACTGGCAAAGACCACTCACGACATCCCTTATCCCTCAGACCCTTCTCCAACATGTAGTCCAGCTCTGCTTTTAAGACAGGCTGTCGAGCAGGATTTATACAGTAGGGAGCCAACTTGAGCTTTGCACTGTCTCCAGCCTCTATGTCGGGTGCCACCCCGGACATCAGGTCTGAGAATCAACAAACATGCGGAAGTACTGCCACAGCCTAGTAAACAACTCCTCTTGGTGCTTAGGAACAAGAGGTTGCAACTTATCTCGAAGAACAACATGCTCATTGCCCTCCCACAACCCCGCCGGGACCGCAGCCTCTAAACTATAGTCTCCCTCCTTCTCCTCCTCCGTCCCTAATACAGCCAGGTCATAAGAGGAACAATCTGCACCACCTGTGCAGTCACTCTCACAGTTTATAAGTGCCAAGTCTTCCCCGCCGATACCATACATGCGCACCCCCGCATTCCTTGCGGCTACACCTGCCTGCGTAGCATCACCTCCTTCAGCGCCACAGGCAAATGCAGTCGGTCTATGGTAGGGCTATTGCATTTTAATAGGGCAGCATTGGGAGGCTATGCGACGGTCGGGCGTATCTATTACATAGTCAACCTCATCAATCTGCTTAATGACCTGATACTGACCACAAAACTTAGCAGCCATGGGTTGACCCTGAACTGACAACCATGCCAAATCCTCGTCGCCCACCTTGAGCACCCTAGATTTAGCCTGTTTGTTACAATGGTCTCTCATCTTCGGGTTCATGCTGCTAACCGGGATAACCTCCGGGTATCTAGTGGTAGTATCAATTAAAGTGTGCAAGTATTTATCTCCCGAACTGGTGGGTAATAGGGACCAACCATGTCAACAATGACACGAGTCAATGGCGGTTCAACTGCAGGTGTTGGGATCAAAGGTGCCACGGATATTCCTGGGTGGGGATCTCCAACTAGCTTACCACTATGACACATCAAAAAAGAAACCACCGATGCATGCATATTAGGCCACCAAAAATGAGAATGTAGCCTAATCAGTAGTCTCACATACCCCTAAATGACCCGCCAGTGGTGCCAACTGCATTAGCCTAACCAGCTCCTCCCTGAACTGGGCAGGCACCACTAACTGCTCCTCCCCCAAACCTGAGTTCGTATCCGGCTTCCACTGCCGATACAACAATGCCCCTTTATAATAAAGTTCTCTGCTTGACCGTTCTTCCCACCAGTCGTACCAACCTTCTTAAACGGGAGGCCCAGACTCGGGTCCTCGTGCTGCAACTTGCTCAATTTGTTTCTAGATAGCTCCATCAAGGCAGTTACCTCTGACCTCTCAAAAATATCAGAAGGTTGAGTCGGTATCACTATGTCAGACTCCTCGTCCGGCGCTAGGTCACCTCTACTTGTCTCGGTAGCCTCACTGGGGTCAGCCAAGCCCACAGCTGTCTCCGGACCAGTGTCATCTAGTAGTGCATCATGGGATGGCCCGCACTCATGGCTGTCGGCCCCCGGATCCACTAAATCATCCACTTATTGTGCCATATGTGCCACTGATTGGGTCACTGCACCAATAGGGTAGATAGAGTCCATGTTATCTTCTTGCAAACAACCACCACCAGGGGGCACAAAAGCAGCCTCAGCAACGACTATAGGAGGCGGGAGAACTACATCCCCTGCCAAGTCAGTCCCGAGCAAAAAGTCCACCCCCTCAACTGGCAGAGTGTCCACCATAGCCACCTTACACTCGGCACTCAAAAGTGGGCACTCTAGGGTCACTGGGACTAAATCACAGAATTGTTCACTGTTGATTCCCCTGCACATCACAAACTCTCCCGTACTAATAGGTCCCCCTGTCAGGTTGCGACACATGGATTATTGCGCACCAGTATCCCTAAACACCTTGACAGGGTAAGTCTGCTCCCCAACCCATACAAATCCATCATGTATGAATGGCCGACAACAATCAGGGGAAGTCTGGTTATGCTCAGGTGGTGATACCATCTGGGGCGGAAAAGTACTTACTACCCTGCTTCGCACTGGCCAACACTGCCCCCCAAACTCACCAGTACCTGGCTTGCCTTTCACAGGCACCTCCCCTAATGTCACCACCAACTGGACAGCCTTGGGTTCCTGGGTAGCCTTCCATTTAGCACACTGAGGTTTAATATGACCCACTTGCTTGCAAAAATAACATCTCACTTCCGTAGAAGCTTGCTGGTTGTCAGCCTTGGTATAATGTTGTGCCTTATTGGTGGTACCTTTGGGTGATGATGGGCGAGCTGATACTGTGGCTGCTTGGTGCACAGGTCGGTCTCTCCTGTCACCAATGCTTCCCATGCACGTGCCACGCTGGGCTAGTGCAAAGTCATCAGCCCAAACTGCTGCTTCCATTATTGATTTAAACTGCTTTTCTTTTAATTTAGCCCCAATGTCCTTTTCAACTATGCTGGTAAACTGCTCCATCAGCCAAACCTCACACGCCGCCTCAAAACTCCCAGCTGACTCTGAATGCAGCCACTTAGCTAGAGTATCGTGCAGGTACCAGGCACATTCCACGTGCGAGTCCCCCTGCCGCTTCCAACCCCCCTGAAGGCCAACCTGTAAGCCTCAGGACGCAGCTTGTAGGCTTTCAACGCAGCCTCCTTAACTCGGGAACTGCGGGAAGACTCTTAAGAGTTCCCCCGGCGGACTGCGGGAAGATTCTTTAAGAGACAGAGAAAAAAAAAATCAACTTTAACCCGTTGAGCCCCGGCTAGTTATAATATTTTGTTCACCCCAGTCCCAAGCCATTTTCACTTCTTTTTTTTGTTTGCTAAAATGGAAGACAAGGATGAGAAATGAAAAAAAAAAAAAAAAAATCACCTCGGATCTTTTTTTTTTGGGGGGGGGAGCCTCAAAACAATTTGTTGAGCCAAAATGGAAGAGAATGGTGAGAAATGAAGACAAAAATAAAAAAAAACTCACCTCGGTCATTTGGGGGGCGGGGTGGGGGGGTCGAAAGTTCGTCTCCCCCGCATGACCACCCGCCCGGGAGCACTAGGGTGAAAACTGAGTATGGCATTGTATGGCATACATCCTAAGGAGTGTCTCACATAAATCTCAAGCCTCTAGCTCCCATACGACCGGCGTAATGAAGGTTCAAAGTGGCGGTGAACTAAGGGTGTAAAGTATCCCCACTAAGCCCACCACCACCAGCCGCGCGGCTGTCTTGGCCCGCTCACACCTACCGGCCCGGCTCCCACACACACTACGGTACCTCCCCCTCCTATTCTCCCGCCATTTCCTACCTTACGAGCCACGTAACTGATTTTAATATGTCGGACGCACGTGATGCGTCTCTGGGAGTTGGTGATCAAACACTGCCAACGCATCACGTGCGACGCTGGGTCTCACTGGGTTAAACATCGAAAACAAATGTTTTTTTTTTTTGTTTTTTTTTTTTGCCCCTGGGCCATGCAAAATATCACTCCTCTACCTCCCCTCCTTCCCCACTTTCCTCCCCTCCTTCAGTTATCACCTATTTTCCCTGTTATTCCCTTATTCTGAGGTATATTTTTGTGCTAACATTAGCGAGTTGCAAGCAGGGCATTGTCATCACTGTTAGCAAGCGAGTGCAAGAGAGAGAGAGAGTATCGATCGACTGTGTCTCAGTGGCCTTGGGGGAAATTGGCGGGAAAGCAGGTTGCCTCACCCAAACATTATATAACTCGCGGCCTGTATCTCCGATTTTGACCATCCAAACGCTGTTTTCACTCGTTTTATTGTTGTTTCAGGTTAATACCTTTATAATCAACCCATAATAGGCGCGTATGGATAAGTATTAATGCTATTTATGGTAAAATGAATATTTTAGTGATGGAAACAGCTCAAATACGTCAGCACAGGCAGACGTTTCTAATTACCCCCATGCGCACTTCTTAGGTTAAGCACATCATACTCTAACTCCTGCACTTCTAAGCGATCGTATGCATCAAGAGCCTTGCCTTTTAAAACATTAGACACCAACACTGCCCAGCTTTGCCTCGGCCACTGATACTCGTGGGCCTTCTTCTCAAAACGCAAGAACCACTCAATGACCTTGAGTTCATCGAAGTCCGGCACTATTTTCAGCCGTCGAGACAACAGCACCTCTTCTGCCTCCTCCTTAGATGTATGACCAGCACTATTCCCTTGTCGTCTTTGCCCACTAGTTTCCAATTTCGTCTTCTCCAAATCTACCTCCCTATCTCTCTGTCTCTCTTCTCTCTCTGCCTGTATTCTCTTCTCCTCCATCTCGATCTTCCTCAACTCAATTCTCTCTTGCATCTCTCTATCTCTCTGTCTCTCATCCATCTCCAATCTCTTTAGCTGCAGCTCTACCTCTGGACTCTTTCTCGACCCTATCGGGGAGGAAACTGGGCATAAGGGGGAACATTGTTCTGCGCAGCCACCGTATGAGTGGCAGTGAAATGCTGTGGTGTGGCCCACGACACATGGGGGGAAGATGGAGGATACTGGGGATTGCTAGTATAACTTGAAACAAATGTACTGGCCATAGGGGCATGAACATAGCCCTGTGAAAATGAAAGGGCCGTACTGATAGGGTTAAATGCTGACGGTGGAGGCAGGTGCTGCGGTAATAGTAGGAGACTGCCTACATACAGTATCACCTTGCTCTGGAGTTGTTGCTCCACTCCGGTCCCCAGCAGAATAGTAGCTAGCCTGACTGATAGGACACTGTGGCACATGCTGGATGGTGCCATCATCCACGACACGAGTACTAGCTTCCTGAAGACCATTCTGCTGTGCAACTAGCTTAGACACCTCTTGAACTAACTCTGCCACTGCACCTCCACCCATGCATCTCCAACACACGTCTTAATTCATCACTACTGCTAGCAACCTCTTCTTGACTATGTTGGGTTCTAATAAACTGCCAAACGTCCTCCCTCCCCACAATGTGAACAGGAACGTAATCAGCATGCGACATCTTAGCAATAGTTGTGGACACGGGTTAATGAAATAAGAGTACTAGGTCCATAGACTTTCAACTGCAAGACAAAATTACTAACAATCTAAATATACTTGCTTCACACCGCAAGAACTCTATACTATCACACTATCCTGGCGAGGTCGCCACTGTTATGAGGAGAGGCTGGGGGAAAACAGATGCTCAAATAGCCTAGCCCACAGCACTGGCATACAGACAACGCCGTAGCAAAAGACACCAATGCTGTAGACCTGCACCCAACACTGCCCACCGCACTAAACCAACCATGCAACAGACACGCTCTTAATATCTGACTCAACACTAAGACACGCAGGTTCTCTAGGAAACATGGTTATCTTCCTCTTTGCTCTATTAAAGCTGAAACACAAGGAGACACAAAAATATCTATCGTCCCCGGGTCTCGTCAATAGTGCGCGTAGTATACAAGAGAACTGCTAAGGTTATTATGAACTGCACCTAAATGATACACCAGAACCCTGCCAGACTCCCAGACACTTCATAGTATGCCCAATTGCTTAGGAATTAGGAATAATATAAAGCAGAAACATGGGGAAATCTGAAGCTCTATCCTAAGACATGAAACACAATAGTTGGCATTCCAGTAGGTTGGGATAGGCTACCCTTGAGCATACCTCCGAACCACTGTGAATACCAACTTCAATATATATATATATATATATATATATATATATATATATATATATATATATATATATATATATATATATATATATATATATATAAATATATTCATTCTGGTAACTCCCAAGCGTCAGTTCTTACCTGTCTTGAAATATACAGGATGATTGGCAGTCCATTATAGAGTGTCTCTGGCCTTTGTTGTATCATAGTTGTGTCCTCCTTGTTTTATCTGTTTGTTTGTTCTGTTATTGTCGTTCTGTCTGTTTGTCTTTATCGGATGCGTTTCAATTCAACGCCTGGTCAAATCATCTACACTATATGCTGTACCTAGACTAAGCAGCTTATCTTATTTACATATTCTAAGATACAGTAATTTATTATATAGCTTAACCCACCATCTGCTAGTGTATCATAACCTTACTTTAATTTAAATACCTAATCATAGATATTATAACCTATCTTAACCTTATCTAACTCACTTTAATTAAGCCTATTATATCTAAAGTTATTAACCTCTTCTGTACCGGCGACATCTTATTAAGTTTATATTAGTTACTATTAGACGATTTTATTCAGTTTAAAGAAGGGCCTCCTGTACTAACAGGCTTTGAAGTATCTCACTTAACCCTTTTTACTACCTCAGATCCTTCTTAAATTGCAAAAAATCGTTTAAATTTAGCTAGCAAAAGATTTAAAAGATGCTGGTACACAATGGGTTAAACGTTGCTATATAACAAGGAGAAAACAATAATGGGTGGTTAACCCTCGTACCACGCACTCTTCGCGCCTTTATATTTTCCTGCGAGTGCTGGATCCTGGTGAATCGTCTAATTCTTAGGATTTTGGCGTGCTTTTAAATACGATTTTTTTTTTATCTAACCTAGGTTATATAATTATATATATATCCAGCGGCAGCAATCGTTGTTATCTTGCGATGGGTGAAAAATAGAAGTCTCTAGACCAAGTGGTTCAGTTTTTATGATGAAAATAAGTAGGTCAGTATGGCGATCGATAGCTTTGGAATCAGTGTTTACCTCCCGGTTTCCGTCATTTACTGATACTCCTATCTTTACAAATGGTTTAACGAAGTTTATTTACATACCAGAGGCAGATATCGGTGTTGTCTTGTTATGGGTGAAGACCAGAACATTGTACATTGAGCGGTTATTGTGTGAGGTGGGAAATATGTCCGAGTGTTTGCCAGAAATACCGAGCGTTGAAGAAATGCGGCCATGCAGTTTTGGCAGCTATGGCTACACTCTATTCAAATTCGTTCAACAATTTATTATTGAGTATTGATTATTGATAATAAATGATAATGTCACCTTCAACCTGCCTCATACAAGATCATCATCATCAATCAATCTGACACCCCGCTTCATCTGCCTCCAGGCTCCAGACATGCCCCAACTAACTCACTATACAGTCCCATTTCTACGACGTAGATTATGACCCTTAGCACTGAAGGAGCAGACCCAAGGCAGTCCCTCGCCTGGATGTAAGTTTCACCACTGTGGCTGGAAGCATACCAAGCACAGGAATATTCTGAAGATAGGAGCCATGGGGTCCACTGCTACAGATTGTTTTGCTCTACTTTTTGGATCTAATGATTAACATTTTTGAAATTGACAACTTGTATTTCGAAATACTCTTTCCATACTTTACAAAATCATCTGGAAATATTAAAATACAATGGAAGAGTATATACTGTAAAGTTAAAGATTTACCTGTCTGGTTTGGTATTATATAACAAATATTATACACTGAAATCATGTTGTATATATAGTATGTAAAATTTTCCCTGTAAACTCTAGCTCGGTATAAACGTTTTCCAACTCCTCTCTTCAAAGTCCTCCTCCGTGCCAGACTCATAAACACATATTACGGTCATATTTTGGGAGGTCTAGCACTGTTGGAGTGGGAAGCCGGGTCGTTATTCCTTTTTTAATAAAAAAATAGTATATACAGTATACTGTATACAAGTACCAAATAAAGGTAAGGGTTGTTATTCCTTATTGAACCCAACGTTAGTCTATGTATACAGGTATGTATAAGAAGGTAAGGAGGGTGTTGGTTATTGTTGGTGGTGGATGTGAAGGTAAGGAGGGTGTTGGTTATAATTGGTGGTGGACGTGAAGGTAAGGAGGGAGTTGGTTACTGTTGGTGGTGGACATGAAGGTCAGGAGGGTGGTGGTTATTGTTGGTGGTGAACGTGAAGGTAAGGAGGGTGTTGGTTACTGTTGGTGGTGGACGTGAAGGTAAGGAGGGTGGTAGTTATTGTTGGTGGTGGACGTGAAGGTAAGGAGGGTGGTGGACGTGAAGGTAAGGAGGGTGTTGGTTATTGTTGGTGGTGGACGTGAAGGTAAGGAGGGTGGTGGTTATTGTTGGTGGTGGACGTGAAGGTAAGGAGGGTGGTGGTTATTGTTGGTGGTGAACGTGAAGGTAAGGAGGGTGGTGGTTATTGTTGGTGGTGGACGTGAAGGTAAGGAGGGTGTTGGTTATTGTTGGTGGTGGACGTGAAGGTAAGGAGGGTGGTGGTTATTGTTGGTGGTGGACGTGAAGGTAAGGAGGGTGGTGGTTATTGTTGGTGGTGGACGTGAAGGTAAGGAGGGTGGTGGTTATTGTTGGTGGTGGACGTGAAGGTAAGGAGGGTGGTGGTTATTGTTGGTAGTGAACGTGAAGGTAAGGAGGGTGGTGGTTATTGTTGGTGGTGAACGTGAAGGTAAGGAGGGTGTTGGTTATTGTTGGTGGTGAACGTGAAGGTAAGGAGGGTGGTGGTTATTGTTGGTGGTGGACGTGAAGGTAAGGAGGGTGGTGGTTATTGTTGGTGGTGGACGTGAAGGTAAGGAGGGTGGTGGTTCTTGTTGGTGGTGAACGTGAAGGTAAGGAGGGCGGTGGTTATTGTTGGTGGTGAACGTGAAGGTAAGGAGGGTGGTGGTTATTGTTGGTGGTGGACGTGAAGGTAAGGAGGGTGGTGGTTATTGTTGGTGGTGGACGTGAAGGTAAGGAGGGTGGTGGTTATTGTTGGTGGTGGACGTGAAGGTAAGGAGGGTGGTGGTTATTGTTGGTGGTGGACGTGAAGGTAAGGAGGGTGGTGGTTATTGTTGGTGGTGAACGTGAAGGTAAGGAGGGTGGTGGTTATTGTTGGTGGTGGACGTGAAGGTAAGGAGGGTGGTGGTTATTGTTGGTGGTGGACGTGAAGGTAAGGAGGGTGGTGGTTATTGTTGGTGGTGGACGTGAAGGTAAGGAGGGTGGTGGTTATTGTTGGTGGTGGACGTGAAGGTAAGGAGGGTGGTGGTTATTGTTGGTGGTGGACGTGAAGGTAAGGAGGGTGGTGGTTATTGTTGGTGGTGGACGTGAAGGTAAGGAGGGTGGTGGTTATTGTTGGTGGTGGACGTGAAGGTAAGGAGGGTGGTGGTTATTGTTGGTGGTGGACGTGAAGGTAAGGAGGGTGGTGGTTATTGTTGGTGGTGGACGTGAAGGTAAGGAGGGTGGTGGTTATTGTTGGTGGTGGACGTGAAGGTAAGGAGGGTGGTGGTTATTGTTGGTGGTGGACGTGAAGGTAAGGAGGGGGGTGGTTATTGTTGGTGTGGGACGCGAGGGTAAGAATGGTGGTGGATATTGTTGGAGGTGGACGTGAAGGTAAGGAGGTGGTTATTGTTGGTGGTGACGTGGAGGGTGGTGGTTATTGTTGGTGGTGGACGTGAAGGTAAGGAGGGTGGTGGTTATTGTTGGTGGTGGACGTGAAGGTAAGGAGGGTGGTGGTTATTGTTGGTGGTGGACGTGAAGGTAAGGAGGGTGGTGGTTATTGTTGGTGGTGGACGTGAAGGTAAGGAGGGTGGTGGTTATTGTTGGTGGTGAACGTGAAGGTAAGGAGGGTGGTGGTTATTGTTGGTGGTGGACGTGAAGGTAAGGAGGGTGGTGGTTATTGTTGGTGGTGGACGTGAAGGTAAGGAGGGTGGTGGTTATTGTTGGTGGTGGACCGTGAAGGTAAGGAGGGTGGTGGTTATTGTTGGTGGTGGACGTGAAGGTAAGGAGGGTGGTGGTTATTGTTGGTGGTGGACCGTGAAGGTAAGGAGGGTGGTGGTTATTGTTGGTGGTGAACGTGAAGGTAAGGAGGGTGGTGGTTATTGTTGTTGATGTTGGTTGGTATGGTGTTTTTTTATTTTTAACATCGTTCGTAAGGGGGATTAGCATATTTGTTTGTTCATTTATGTATCTTTTATATTGTTTTAGTTTTCTTTCTAGACCTCCATCAACCATAAAAAAACATCCACCCACGACCCTCCTTTAAAAACTATTTGTATATCTTTTTTATAGAAAAATTTCCCGGCCAAACGCCGGTTCCTTTTAAAATACAGGCTCCCTATCGCTCGCCCGGAAAAAATGGACACCTAAATGTCTATTCTCTCTATCTATTGCCTGACGCCGTGATCCCCAAAGGGGTGGCCACGAACGGAACCCCCCCATGCACCTCTGTTCCCAGTCAGTCGACGCCCCTCCTCCCAACCAGCACCGCCTTCATCCATATACTTCTTCACGCCATCCTTCCACCTCTCTTTCGGTTTACCTCTCCCTCTTTGTCCTTCCACCTCGCTCTCGTACACCCTCTTAGTCATTCTCTCGCTTCCCATAAGTTCCATATGACCGAACCATCTCAAGGTGTTCCTTTTCACACTTGCCAGCACATCTAACTCCACACCACATCTCCTTCTTACTTCCCCATTCGTCTGTCTACCCTTCCATGTAACTCCGCAGGCACTTCTCAAGTAATTCATTAATTTCCAATCCTCTCACTCTTGGTCTGAGTCCCTCCACTGACGTCCATGCTTTGCTTTTGTAACTCAGTGTCGGGAATACCACACTGTCATGCAAGGACTTCTTCACTTCCATACTGACCACCCTATTTCTTGTTACTGCTTTCAACATTCCTACAACCCTCTTCCTCTGGTGCACCTTCTTCCGTACTTCTTCATCCATACCTAAATGTCAAAATGTCTTAATATTGACAAAGACATTGGGCGAAAGGTCTTAAAGCGCCAAACTGATTGGTCAAATGTCATAAAATCTGTAAACTAATGAAGCTAAACATGAGGAAGAAGGTGGACCAGAAAAACGACACATCTCTCCTTAACATCAATAACTCCATAAATGAAATTAATGAAAACATGTGCTTCTTCCTGGATTCGAACCTAGGATATCACATACATAACTTACATGCTCTAACCATTACACCATCAAGAAAGTTTTTGGTAGAGGTGAGGCTAGTAGGATGATAGTGGTGATAATGGTGCATGAAATATTTGTATAAGGTGTGTGGTGTTGGAAAGAGTATGGATGCAATGATTTTAGTGGTGCATAACATGTCAGTGTGGTGGTGGTGGTGTTGGTGTTGGATAGAGTATGGGTGCAGTGGTGTTAGTGGTGCGGAACATGTCAGTGTTGCGGTGGTGGTGATGTTGGTAGCCGGAGTAGAGATTTGGTGATGCAGGCTTGACGTAATGACGGTACCGAGTAAGATGATACCAGCGATAATAGCCTTCATGAGATAAATTATAATGATGCATTATAGGAATGGTTACGAAGGGCTAACTATGTTAACTATAATGGACTACACGAAAATAGACTAAATTTTAGAGTTTGGAACGATAATGCCAATCCCATTTTAACCCTCTCACGTTCTTGACGCAATTTTGAGCCTATTAGGGATACTTTAAAGCCTTTGTTACCATTAGGGGAATTTAGAAACCTTTAGTTTAGTTACTTCAACCTCTGCAGTTGTCTTTGAGTTAGCTGTGGGCAGAAAACTAATTTTGGAGAGGTAATTATAGGAGTGAGAGAACTCTATTTAGTATTGCTAATCTGGCAACCTCTGCGTCATATGGTCGTGAGACCATCCAGGAAGAAGCACATTGATGTTATTGATGTTAAGGAGAGATGTTAAGTGACGACGGAAAATCAAGGGATATAATTTTCCCCATCACAAAAAGAAAACAAATTCTACTGATTTCGATAATGAAGACGAAGGATTGTGTTGTATCATGTGTTAAGAATATGACCGTACGTCTGGTAATATGATTTGTTGTTGGTGATGGGAAAGGATATAATAATGCAGAATATTTCTGCTGAATTTTCAGAATTTTGTAAAATTTCACACAAGACATTGTATTCACCCAGTGATTGTGTGTAGAGAAGGAAATTACGGTAGGTGAGGTAATTAATAATGTGAACAATGTATGGTCAATGTTACAATACCCTACTTGTAGTCTACAAGTTCTGCAACTCCCCTTACCTAACATAACGCGAGTGGTGGAGACGTGTTTGTATGTGTTTTGAAATGGCAAGTTCGCTTGGTGGTGGTGAGTGGAGTTTTGGATTACTACTTCGAGGGGCGTTGTAGTCGCCGGGGTTGACTTTGAGCCAGTGGAATCATGGCGTGGTTGTTCAGAGGCCGTTGTAGTGGCCGGTTAATAATCTAGAAGGTCTGCAACTCCCCTGACCTAACCTAAGCAAACTAACACAACCTATAAGTGTTACCTATTTTAGGTAATCGTATGAAATATTACAGAACTCGGTAACTAATGAAAACAACAAAGTGGGAAGGATTAACTATCCACTATTTAGACAATAGTTTAAATATATTTGTTTCGTAAAGTATAGTAAGCATTGATATCATGACCTTACGGTACATAATAATACAGACTTATCGTATTATATTAATGTCTGTAATGATGTATGAATACAGTCATAATACTTAATGATGATATATGAGGACTGTAGTTATAGCCTACAAGAGACATACTTGAGGAAAAATTAATTTCAATTATAGGGTCAAACACATGCCTGGAGCCTCTCAGTGGATGTACGTGTGTGGGGGCCATGCCTGGCATACTCGCATCTCATTCCTAACAACTTCCAGTGATGCTCGGTGACTCCCAGTGACTCCTATCTAACTCCCAGTGACTCCTGTATTACTCCTATCGACTCGTATATTACACTAATCCGAAAGCGACCGTTAATTCTCAACTTTTCAATAACTCGCACTTCATTCCCGGTTTTATCCCGGTGATTCCTGATTTCAGACACTCGCGGTCATATTCCCAGGAATCAACAGAAGTCATTACTCCTAGTGATTCTAGCTCGCATTCCTGACTGTGTGAAGTACCCTTAAAAGGGAATTTCAGAGAGAAAGAGAGGGATAGAGAGTTACATAGAGTTACATCGATACACAGACCTTGCGGTCCCTACTAGGTAGTCCGGACTTAATGCTAAAATATAATTTGCTACAAAGTGGAAGGCAAGGTGGGCAAAGCAAAAGACTCTTTCCCCATGCACCACTCTCACTGACCGTTGGTCGGCATGACATTTAGTTGGGGAAACAAGTCCCCCAGGAGAGTGAAAACAACTTCTACTGGGAAATTTATAGTAGAGAATGATGTTGAAAAATAGTGTATACTACTGATGCCTAACTTTGTTTTGTTTCTACCTATATTATTCCCATCTCTTCAAAATGGATGTCTAGACTTCTTTTGAATGTGCCAATTGCTTTTCATTGTACCACTTTCTCTGGCAATTTATTCCACTCGTTGATCACACTGTAGGTGAAGACATGCTTTGTGACATCGACATTCCCCCTCCTGGTTTTTAATTTTATTCCATTTCCCCGATTTAATTTAATGAACTATTATCTATTTTAAAAAGTGAATCTACATCAATTTTGTCAAATCCCGTTAGTATCCTGAAACATTTAATTAATTGACCTCTCAATCTTCTTTTCTTAAGTGAAAATTTGTGTTTTGTTTTTTAGTCTTTCATGATATATATTTCTTAGTGACTGAATCAACTTTGTCGCTCTAACCTGCACCGACTCGAGTTTCTCAATGTCCTTGCTCAGATAAGGAGACCAACATTGCAGGCCATGTTTCAAGATGGGGCCTCACAATGCTTTTAAATATAGGTACTATAATGATTTCATGTTTATAAGTAAAATGTCTCGTAATATACTGTATGCCAATGGTCGATTGGCCTTTGTTCGCAGCTGCTGCACATTGATTTGATATATTTAAGTATTCAGATATAAGAACCCCCAGGTCTTTCACTAATGCACTTGTTTTGATGACTGGCCTTTCATCTTGTATTCATATTTGTTGTTTTCATTACCTATTTACAATACCTGGCATTTGTCAACATTGAATGGCATCTACCATTTTTCGGACCACTCAACTATTGTATTTAAATCAGATTGCAGTTTATTAATGTCTTCTTCGGTAAATACTGAATTTTCAATCTTTGTTTCATCAGCGAACTTAGAGATAGTATTATTTAGTTCAACATAAATGTAATTTATATATAAAGTAGGTGCGGCTTTATGACTGGTTCATTTGTTTTGTCTCAACCATCGATAATAATGGTGGTAATTTGTGAGTTTGTGTTTATTGGTTATACGCTTTGAGTGTGTTTGTGTGTGTGTGTCTGTGTGTATGTCTGTGTGTATGCGTGTGTGTGTGTGTGTGTGTGTGTATGCGTGTGTGTGTGTGTGTGTGTGTGTGTGTGTGTGCTTGTATGTGTGTATTGTATGTATACATGATGAACAACGATAATAAATCCCATTGTGTTCATTTGTTCCCCCCCCCCCCCCCACACACACACACATAGCGTACATGGACACACACCTTGATTAATTGGACCCTCCTGGTTACTGGATTATTCATTACCTGCTGAAACCGTGCGAGAGAGGGGAGAAGAGGAACATAATAGAGATGGGATGTGCTCAGTGGAGGGTAAATGGAGTAGTTAACATGATACTATTGATGATAACCGGATATGCCAGTAAAGGGGAGAGCCGGGGTTCACTCACTATAATCTCTCTCTCTCTCTCTCTCTCTCTCTGATCACTTAACCCTCTCCGACATATGACGCGATTTTGAGCCTATTGGGGATACCTTAAAACCTTTGTTACCATCAGGGGTATTTAGAAACCTTTAGTTTAGTTACTTCAACCTCTGCAGTTGTCTTTGAGTTAGCTGTGGGCAGAAAACTAATTTTGGAGAGGTAATTATAAGAGTGAGATAACTCTATTTCTTATTGCTAATCTGGCAACCTCTTCGTCATAAATGCGTGAAAGGGTTAAGGGGGGGGGGGGTCACCGTTTTTTTGTTTAGCTTTCTCTCCTCTTCTCTCTTTTCCTGGCTTGTATCCACCCTGCCCCATTCAGCCAACTGTTTTAAGACTTTATCCCCATTCAGGTGTTGATTTCTTCCTGTCGAGCGATAGCGAGCCAGTATTGTATGGAAAAATCCGGCTTTGCCGGAGAGATTTTTCTCTCGAAATATGTACAAACTTAGATTGCTGTCAAAACATATTGACACCTGGACGGGGGTAAACGTTTTAAAACGGTAGGCTGAATGGGGCCACATGGATACAAGCCACAGAGAGAGGGAGAGAAAGAGAAAAGAAAGCGAGGTGGGCCCCCTTAACAGTATCATCCATTGCTACACAGCTTGGGTGGAGCCTGCCTGTATATTGGTAATGTGGGGGTGAGGGATGAGGGTTATTAGTCGGAGTATACGAACCTATTTAGAGATAGAGTTGTGTGTGTGTAAGTGTGTTTGTAAGTGTGTGTTTGTAAGTGTGTGTGTGTGCAAGTGTGTGCGTCTGCATGACAGTAAGATTGTGTGTGAAAGAATGTAGTGAGTATGGATGAGAATGCGTAATTGTGGACGTAGGGTGAAAGTGTGTCTACTGGACAGACAGAGAAATATCAAGTATGTGAGTTATTCTGGTTGAGGATATACCAAATATGGCATGGAAGGAGTTCTGAATAAATTAAAAAAATCCTAAAAGAACGCAGAGCTACTGTAGCGTTGTATTATAACGTAACTCTGAATTCTCAACTTTATGGCTCAAACTTTCCTGTCATTCTCTTACTAAATATTTCTGTGCTGTCTATCTTCCCCTAACTCTACCAACTTTCCTAAATTCTTTGACTATCTAAACTCTACAGTGGAACACATTCTATCCATTTCTCCTTTCTCAGAAATCTCCATCTTAGGAGATTTCAACGTTCACCACCGCCAATGGCTCTCCTCTCACACTACTGATCCACCTGGTGAACAAGCCTACGTCTTTTCTATCCTAAATGACCTAGAGCAGTTAGTTCAGCAACCCACCCGTATCCCGGATCGCATCGGAGATCGGCCCAACATTCTTGACCTGTTTCTAACTTCTAACCCTTCTTCTTATACTGTCGATCTTTTCTCTCCTTTGGGCTCCTCCGACCATAAACTTATCTCTGTCACCTGTCCTATCTCTCCAGTACAGCCACCCGATCCTCCTAGCCGGCGGCGCTTGTGGCACTTTGGCGCTGCCGACTGGGAGGCTCTTCGGCAGTACTTCTTTGATTTCCCATGGAATGATTTCTGCTTCCATGGCCGAGGACCCTCGGAGAGTGCTGAACGCATTACCGAGGTAATCCTATCGGGCATGGAAGCATACATTCCATTCTCTTTCTCTCAGACTAATGCTAAAAAATCTTGGTTTACTCACGCCTGTTCTACTGCTGTCCGCAATAAGGAGGAAGCATTCAAACGGTACCGACGCCTTAAAACTCAAGACTCTCATTCTTCATATGTTTCTGCCCGGAATCAAGCCAAATCTGTTCTTCGACTTGCCAAACACTCTTTCATCAATAATAAATGCACTGAACTATCCAACTCTAGCTCTTCCCAAGCTTTCTGGCATCTAGCCAAAAACCTCTCCAACAATTTCT
The DNA here is from genome assembly GCA_032716605.1 of Paralithodes platypus. Taxonomy (NCBI): domain Eukaryota; kingdom Metazoa; phylum Arthropoda; class Malacostraca; order Decapoda; family Lithodidae; genus Paralithodes; species Paralithodes platypus. The sequence continues at coordinate 16,892,441 of CM064524.1, forward strand.
CTTCTTCGTCTTTCGCTCCCCTTTCCCACTCTGATGGCACAACCATCACTTCTTCCTCTGACAAAGCTAAACTCTTCGCTCAAACTTTTGCTAGAAACTCCACCTTGGATGATTCCGGTGCTATTCCTCCCTCTCCGCCCTCCTCTCTCTTACTTATGCCTAATATCCTAATCTCTTCTAAAGATGTACTTTCTACCCTCTCTGGGCTTCACACTAATAAGGCGTACGGTCCGGACGGTGTTCCTCCTGTTGTTCTCAAAAACTGTGCTTCCGTGCTGACTCCCTGCCTAGGCAAACTCTTTCGTCTCTGTCTATCCTCTAACGTCTTCCCTTCATGCTGGAAGTTTGCTCACATTCAACCTGTCCCAAAGAAAGGTGACCGCTCTCAACCCTCCAACTATCGTCCAATTGCTCTTATCTCTTGTCTTTCTAAAGTTTTTGAAACTATTCTTGCTTCCAAATTTCTTAAGCATTTCTCTTCTCATAATCTGCTCTCAGATTGCCAGTATGGCTTCCTTAAGGGTCACTCTACTGGTGATCTTCTTTCATATCTTACTAACTCTTGGTCATCCTCCTTTCGGGACTTCGGTGAGACTTTTTCTATTGCACTAGACATATCGAAAGCATTCGATAGAGTCTGGCATAAATCTTTAATTTCTAAACTATCCTCCTTCGGTTTCTATCCCTCCATCTGTGCCTTTGTCTCTAATTTCCTTTCCGGCCGTTCCATAGCTGCGGTTGTGGACGGCCATTGTTCACTTCCTCATCCTATAAACTCCGGTGTTCCTCAGGGCTCTGTCCTATCTCCTATTCTCTTTCTAATTTTTATAAATGATCTCCTTAACTGTACCTTAATTCCCATCCATTCATACGCAGACGACTCAACCTTACACTACTCCCTTAGTTTTTCAGAACACCCCAGCCAGCAATCCCTCAACGACAAACGTAATGAAGCCATAGAACTCTTAAATTCTGATCTAAATACTATTTCCAATTGGGGCAGAGAAAACCTTGTTAACTTTAATGCTTCCAAAACCCAATTTCTCCATCTATCTACCCGTCAGGATCTCCCAGCGGACTATCCCTTATTCTTCAACAATACAAAAATCAACCCTTCATCTTCTCTCAATATTCTTGGTGTCTCTTTTTCTTCTGCTCTCATTTGGAAGGACCATATTACCAGTCTTGCTAAGGCAGCCTCCCAGAAGCTGGGTGTGCTCAGCCGCCTTAGGGGGTTCTTTTCCCCTGCACAGCTTCTTGCTCTGTACAGGGGCATAGTGCGCCCTTGTATTGAGTATTGTTCACATGTGTGGGGAGGTTCCTCTCACACCGCTGTCCTAGACAAAGTTGAAAGGAAGGCCTTTCGTATCATTAACTCCCGTCCACTCACCAACTCTCTGCAATCTCTCTCTCTCCGCCGCAATGTTGCATCTCTCTCGCTATTCTATCGCTACTATAATAATCAGTGTTCCTCAGAGCTATCCCAGTGCATACCACCTCCTTTACGTAGGGTACGTGGTACCCGCCTTGCAACTCAATCCCACCCCTACTCTGTGCAACTCTCCAACCCAAGAGTGAAACGTTACTCTCAAACTTTCTTCTACTCAACATCTGAGCTCTGGAACTCTCTCCCAGAATCAGTCTTTCCCTCTTCCTATGACTTAAATTGCTTCAAACTCTGTGTGTCCAGGCATTTTGGCTCGAACGTCCCTTGATTTTGGCCCTGTCACTCTTTCAACTATGGGGGAGGCACTCGCTATAGGCAGTTATGCCTTTTGCCTCCCTCAATCACATAGAAAAAAAAAAAAAAAAAAAACTACAATTATAATCAATGGATTACTATTACTAGATAAAGTAATAAATAGAATCAATAGCCAAATAGTAGGCAGAATCGATAAAGGAATATACAATCTGAATTCCTAGATTGGTGTGGAAAGAATTACATGACCCGAGTAACGTATATCATCAGATTATTCACAAGAACTAATGGAGATCATATATTTTGATAAAGAATTAATTCTAATTCAACGAAAGGGATCTTGACTTTCAAATAAGGGAAATGATATTATAAGTATTCTCTGGTGATAATTAGGCAGATATGTGGATCCTGAATTGGGCGTAGGTTCTAGGTATAGATTGGATTAAAGAAGGGAATCAGTTCACGTTATACACTTTCACTTCGCCTTGGATACACAACAAATAATAAACACATACGAATACAATCTGAGAGTATTCTGACTAAGTAACACGTGTAACAATGACTATGTAACGTACGTACAATTAAGGTTCTGAAGGATTAACACAGTTTATCTTAGCAATATCTCGTAATTAATGAATCACTGTACGGATCAAAGTTAGAAATCTTACACAGGTATCAAAGGTTCAAGATATATCTTAGGCACATATCTAGAGTTAACTATAATTGAATACTTGCATATTTTATCTTACCTTCACAACAATAGCCATAACTTATAACACTCAGAGACACTTAGGGTACAAGGCAGAGGTGGCCATGAACGAGAGTCTGGACGACGTAGGACTCGTGGTTCTGACGGGTTGGACGTGGAGGGGAACTGCCTTTATCTCAGGTACAGGGCAGCACACTCTCTTGTTCAGGGTGAGACTCAATACCAATCCTTTCCCACATCCGGCGTAACAAGTGGAAGGAAGCAATAGTATTTGCTAACTTCCTTCAGTTTCAGTCAGACTATATTCGGGTTATTTTTAGGATTCAATTTGGTCTATCTCAATAACATAGGGATATGTGGATATCGTTATTTTGGCTATGGTGAAGGCAACTCTTAATCTAAAAGTACACTGAAGTTATTTATTTACACACACAGAGATTCTTGATCTCTCGATATTGTCCCCCTATTTTAGGTTGCGTAATTATTGACTTTCTGTGATATCTGGCTTTTCTTATTCTGCAGGTCACAGGTTTCTCACTATTCACTTTGGTTGCACTATTCCCAGTCTTCCCGGGAGGTACTGTAGAGGGGGTACTGGGATTCCCATTGATGGCGATATTGATATGGTTCTTGGTGTTGAACTTGTATAAAGAGTTCTTTACTATATTGCAAGTAGGGCTGGAACTGGTTATATGCCTTGGGTATTTGTCTCGGTCCCTGCCATTGGAGGAGCCCGGGTCCCTGTGATTGGTCCGGACTCGAACTCCTTTCTCGGGCCGACTGACCTAGATTCCCGGAAATTAGAGCATGGCTAGATCTGGGAAAAGGGGTAGGCTGACCTATTCCGGCAGGTTTTTAAGCCTGGGAAACTGGTCGGGTCTTATTGTCTCTCGCTTTCTCCTGGTGTTGTCTTTTCCTGTTCCTCTTTGTGTCTCTAATTACAGCTATTCTGGTGCTGTTAGGTTGCTCCTTTCCGGGCGTGATCAGGGTGTGGCTGCTCAACCCCTTCATCTCATATACTGTATGTATATATATATATATATATATATATATATATATATATATATATATATATAATTATATATATATATATATATGCCAGTATATATGCCAGTTTTTTCCCAGATACAAAATAAACGACGGCACAGAGCAAACACGACCGTCGCATCGAGAAGTCGCTGGCAGAGAGTGAGGGTGAACGGCGGTCCAGCCTGTGGGCCGACCGCCTGTTCCTGACTCAAGTGGTGATTAGCAGGGACGACAAAGTAAAACATGACACGAGGACGAAGAACACACCCATACATACAGGAAGGGGGTGCTGACGCGGTGTCGGTGTCTCTACACTACTTCCTCCAAGACGCAGCGCTATCACAAGTGATGCGGCGAAAAAATTAAAACCAGGCTGCTTGATGACCAGATGCTGGTGAAGATGATGCTCATGTGCGTCGCCTGGTTGAGGTGTTGCGTATAGGGTCTGGATGATCATCGCGGGCGTGTCGTGTAGGGTCGTGGTCGTGGTCGAGTTGAAGCGAGATGAGGCGATCGTGCTGATCTGAGGCAAGCCGAAGCGGTCGTGCCGAGACTTTGCGCCGGGGCGTCGTGCCAAAGACTTTGAATTACGTTTTTATAGTTCAAAGTGATGTGAGAAATAGATAATACATGTACAAATATTTGTATACTTCCAAATAAACATGTTTAATTTGAAAACAAAAAAATCTTTTACGTCCAGATAATGTACCTGTATATGCCTAGCGTGACATATATGTAACAGTCTATTCTGTGCAAAGTAAAATATATAGATTTTTTTTTTTTTTTGCGTTTCCCCGACTCATTGCATCATATTAAGACTAGAATTTAAGAAAAAACAAAGACTTTAAAGTAAACAAATATTCGGGCAGAAAAGGCTTAAAACAAACATACCCAAGATCCCCCTTGTAAATATTTATGTACACTTTTCTCCTAAATTACAGAAAGGTGTTCGCTTGGCAGGAAAAAAGGTTGACACTTTAACCCTTGTTTGGCGGGGGTGGACTTAAAGGTGGTGATGCATGAATTAACACATTTTCTTTTTATCGTGGTTGAGAGGTTCTACAGGAGCTGATAAATAACTGGTTATATATAATTTACCAAAAATATCACTCCGTAATGGCAAAAAAAAACATTATTAACAATACGCACTGGCAACGATGTGTGACGTCACACCAGGAATAGAGTGCGAAAATATTTGGGAATGAATTAATTTCACGTCAGTCACGGGCAGTGCCTCCTCACCCCTCGTCAGGAGTGGTTATGTTTGCCGAACTGCTGTGTGGTATTTGGGTGTTTTAACACACCTGGACCATGTATATGTCTTTATAAATTTCCTGAGGAAGAACAGTATGTTAGAAAATGGTATGTTTTTGTCAACCAGACAAGAATTTGGAATGAAAAGCCAAAGTCTAGCTGTAGGCCTAGGCTGTGTAGCCTACTTTACATTTCGAGGAGAGTGCATTGCCTATTGCTAAACCATTCACCATTGCAGAGGCCAGCAGCAATGAAACGTCAAATTCAATATTGGTTGCATTCAAGGAGACTACTGCAGGACTTACCTCTGACCGGGTATAGGCCTAGACTATCCTAGTGTTTACTATACCCCTTTGAAATGACATTAGCCTAACCTAACAACCTTACCTAACCTATCCTAATATTATGGGTGGGGGCTGCCACCCCCGCTGTTTTACATCTTTGACTTAGCCTAGATATTTGGTGTAGGCTATTTGTATGTGAAGTGGGTATTTTTTCAATTTATCGATAACGAAAATCCTCAGTGAGGACTAGCCTAGCCTATATGGCAAATCTATTGGTGCCTATTTTCCCTAATAAATTGTTTCTCATAACGCTGCAGTAGGCCTAGGCTAGTGTCGTTTAAAATAACCCCTAGGCTAAGGCTAGTGCAGTTTATGACATTTAGGCTACTAGCCTAATCTTTCGCAGTAGCCTATAGGCTATGCTACTGGCTAGGTCGAACAATTGAATTATTAGCCTATTATTATTATTACACTTAGCCTAGGTGAGCCTATGGACAACTTATGATATTGGTAAATTTCTATAAGTGCACCATCATGAGTTTTTATTAGTAGGCTAAACATACTTTTCTGGGGAAGGATATAGGGGATGGATGTAGATTCCGGGCGTACGGTCGTCATGTTTTCATAGGGCGATCGCCGCGGTTAACTTCGCGTCTATTTTGACGGCGTTTTTTTTAGGTTATTTGCCCACTGCTGGCAGTATAAATGATGATGACAATATGTCATGGGGGGGGGGGGGGGGTGAGCCCTCAACATATTATTGTATCCAAAGGCAGTCAAAATAGATGGGAACATGATGGCAAAGGTTCGACGCCACTACGGCCTACGCGTAGTGTAAACAAGGCTGGCGGTACGCCCGAACTCTACGTTCTACCCGGATATAGTATCCGGGTGTACAGGCCGACGGTCGGCATGATTACATAGCCTAGGTTGATAAATTGCAGTTAAGTTCCCGTCTGTTTTGTCATGTTGTTACAGTTGTTTGCCCCCTGCTGGCAATATATATGAGGATGACAATAGGCTAAGTCATGGGGGGGGGGGGGGGTGAGAGGGGGCAAAGTCCCCCCTGGCCCCTCAACTTATTATTGTAAACCATGTAAGTCAAAATAGATGGGAACCTGATCGCGAGCGTCTGTGTAGTGTAATCAAGGCGGGCGGTTTTACGGTAAACCCGCATACTACATCCTTGCCCTTTCTGCTATATTTTAATGCTAGACCTATGTGTGTATTTTGATTATTTCGTACTAGTCTAGAAGTGTTGGTGGCTTGGTGTCAATTTATCACTAGCCTATATTTTCGCCGTGAACACAATTTCTGGTACTGTACTCCTACCTGTAAAGCAGAATGTACATCCCTGGGCCCTGGCACTAGTCCATTACCTAGGTACGGTACTAATATGTGCACAGGCGCCTGTAAGAGTAAAGTCTGTTATAGATCCGCCACTTCTTGTGTTTGAATCCCAGTTTTGTTGACTATCTAGCCGATCCTGGCGATCCGTTCATATCAACTCGTGCGCGGGATTATCATATCTGTATTTGGTTGATGCCCCGTAATGGCAACATAGATGATGATTACACTAAGTTCTGAGGGGGTGAGTGCCCCCCTCAACCAATCTTATAATGATTCGGATCCCTGATTAGGCCCCCTTGAAAGAAAAACTAAACGGAGCAAATTGTTACCTCGACTTTGTGCGATTTGCTTACTTTAGGGTAAATAAAGGCAAGAATGTTAAGTACGGCAGCCTTGTTTACACTACGCATTAGTGGCGTCGGACCTTTGCCATCATGTTTCCGTCTATTTTGATTGCCTTTGGATACAATAATACCCCCATGACATATTGTCATCATCATATATATTGCCAGCAGGGGGCAAATTACTGAAACGAAAAAATCGCCGTCAAAATAGACGCGAACTTAACCACAGCAATCGACAGATGTAAACATGACGGCGGCGGGGGAGGCGTCGGACCTTTACAATCATGTTCCCATCTATTTTAAATGCCATTGGAAACAATAATATGATAAGGGGGGCATGCCCCCCCTCACCTTCCCATGACATATTGTCATCATCATGTATATTGCCAGCAGGGGGCAAATAACCGAAAACATTGCCGTCAAAATAGACGCGAAGTTAACCGCGGGCGATCGCCTTATGTAAACATTACGACCGTACGCCCGAACTCTACATCTATCCCTAAATCAGTTGGCCTAAGTTATGTTTGGTTAGTTTTAGGTATATCTAGCGATCTGCCTGCAGTCGTGTGTTTACACTGAGGAACGGATGATGTTCGAGTGTGGATCGACCCGCATATATCGTATTTTATGTCTATATTACATCTCGTAACTACAAAACTTGACGACTTTCCGTAGTTATGTACTATTCAAATAATTAAAGGTTTGGACAAGGTGTTTTTATCCATATTCACTCATTAAACGTCTTAACCCCTCATTTTCCCTGAGCTTCAAAGCCATCGGGAAGGATGTAGTATCTGGGCATACAGTTGTCATGTTTACTGTACATAAGTCGACAGTAGATCACCAGCGGTTAAGTTCCCGGCTATTTTTTGTTATTTACCCCCTGCTGGCAATAGATATGATGATGCCAATAAGTCATGGGGGCAATCAACCTATTATTGTAGCCCACGGCAGTCAAAATAGATGGGATCGTGATCGCGAGCGTCTGTGTTGTGTAAACAAGGCAGGCGGTACGCCCGAATACTGCATCATTGCCAAGCCCTCCCCACTTGTTCTGTTGTTGTTTTAATATTCTCGGTGTAATGGGCCTGTATATTACTGATTTATAGGGTTTTACCATAATATTCTACTTGAATATACAGATACACCAGGTTTTTGGTAAAAAAAAAAAAAATAAATAAAAATAAAACTGGCCAAAGTAACTACATTTTTACCGATCATTTATCTCTCGATGAAATGCTTCATTATACATATGTGCTGTCTGGAGCTGCAGTGGGGCAGGCTATGAATATTAGGGAAAATATGGGGAAGGATGTAGTATCCAGGCTTACGGTCGTCATGTTTACATAGGTCGTGCGGTCGCGGTTAAATTCCGTCTATTTTGACTGCTTTTATTCTGCAATTTTCCCCCTGCTGGCAAAATATATGATGCTGACAATAAGTAATAGGGGGGGGGGGGGGGGGACCCTATTATTGTATCCCAAGGCAGTTAAAATAGACAGGAACGTGATTGCGAGCCTGTGAGTAGTGTAAACAAGACGGGCGATACGCCCGAATACTACATCTTTACCAAAATGTTGGGTTAATTGAAAGACATAAAACAATGATAATACTTAAAAAAATATAAAGTTGGCTTGGGTTTTTTTTATTTAAGGAAACCAAAATTGGAGAAACTTACTGGTAAGTTTTCTCAAAACTTCACTCAGATTTGTTGTACAGTACTGTACCAGTATTTTTTTTTTCTTGTAAATCATTCAAATTTCACTTTCATACATAAAATTGAGTATAAATTCATGTATGAGGATATACTGTACTGTATTTTATAGACATTTTGATTAAATGTAAGACTTCCCAAACTGTTGAATTTTAATAATTTCCTAGGCTTGTTGGTAACTAAATTAAAACATTAAAACATGTAAATACAAGTATACAATGACACTTACGAAATAAAAAATATAATTAGTAAGAATTTGTTTTATCTTTAACCCTTTCATAGAAATACTAACTTATTAGATTAATGCAATAAAGAGTATGTTCCCAGTTTATTTCCCTTATGCGATTATCCTATAACACTGCATTTTGTTGCATTCCATATACTGGTAATAAGCACTTTTTGCAGGTTCTCAGAGCATTACGGGTGAACTCCAGATATCTAGAATCAGCCCTATGCAGATTCTAGAAAATGTTAGTGGGCTGTTAATTTAAACCCCACGCTTCAATAATCTACCGGGTATGTACAGTCGTGGTCAGAATACACCTAATACAGTACAAGACAATGAACATTAACTAGTGAATCCCAGTAATTTGTCTGTGCGGTTCCAACAGTTTTCCAATATAGTTATCCTGTGTATTATAATTATCTCTACAAAAAAAATCCAGAAATTCATGACCACGACTATACATTAAGTATACGGTATAGCATAGCTTCTAATGGTAGTAAAATGTGAGACGTAAATATATACCGTATATATATACTATATATATATATATATATATATATATATATATATATATATATATATATATATGCATGTTTCTATCTTATCTCTATGCCTAACTATAAACTTGTATAGGAATAAACTCCATTCCATAGGAATGGAGGGAGGTAGAATAAACAGGGTAGTTGAAAGCCAGATAAGCAGAGAAGAAGTAAAAGAAGCAATCAATAGACTTAAAATGGGCAAAGCTGCTGGAGTAGATAACATCCCAGGTGAAATGCTGAGATATGGAGGAGAAGAAGCTGTTGACATAATGCATAGGTTATGTAAATTAGCATGGGAAAAGGAAAGTGTACCAGAGGACTGGAGGAAAGCAGTGATAGTACCCTTGTACAAAGGGAAGGGTAGTAAAGAAGAGTGTAAGAATTATAGGGGAATTAGCTTGCTTAGCATACCTGGAAAGGTACACGCAAGAGTAGTAACAGAGAGGCTACAGAAGATAACGGATGACAAAATAGGCGAGGAACAGGGAGGTTTCAGAAAGGGCAGATAGCCTCAATGTGATTGTTGGTAGAGAAGTATCTGGCCAAAAACAGAAAACTCTATGCAGCATTCATGGATTTGGAAAAAGCCTACGACAAAGTAGACTGGGAGGGCCTGTGGGATGTGTTAACAGTATATGGTGTGGGAGGAAAGTTGCTAATGGCAGTAAAATCTTTTTATAGGAATGCAATGGCAAATGTGAAGGTAGGGGATAAGTTAAGTGAAAGTTTTGAGGTCAGTGTAGGTGTAAGACGGATGTGTCATGTCAGCTTGGTTGTTCAATATATACATGGATGGAGTGATTAGGGAATGTAGGGCTGTATCAATGGGTGTGGGAGCTAGACTGTAATCAGAGGGAAGAACATGGAAGATTTTAACATGCCTATATGCGGACGATGCAGTCCTGTTGGCAGAAAATGCTGAAGAACTTCAGAGAGTGGTCACTGACTTTGACAGGGTATGTGAAAAGAGAAAGTTAAAGGTCAATGTAGGGAAATGTAAGGTAATGGTGTTTGAGAGAAGAATGCATGAAACCATAGATTTTAAGGAAAAATATAGAATCAAGAAAGAACACAAGAAAAGTTGTAAAATAAAATTGAAAAATGAAGTACTAGAAGAGGTTGAAAGTTTCAAGTATTTGGGAGCTGTACTATGCAAATATGGTAAAATGGAGAGTGAGATA
>CM064524.1:16902872-17257872 GCA_032716605.1 Paralithodes platypus
CATAAGTTGTACGCTTGCAATTAGGCCTATGTTCGCTTCTAATTTGACTTATTTTATTTTATAAGTTTTGTTTACAAAATTATCCTACAGCCAGCCGTTATATGCCCCTGCTGGTAACATAATTATATATACAGTATGATGACAATAATTCAAGGGGGGTGAGGAGGAGCTTTACCCATTATTGTACCCCACGGCCATCTGCTGCATAAATTGTCGAGTTACTGGCTGTGGGACACAATACAGTAATAGGATGAGGGGGCTTTGCCCCCCCCCACCACAACCCTTTTTTTAAGTTTTTCCATTGAGCATTAAAACACCTAGATTTGCAATTTGGCTATTTGTATGTATATTTATATCAAAACCCACAACATTCAACATTAAATAACCTAATCTCACCTGGAAAAGTTAGGTTACAGTAAGTTAGATTTGGTTTGGTTAGCCGCCCTAGAGCGTAAAAGGCCTGGGCTAGCCTTTTAAAATTTGTTATCTTTCAGGAGGATCACAGGTAGGCTAGGCCTGGGCCTATGTGTCTATCTATCTATCTCTCTATTGCCGGACGCCTTACTACCCTTACGAGGGTGGCCATACACAGAATGCCCCCAAGCGGACCTATTCCCTGTGAGAGGGACAACCCGAGCCAGTTTAGTGAAGGACTTACAGGATTGACCACTCAATTTAGGATTCGTCCAACTCCGAGGCCCTCTTGTGTATCTTGTTAGCACTATTTTTCTAGTGGTGTTCGGCTAATCCATCCACTAACCTGCCTTACCCTTAGGTAAGCAGTACGGATTTGTATCAGGTTTACTCCCCTAGACAGGTTGCCAACCAAGGCTGACGAGTCCCATCCACCCGGATTTGTATAAGGTTGTCTCCCCTTGATGAGTTGCCGACCAAGGCTAACGAGTCCCATCCACTCAGCAGTTGAAAAACAGAAAACCCAAGTCTTAGTCTAAAGAATTAGGCCTAGGCCTATGTCAATTTAATATAAAAAAAAAATCTGAATATTGTCAGTCTCCTTAGGTTCCTACACACACATAAAAAAAGGCCTAAATAAAAAAAAAAAAAAAAAAAGGCTAACAGTAGGCTTGTAAGAAAGAAAAAAACCGGCCTAGAGGGAAATGTTTGACTGAAAAGAGAATAACCTCATAGCCTAGTTAGGCCTAATGCAAAAACAGGCTATCAAACAAGAGCAGTTCCATCTTTTTCATAATTTTTATTTAGCCGAATAGGCTAGGCCTATACAAAGTTAAAATTATGCTTTACAGTTCTTATTACTTAGGATATGTCTTTGAAAGTGATCAATATAGGCTAGGCCTAGGCTAATTTCAAACTAATTTTCTTGTAGGGCCTATTTTTCTCATCTTCAGCCCAGTCTTGAAACAAAATTATCCCATTTGACACCCTAAAAATAATAATTAGGCCTAGGCCTAGGCCTTTATTATTGCAAAATGATTAGCCTATGTTTAGGCTAGGCTACTATTCTCTGGGCCTGGGGTTCATGTGTAAGCAATAGCAAGTGTCCACCAACAGCTTGAGCCTGACGCCTGCGGCCTGAAGAGTGAAGACTCTGTCGGTCCGTCGGCGCCTGTCCTGCCGCCTCTGCCACTGTTGGTTGCTGTGCAGCTTCTGGTTCGAACTGATATGGTCAGATTATCATACGGTTGAACTAAATTTATTGTGCATTGCACAATTTAACAATTAACCTCTTCAGTACCAGGGACTTCCTTTTCATCATATTTTGGCATCTAGGCTATTAAGTTAGGCTAGACGATTTTATTCAGCTTAGGAAAGACGTCTAGCAATAATAAGACTTCAAACTATCTCAACCAACCACTTCAACTACCGCAAATCCTTCCTAAGCTGCATAATATCGTCTAAATACAGCTAGAAAAAAATATGACACGTCGCTGGTTAAAAGGCATTTCAAATTGTTCACTAGGCCTAGGCTACTTTCACAGGAGCTCTCATAATCATCGTCCATTGTGCAGGTTGTTATACAACGAAGTTAAAGTTACGAAATTACCGCTCATAGGCCTAGGACTCTAAGAGTCAGCCTCACAAATCACGAGACATCTAGGCTAGTCAAGCTTTTCAGCCTCTCAGGCGTCTTCCTGAATCCTCTTGGTGCTGTTATTGTTTACAATTTTCCTGGTGTGACGTCACGAAGATCGCCTTAACTCCGAATCATGCACACCTTCCGCAAGGTATAAAATTCGATATATTGAGATTATTGTTTGACAAAATTTAATAATAACACTCAAAGTGCGTTACTTGCATGTTGGTATTTCCCATTATAAGTAGAGCCCATGTCATGCACCACCACCTTTAAGTCGGGCTAGAGAAGAAAGGATTATGTGGCGGGGCCCGACTTAAGTCCGTGCAATTTTGGCGCAATATTGGCTCTGAGAGAGAGACGAGCGACGGGAGGAGCGTAGGTTGCCTCATGACCGCTCGCCACGGTTGACGTGGGCCTACTGACATATACTACACACACATCCACCCTCCCTCCCTCGCTACACACGTAATTATGTAACGAAATGACCGTATTTTAGCAATTTTGCCCTTCGGTTGCATGATCGTTGCAAGACAACCAGTGATCGTAGAAGGATGGTTCAGGTGTCATTGGAAAGCTCAATTAACGCCCTTTCAGGAAAACATAATTGTATTACGCTCTGGCTCTTGTTTATGCATGAAAAAGAGCACGGAAACAAGGCCATTTATGGTAAAACCACCCGCTGGGCTGTACATAGAAGTTACCGCCTAGGCTGCTTGTAAGGTGTTAAGGAACGAAAGGTCTTAATATTGACAAAGATTTGGGGTGATAGTTCTTAAAATAGCCAAAGTAATAGGCCAAACGTCTTAAAATCTTAAAACTAATGGGGCTAAGCATAGGGGAGAAGGGGGCCCTGAAAAACAAACCATCCCCTCCTTAAGGTTCGTACTGTAAGAGCCTCCATTATACTCTGCCGCAGCCTGTTTCCTCATAACATGGCAGTAAATACGCTGCATTACCCTATCAGTTTGGATTATATATTGATATAAACGTTATTAGCGATCCCTGGAAAATTGCTATTAATGTGTAGTGTTCATGAACATGATATAAACAGATTGACCTGATATTACTTTTGCATTGTAATAAATGTTAAGAGTTTAACTACCACTCTAACATCACATTACATACCAATATACAACCGTTGTTTTCATGATAACATCATAGAAATATGGGCTTTGATTTATTTTCAAAGAGCATATACTATATGTTGCAAAACACAACAATTTATACACAGATTTAAAGGATTTATATTCGAAACTACATATTGTGATAAGCAAACAAGGACACGCAGTTATATAACATCGATTATCCTGGACGACTGTGTCTAACTCATTCTTGAATGGAATTGTTTATGGTAATCATAAAACTATAAGCATGATTGCACTGAGCTATACGTAGAAATGATATCATGCAAACATTAACAATTTAGCTATATTTTTATGAAAACTACATAACCACATTATGCATTATACTGTGGAAAAATGCTTAAGTGTTCAATGTGTTTTTATTATTTATTTAGATTCAACTGTACCCACTATTCAGAAAACGTAACTAATCAATGTATCATTATTTTATCATCAACCAATCAATCTTGCACGTATGTAAACACCTTAATACACATAACACACGCATGCACATAGACAGACTCGCATGTATAAACACGCATGTCTACATTTATTTGCGCATGAACAAATACTCACAAATATATTTGCACATGAATAAATACGCATAAATGAATATTACACATATGTCTACTAAAATCATATGGTTGCTCACACACACAACACACACACAGACAGTCCCATCCGAAGCATTTTGTATTCCTGAAGTTTCCTGTACCGTTCAATCTAAACCTGCCATGCTTGTCATTCACGTTTTTCAATATACATGTCAGACTTCTTTCATATCTTGAGATGTATTTACAGTTTCCTCCTGACCTTTCACCCTTTTACTTTTCACCAAAATTCTCTCCTGATGTTTGCTTCTAATTGTTCATGTTCAAGCCGTGTTTACATATACTGAATTGTGTTTGTTTTACAGTATACTATTCTCTTATTTTACCTTTGTCACCAAGATACAATCCAACATAATTCATACCCATATATTTCATTATTGGTGGCCGCCATTGGGTGAATGGACATTATCATTGAACTGTTTCACTTCTTTCATTCGAAATATTATGATAGTCAAGCAAGCAAGGTCTTGCATAGACGTGTAATACCTAATTAAGCCGATCTGAAAACAAAGCCAAACAAATCCAAACATGAATAAAGGAAGGAATGTCATAGAGGATGCTGCAGGATGCTTGAAGATCTGATCTGTATGAAAAACAAATGTTGCCAGTCCTCCTTACTGCATAATTCAGTTCCTCCTTCTTCTCCTTTTATCCACTCCTCATCCTTTCCTTTTCTTCATCCAACCGTTCTAACTATATTTTATTAACCCTCCTCCCTTTCGTCTTTTTCGTCCGAATTTGTATTTGTATTTGTTTTTCTTCCTTTCAATGCATACTCACCTAGTTCCTCCTCCTCCTGCTCCTCCTCCTCCTCTCCATGTCTGTTTGTACATATATATTTATATAGCAGCAAAAACAGAGAGCAAGAACAAAAATTGTTAAAATAGTTGTATCACGTCCGGCCTTAAAAATAACTAACGTAGCAGCTGCAGTGGAGGCTGAATTGTCAACTCTGCGTAAGCAGAGTTTGGCATTGCCCCCCCCCCCCCCCGTATAGTGGTTACCACCCGAACAAATTGTCTGTCGTCGTCGTCAGTCTGTCTCCAAACTCCTCCTAGACCGTTGGAGGGATTTTCACCAAACTTCACACGAACATTTGTTGGGTGAATACGAACGTCAGTCAAAAAATATGTTTTGAATTTGTGCAATAGTTATGATTTTCGGTCCAAAATATGGTTTTACCGCCCCCCCACCCTGATGATGGTGAGTTGTAGTGATGATGGTGAAAGTTGTAGTGATGATTACAGTAGTGGTGATGGTGACAGTATTAGTGATGATGGTGAGTTGGTGACAGTACTAGTAGTAGTGATGATGGTCATAATAGTGATGATGGTGACAAGGTGACAAGGTGCTATGTGCTCTACGAATATGGGGGGTATACACTGAGAGAGCTCTGTCAAACACTGATTATTTTAATAGCGGTAGAATAGTGAGAGAGATGCAACATTGCGGCAAAAAGATAGAGACTACAGAGAATTGGGGAATGAACGTGAGTTAATGAAATGGAAGGCATTCTTTTCTACTTTGTCTAGAAATGGTGAGTGACAGAATCCTCCCCACACGTGTGAACAATACTCAATACATGGACTCCCTATGCTCCTGTACAGAGCAAGAAGCTTCACAGGGGTAAAGAACCCCCGGAGACGGTTGAGCACACCTAGATTCTGTGAAGCTGTTTTTAGCAAGAGTGGTAATATGATTTTTCCAAGAGAGATCAGAAAAAATGAGACCGATAATATTAAGAGAAGATGAAGGGTTAATTTTTATGTTGCTGAAGAGTAAGTCATAGTTTTCTGGTAGGGGGCGACGAGTAGACAGGTGGAGACATTGAGTTTTGGAAGCATTGCAATTAACAAGGTTTTCTCTGCCCCAATTAGAGATAGTAGAGAAATCCGAAGATAGGTGCTTTATGGCCTCCTTACGAGCGTTTTGGAGTTCCTGATGTGAGCGATGTTGTGGAAGGCTAGTTGAATAGTGCAATGTATAGTCATCAGCATATGAGTGAATGGGGTTGCAGGTGCATTTGAGAAGGTCGTTGATGATTAATAGGAAGAAATTTGGAGATAGGACAGAACCTTGAGGAACACCGGAGTTGATAGGTTGAGGTAGTGAATGGTGGCTGTCCACAACCGCAGCTATGGAACGGCCAGAAAGGAAATTAGAGACAAAAGTACAGATGAAGGGATAGGAACCAAAGAAGGGTAGTTTGGAAATGAGGGATTTGTGCCAGACTCTATTGAAGGCCTTCGATATGTCTAGCGCAACACAAAAAGTCCAACCCAAACTCCGAATGGAGAATGACCAAGAGTTAGTAAGATAAGAAAGAAGATTGCCGGGAGAGCCATACTGGCGGTCTGATAGTAGATTATGGTAAGATAAATGCTTAAGAAATTTTGAGGTAAGAATAGTTTCCAATACTTTAAAGATGTACACAATTAGAGCAATTTGAAAATAGTTGGAGGGTTGAGAGCGGTCTCCCTTCTTTGGGCCAGGTTGGATGAGAGTAAACTTCCAGCAAGAAGGGAAGACGTTAGAGGGGAGACTGAGACGGAAGATTTTGCCTAGGCAGGGAGTCAGCACAGAAGCAGTGTATTAGTACAACAGGAAGAACACCATCCGGTCCGTACGCCTTCATAGTATTAAGCCCAGAGAGGGTGAAAAGTACATCCTTGGAAGAGATTATGATGTTAGGCATAAGTAGGAGAGAGGGCCCAGAGGGGGTTGGAGAGGGAAGTTGATATCTAGTTCCTCGTACTTCGTGTTGTATGGTATATGCACTTCACTATTACTACTTGATTAAGACTGCGTTTGTTATACCACTCTAGAGCACATCTCTATCTCCATGTCGGGTGTCTGTGTTATTTATCACATATGTGGTAAACTATCAATGGAAGTTAAATATCTATAAGCTATACCGGTAATCCAAATAAAATAAATCTAAATCGAATTACTCCATATATAAATTGAATTGGATCTGAAACAAGCTAATTTATATCCAAAGGTCTCACATAATAAATTATATATAGGGTAAGGTTATAAGGGTTAATACTATCCAGGAATTAACTCGCCAATAGTTCCACGTGGCAACGAGACAAAGGAGAACTTTACCCAAGATGGCGGACAATGGGGAAACAAGACATCGGCCCTGAGGCTCGAGTCAAGTGAAAGAAAGAACAAATTATTATATGGGAATGGACATGAATCTATGCTTATCTGTCAGTCAGTCATGGCGTCGATGAGAGCGTCGTGATGGTGTAGCTGTATGTATTGCTGTCAGTGTATTGTGATTAGAGGCACAAAAGCTCGATCAACTGAAGGCGGAAATTAGATGTTAATTAACTGGTCGGTGTTCGTGAAGGCTCTGAGCTTCGTCCAGCCCATCACCTTGCTGCCTTGGCATATGCCAGGTGCCCAAATTATCGTACCGTATCTATGTTGCTCAGTACGATAAATTATATCAATATATACGATAAATTCATATATACTAGATAAGACCATGTCAATATTGCTTAATAGCATATTAGGCCTTTTATAATCTTAACTTAATTACAATCTTATAATATACGATCTACTCCTCGTACGCCGTGCAGCGGGAATGACCGTGACATCACAGAGACGTACGAGATCACAAAAGAGTCATAGCCTATCGTATTTACACGATAACATATATACAGTAATTGTGTCACACACACACACGCACAATCTATCTCATCTATCACCGCATAAATACAATGTTAACATTATCAGTACGTGATTATTTGTTGTGTCACTAGAAATGTTCAAGCAACATATAAATAACCTGTACGGCTTAGACGGCTAAATTGAGTACTTTTACAATACCGTAACAAATATAATCCTCAAACAGATGGAAGGAAATAGGAAAGTCGGTGGTATGAGAAAGGTTGAGGCGGTTCACTCAAGAGCTTTAATTGGCACCTTATGTCGGTAATTCTCTGTTCTGATAGTTTATGATTTATATGAATGTTGCCAATAACAATATTCTACTTTCGGTCTAAGCTGGTGATAATTTGATTAGTTTCCGTATTTATTATTACGAACATTTGACATTAATGTGACGCAGAAACAGAGTCGTTCCCCGTTTTTCCATTAGTGATCGAGAAATGAGCTGCTAAGGGAGTCAAATTTCTGCCAATTTAAAACAAAGAAAATATTTTATAGCGTAGTTGTTGATAGCAGTACAAATTTGTTATAAACAAATGTTGCCGAAATATAATAAGTGGACCAAAAGTAGCCAGATCAAGCGCCTGTGTGAATCCGCCTTAAGGGGAAGTTCTTACTTTGTTTCCTAGACCTACATCAAGCTTATAATTACACCCCCTTGACCCCCTATCAAGATACTGTTACGACCGGGGCTATGAATAAAACAAGGGCACTTAAAGATTGGACTAGTAATAGGGCACTATGCAACAACGGTACGCTAGATCCAAACCCTTGAACTTATATGCCGGCGAACAAAACACCTATACCCTTCCGAGTTAATCTGTGATAATGGGGTATCCTTAACTGGGCATAAATGTACTCTACTTCAGGCTAACCCCCACTGGTATAGCCTGATAACAGACAGGATGCAAGTTACGTTAAAATGCATAAACAAGAATCTAGGGAAAGATCAATTAAATCACTGCAAGATTTAATTCAATAAAAAGATGCTTTAATACAGTTACTCTAGACAATAATAAACCCTTCACTCCTATCTGAAAGCAAGTGAAGTATAGTCCTACAGCATAGACCTGGAAACTTCTGAAGAATGTCTGATGCTCATAAGATGCTCGTATCTTAGATTATATAAATGCAGGAGGCAGGTCACCACACGTGTAAATGGAATACACAAAAAGATAGGACATATAATGTTAACTGACACGAGAATACTATAAATGCGCAACGGTAGTAATGCTCGCCACAAAAAAGAAGTACTTCCTCATCAACGAAACAGTCTACTATGGTTGTGCAACTCACCAACAACCTAGACTAATAAATACTTGTGAATAATAATGCATACATATCAAAGAGCTTATATTAAATACTAATAAGTGTCTACTTAATTAATAATGTCTAGCTGGGATATTATAGGTAAGGAACTGGGGTTGAGCAAGACAGGCTCGTAGCCTAGCGATGTCCTTAAGGCTGTATCCTTTAAGTTTGTTAATTGACTAGGGTGCTCTCTTGATAGATCCAGATCACAAGTAACTGGTTCTATCCTGGCGACCCTCCAAAGACAAGCAAAGAGACAGCAAAGTGAGGAACTGGCACAGGCAAAAAGCCCTCAGTCAACACAAAGCTGCTCTCACAAATGGACACAACCAAAAAGACAGCACAGGCTACCACAGGACCAGTCGAAGTCGTGTAGGTATAAGCGAACCATACATACATCGATGACAATGACTACAGTTACCTTATCCTAGTCTAGCATTAAATAAAAGAGCAGAGACACTAAATCAATAATGGAGACACACAGAGTTCATAACCTATACCAACTAAGAACCCTCAAAAACCTATTCTAAGTACATGTAAATATCTCAGAGGACGGCGCATGTAATACAATGGGCTGGTTATGGAAACTGTATGCATAACCCAAGGGGATAAGTAATTGAATAAAGGAGAGAAGCAATGGAAAAGGAAGAAGTTCAGAGAGAGAGACAGTTTCTAAAGGGGGTGATCGGGAGAGAGTAAGCAATGGATGTTAGATACATGCACGCCAAGCCTGTCCTGAGGAGTGTAGCTCCTCGGGACACACAGGATCTCACAAAGGCATGGTGGTCGGCCAATCACAGGCCGAGACGTTACGAGGCAGCAGATGTCACGTGACACAGCCAGCCAATCAAGGGGCGTGAGAAAGCACGCGCGGGCGGGAAAAACTCCTCCAGGAGGGAGGAGGGAAGAAACACTCACTACCCCCACGCTGCCCGCTCGCTCTCTCTCTCAACTTTACACTACAATGCATCTTATACTCTACTCATGATATAAAATACTTCCCGTTGTCACAGACGAAAATAAAGACCACCACTGGACTGTCTGTAACAATGCAAGTACTATGAAAGAAAGAACAACATTCTCTGGTAACTGTAGCCCATTTCACTGCCCTGGCGAGCGCTAGTGGCTACCGGGAGGCGATTCTGCCAACGCTGGTAGGCGTCACAATACATTTGTAAATTTTTCGATAGAAAAATGTCCCACCCAAAGATAGGTTTCTCATAAAATTCAAGGCTCGCTATCGCTCGCCAGGAATAAATTGACACCTAAATGGCACGAGAGGTCTTGATTATAAAAAGACAGCACATGCTACCACAGGACCAGTCGAAGTCGTGTAGGTATAAGCGAACCATACACACATCGATGACAATGACTACAGTTACCTTATCCCAGTCTAGCATTAAATAAAAGAGCAGAGACACTAAATCAATAATGGAGACACACAGAGTTCATAACCTATACCAACTAAGAACCCTCAAAAACCTATTCTAAGTACATGTAAATATCTCAGAGGACGGCGCATGTAATACAATGGGCTGGTTATGGAAACCGTATGCAGAACCCAAGGGGATAAGTAATTGAATAAAGGAGAGAAGCAATGGAAAAGGAAGAAGTTCAGAGAGAGAGACAGTTTCTAAAGGGGGTGATCGGGAGAGAGTAAGCAATGGATGTTAGATACATGCACGCCAAGCCTG
The DNA here is from genome assembly GCA_032716605.1 of Paralithodes platypus. Lineage (NCBI taxonomy): Eukaryota > Metazoa > Arthropoda > Malacostraca > Decapoda > Lithodidae > Paralithodes > Paralithodes platypus. The sequence continues at coordinate 16,913,347 of CM064524.1, forward strand.
TCCTGAGGAGTGTAGCTCCTCGGGACACACAGGATCTCACAAAGGCATGGTGGTCGGCCAATCACAGGCCGAGACGTTACGAGGCAGCAGATGTCACGTGACACAGCCAGCCAATCAAGGGGCGTGAGAAAGCACGCGCGGGCGGGAAAAACTCCTCCAGGAGGGAGGAGGGAAGAAACACTCACTACCCCCACGCTGCCCGCTCGCTCTCTCTCTCAACTTTACACTACAATGCATCTTATACTCTACTCATGATATAAAATACTTCCCGTTGTCACAGACGAAAATAAAGACCACCACTGGACTGTCTGTAACAATGCAAGTACTATGAAAGAAAGAACAACATTCTCTGGTAACTGTAGCCCATTTCACTGCCCTGGCGAGCGCTAGTGGCTACCGGGAGGCGATTCTGCCAACGCTGGTAGGCGTCACAATACATTTGTAAATTTTTCGATAGAAAAATGTCCCACCCAAAGATAGGTTTCTCATAAAATTCCAGGCTCGCTATCGCTCGCCAGGAATAAATTGACACCTAAATGGCACGAAAGGTCTTGATTATGGTATAGAAATAGGACGAAAGGTTTTAAATTCGTCGAACTAAAGGGGTGAACGTCTTAGAATAGTACAAAGGAGAACTGAGGAAATCAAGCAACAACAGGTCTAGTGACCCCTCTAGTCTGCTTGTCCTCCAAAACACTGAGGATCAAGTGTCCAACAAGTGGTTTAGAGTGGCTAAGGGAAAATTGGAATGGGAACTACTGCCCTGGAGCTAATGTCCGTGGCAGTATTAGGATGTTAGTAGGGGACAGATGGGTATATAAAATAACACAGTTATACGTGATCTTTCATATATCTGGGATTTTTTTTTTAATTTCTTAGTAATATACAGTATATACGCAATAATCCTCGATGAATCTGATGTAGGTGGGGGGGGGGGGGTGGAAAACATTTAGTTATTCATTTACAAACGCAGTCAGTCGTGGGTTTGAGGCAAGATATTTGTCTACGCGGAGTTTAAAAGAATCAATGGTGCTGCAGTCTATAACGTCTCGGAGAAGCCCATTCAACAAGTTGACAACTTTTGAGGCTTAACATGAGAAAAAAGGGGGACCAGAGAAACAACCTATCCCCCTGTAAGTACAGTAGTAGAACAATATTACATATTCTGGTTGGGTCTCCCTCAAGACTTTCCCCAAAAATCTAATCATGTTCCCAATAAATCTTTTAGTCCATTAGTTTATGTACCAACAACTACTATCATATATCACATATCTTTACTCATATGTAAACATCTTATACCCATAATTAGTATGTGACATTGGATTAGTATAATATTTCATAGCATACAATCGTCAAATGACATTCCTCAGTAAGGAAACTACTAGTGTTGCAAATTTAGCTACTTTCCCGCTAGATCTAGAGATATTTACTTCGAGCTAGAGCTACCTTTTTACATCTAGCGACATGAATTGTAGCGATATTCTGGAAATTTGAACCATTTTATGATATTCTTGGGATTGAGGCATTATTCTAGCGATGTTTGGTGTGTATTTACTATCTAGTGGACTTGTTTGGTAACCCTGAACACTACTACTGGAAGGTAATGTAATGATCACTGTACCAATGGTCAGAACCAGGTTGTATGTAAAACTCTTGCCTGCCACCGTCCCTATTTCTCTCGCTGTAATCTAAAAGACACGTAAGCTATTTTCAATTTAACTGGATCTGCTTATAGTCCCCCACCCACCAAGAATCCTTCCCCCACAGACTCTCTCTCTCTCTCTCTCACTATTCGTGCCAACTCGTCACAATTGGCTTGCGTCGCCTGGATCATCAACGCCTAATATAATACAAATCCCTGTATTCCGATTTACGTCCGCTCGGTTTCCTTAAATATAAATATTTGAGTTAAAGTTGGAGGGAGTGAAGGAAGATTGAAGGCAAGGAAGATGAGGGTAGGTTGAAAATAATGTAACCCCTTTTGTACCGGCGACGTCTTTTTAATTATATGCTAGCCATATATAGACGATTATGTGCAGTTTAAGAAGGATATGTTTTAGTAAAAATGGTTAAGGGAGATAGTTCGAAGCCTGTTAATTTGCTGGAGGACCTTTTTAGACAGCCGACAGTATTAGTAGTAATCATACCGATGTTTAGGGTGACGGGAAGAGCCAATGTATGACTGGATGAATAGAGCTCGAGGTATTAGACAGTGGTACCAGAGGTATCAGACAGTTTGACTAAGGTCTAGTTTGGCCAAATTTATCTCCACTATCATTTCCTTTTGGGAAAACTGGTTTCTAACTCTTATCTGGCATTATTTAAATTACAATCCATATCATTACGGTGGTCATGTTTTAAGAAGGCCGACCAAACCCACACCTACAACGGCCTTCATTTAATGGACCTTTTGGAACTAATCACCTCAGATTCATTTATTGGACCTTTTGGAACTAATCACCTCAGATTCATTTATTGGACCTTTTGGAACTAATCACCACAGATTCCAGCGGAAGGAGGAGTTATTCAACCAAAAAACAAACAAATTATAATAAAACAAATACATAAAATAAAGGCACTGTAATTCTATGGAAGTTAGACATGCGAACTCACAATGCTAGATCAATGAAAACACTCAGGACCAACTATACTCGTATATTAACGTGGTGAGGCTGAGAGCTGGCGACCTAAAAGATCTAGTTAGTTCCCTCAACAAATGAGCAGAAATAAGCGTCGTCATTTTGTAAGCAAGTGCAAAAATAATCCTGCTATAACTACTCATCCAAAATAAGTAAAAAGGGTTGGCTGCAGATTGACAGAGGTTAAAAGTATAGTTACTCCAGAAAGCACTACCAGAAAATATTCTTGGACCAGAATGTGAGGAGCCAGGCACCAGGATCAGAGCTCGTAAAGTGAGTTCAAGGGTAGGAAGCCTGAAACATTTTACAGACATGAATGTTTCTCTCAAAAGGATAAAACGTCCACACAGATTTACATAGTCATTTTACATAATGGGATTCTGGATGAAGTGTGTGTGTGTGTGTGTGTGTGTGTGTGTGTGTGTGTGTGTGTGTGTGTGTGTTTCCAAAATATTCCTTTCCTAGTGGTAACAAAATAATGACTAAAGGGTGCATCACGCCAGAACCTGTTGTCGTTAGTATCTAATGTTGAGCCATTTTCTCGAATTAAAGGGAGATGGGTCGTTTTTTTTATGGTCCCCCTTCTTCCTCATGCTTAGACCTATTAGTTTTAGGATTTCAAGACGTTCGACACATTAGTTTGTGGATTTTAAAACTTGTCATCCCATGTGTATGTCAATATGAAGACCTTTTGTGCTATTTAGATGTCCATCGTTTTCCTGGCGAACGGTAGCGAGTCTGTAAATTTAAGAGAAACTGGCCTTTGCCCATAATGAAGGGGGTCTAGAAAGTGTTTGTTTATGCTTGATGAAGGTCTAGCGAGGAAACTAAAAATTGTATGAATATATAAATAAATAGACCCCCTAAAATAACCACTGTCCCCATAAGTATGGTATATTTGGCTAGACTGATGATACATTAACGTAAGTGACATAATTATTCAAGTCACCATAAGAATATAACAACAAGATAGAGGTAATGTTAACCCTTTCTGTACCGGCGAAATGTTTGTAAATGTTATTCTTGCTATATTTAGACGATTTATTGCAGTTTAAGAAGGATGTGTGGTAGTAAAATGGATTAAGCGAGATCGTTCGATGCATGTTAATTGCTAGAGGCCCTTTTTAAGTTAAACAAAATAATCTAACAAAAGACAAATTAAGGTTAGAATGACGGCACCGGTACTGAAAGGGTTAAGAGCAAAGCTGGTGCTAATAACACCTGGTAATGACACGTTGAACACTCATTTTCAAATTCTATCCATTTGACTTTGGAAATTTTAATTGAAATCATAATAAAACATTATGTAAATAAATAATTAAAGATGAATTAAATAAAGTCCTTCACACTCATTAGCATAGCCGATATTATCAACAACTCAGATTAATTAACAAATTTGTTCTTTGTAATATTATAAAGACAAATATAGTTGAAATTGAATATAAAGGTTACGACTTTTGACTCACTTTATCTTGAATCCCAAAACCAGAAAGGCTACAGAAAAGAGGCACGAAAAAGGGAAGAAAATAGAAAAAAGTCCAAACATTGCGAGACAGGCTGGGTGAACTGTGAACAGATAAGAACATTGAAAATATAGAATATGGTATACGCGCACGGACTGAAGATGAAATATACACACACAACCAGTCAGTTAAACACACACACATATACACACACACACACACACTCACACGTGAAATACCCTCTCTCTCTTTGTTTATTATATATCATGTCAATGACATCAATATTGGTTTGTTGAGTGTGATCTCCAAGGTTGCAGGTGACATAAAGCTTGGAATGAATGTGAAAGATCCCAAAAGGGTTGAACAGCTCAGGATGGACCTCAACAGACTGAGTGAATGGTCGGAGACATAGCATATATCTCTAAACTTGGAAAAGTGAAAGGTGATGCATATCGGCCAAGCAAACCCCAAGTCAGGCTATTCGCTATTGGAAATACCTCTGGAAGTGACTGACTTGGAAAAGGACTTGGGTGTTCTGATTAGCAGTGACTTAAAGTTTTCCAGGCAGTGCATTGAAGTAGAGGAGAAAGCTCAGAAATTATTGGGCTATATTAAGAGGCAAACACTGGACATGTAACGCCATTCCATATTTGCACGCACGTTGTACAAAAAACGTGTTTTTTTTATTTTGCGCAGCCCCCAAGGCCGTTTCCCAAGATATCGGCCTGCAGTCTACGATTAGCTACACTGGTAAGCGGAGGTACGCCGTTCCAGCTCTACCCCAACACGCTCCAACAAGAATCTGCCATTGCAAACTTGCAACCGACTGACCTAGTGAGTTTACTTTACTCATTCTGGAGAATTGTACATATTGTGCCTTTGTGAAGAATGTGTTTGAGATATCGATCTAAGACTAATAGGCAATTTAGCCAGATAATGGATGATCATGCTCACTTAAGCTAGCCTGTCTCATGTTGCCATATACACGTTGGTGAATTTTTTTCTACATAGTGTTTTTCTTGATTTTCAGCTGTGACCATGGCACGATGAGTGTGGACTGCAGAGCAGGCTACAACATATTGCATGGTGAGTGATGACAACAACAGCGACATGGAGACTCATGCTAAGTAGGAAGATGAAGTTCAGAGAGGTACTTCAGAGGAATTCGAGGTGGAGAGTGGCAAAACCGAGGCCCCCCTCTTGCCTGACGCCACCTGCCCGGCGCCAGCCACTGCACCTCCCTCCTCGGCTTCTACCACTATCTCCACATGCACTACCTCCTTCAGGAGGGTTAGAGAGTCTCTCAGCACTTTCAGGAGGCTTGATTATCAAGAACCAGCCCCACATGCTTCAGAAGAAGCCCCTGACGACCCGGCCCCACCTCTGGACTTACCTGGCACCCTCGGTCCGTCTGGCATCACCCCTGTACATCCTTTGCCAGGTCCCCATGACCCCCCACATGGTCCCCCACAGGCACCCATACCCTCTCCTGAAGGTGACTTGTCACCAAACGAGGTGAAGACCCGGAAAAGGAGGAGGGGTCCTCTGCAACATGCTGAGGGGTCACCCACAGCTCACGCCAGGGACGGCACAATTTGGCAAAGAGACCCGAACCCAGCACTACCCACACTCACCAGGACGTTCTGGATAGAGGATGGAGGACCCACATTGATGATCACAGATGCCAAAACACCTGCCCAGCTACTCTCACTCTTATTGACAGATGCCACCCTTGCAGAGATCTTTGTCCACACCAACATGAAGATAGAGACCCTGAGAGAGAAATATAAAACTCAGGAGCTCAACACCATTCAACCCATTGGCATAATGGAGATAAAGGCTTTGTTGGGCATCCTTATAATGTCTGGCGTCAGGAAGGACAACCACGTCTGAATGTCTGAGATGTGGCACCTTCTTCGTTGGGCGTCCCTGTACCGTGCCACCATGTATGAACGCCGTTTCGCCTTCCTGATGAGGGCACTACGCTTCGATGAGTCAGCCACACGAGAGGAGAGGGTGAAATATGATCATCTTGCCCCCGTCAGGAAAATCTGGGATGCCACAATCGACGCCTGCAAGCGGTGCTACAAGCCAGGACAGCACATCACTGTGGACGAACAGCTCCTTCCATTCCATGGCACTGTGTTTCCAGGATATACATGCCCAACAAACCTGCAAAGTAATCTCTAAATCTACATGTTCTTCTGTCTAACCTATAATTAATCTGTAGGCTACCCCTCTTTCAGAAATGTAATCAATTAAAATGGCTAATATACTATAATCGTGAGTTTGTCACGTACCTGGTGCAGCATACTTACCTGGGTGTGCCTGTGCTAGTCCGAGTTTATCATGTATACACTTACCTGAGGAAGTCAATACATTTCTACCCTTTCAGTATCTGTTCTTAATAATAATTTACTTACCTGTTAACACATACTTACCTGTAGTTACCTGTGACTACCAATATTTGAGCACTTACCTACCATTTTTAAATTTGTGTGTGGTTCCTGTTTCATAGATTACCTTTACTTACCTTTACTTATATGTGTAACGCCATGCCCTACCTGGGGAAGGGCACGGTCACCTTGGAGAAGCCTTGCACCATGGCGGAGTACTACACCGTCGAACTCACACGGGCTATGGACGTCGGGGTAGAACCATCGCTACCGACAACTGGTTCACCTCTCAACCTATCTCATTTCCAAGCTCATGGAGGACGGGTTCGACCTCGTGGGCACCATCAAGAAGAAACCTTACATTCCTGTTGCAGTGTCGTGTCAGGACATTCCTGTGGGTGGTATTGTGACTGCCTACAATTACGAGAAAAATGTAACACTCCTGGTCAACTGCACCAAGCCCACCAATCGTGTCATGCTAATGTCAACGGTGCACCATAATCACACAATCACCGAAAAGAACAAGACAGACCTGCAGATGTTCTACAACGCCACCGAGGGAGGGGTCAACACCTTTGACCAGCTTTGTGCCACTACCACCTGCAACAGGAAGACCCTACGCTGGACCATGTGCTACTTCTACGGAATAATTAACCTGTCCATGACGAACGCCCACGTCCTCCGCAACATGAAGCACCATGACAAGAAAATGAACAGGGACACCTTTGGCTACGAGGTGGCTGAGGAACTGTGCCGCCCCTGGGCATCCTACAGATTGAGCCAGCACAGCAACCTTTCTAGAGGCCTCAGGACATTCATCGGCCAGGGCCCGGATTCACTAACGGTCGTAGCATGTGATTTCGTACAGCAACCTACGATCGTTCCTAAGGGAGTGCGGAAGGTGTATTCACGAACGCATCGTTGAGCTCCCTTACGGCTCCCTTTCGGTTATTTTCACCAAGGCTTCTCTTGACCAATCAGGCGCTTGGCATCTCACTGAGCTTAAGTTATTTTGTAAATAAACAATATCTCACCCACATGACCGAAGCGCCAAGAAGAACCTAATATAATTTAATTTATGAGCTTTTCATTGTTTAGCATGGCTAATTCGATCCACTACAGCCAACAGGAAGAAGAATAGAGTATCTTGTGAATTGATGATAAGAAATTAGCCTAGCTAGGCTACAAGGAAGCCTGTTAGTGACCCAAGTTAAAGGATTTCTGACGGATTGATCATTGATAATCATCTGTTAGGCTAGTTGGGAAATTAGTGTATTAGTTATACCTTCACCACAGTATATTGTTCTACTTTACCATGTCTACACCTAGACAGGGCTAGCCAAACCAAAATTCCAGACTTTACTATGTCTATGCCTACACAGGCAGCTTTAGCCAAGCCAAAATGCCAGACTTAGCCTAGGCCTAATTTTTCAAAATAGGCCTAGTGTAATATTTTTGTATTCACAACCCCTCAAGGCCTATCTACCTTTTCAAAATAGTCCAAGCATAGGCCTATATATATATATTTTTTTTTTTTTTTTTGGCTATAGTCTAGGCTAGTCTAGGGTAATATATTTTTGTATTCATAACACCTCCTTTCTTGTTGAGGGGGCAAAGCCCCCCTCAACCCATTATTGTATCCCACGGTTGGTAGCATAACAATTTACCCAGCATCTGGCCATGGGATACAATAATGGGGTGAGGGGGGCTTAGACCCCTCCTACCCCTCATGACATTGTCATCATCATATATTTTACCAGCAGGGGCAAATAAGAGCAGTCAAACTAGATGCAAATATAACAGAGTGTGTGACTATGTAAACAAAGCGGACGGTACACCCGCTAACACAACTCTTACCTTGGTAAGGGTGGTGTTAGCGGGCGTACTGTCCTTGTTTAGATGAAGTTGCAGGCTCGGTTATGTTCGCGTCTAATTTGACTGCATTTAATTACAAAATTATCCCACGGCCAGCTGTTATTTGCACCCCTGCTGGAAATATATATGGTGATGACAATAAGTCATGGGGGATGAGGGGGTAAAGCCCCCCTCAACCTATTACCCAACAGTTGGCAATGGGATATAATGATAGGTTGAGGGGGGCTTTGTCCCCCTCACCTCCCATGACTTATTGCCATCATCAAGTATATATATTACCAGCATGGGACTAATAACAGCTAGTTAACAATGAGGACGGTACACCTGCAAACACCATCTTTACCTTCTAGGCTTCTACTTTACTATGCTTAGGCTACACCAAGCTAGGCATTGCTAGCCTAACCAAAATACCATACATAGGCCTAACTTTTCTAGCCTAAATAGCCCTAACTTTTTCAAAATAAACCTTGGTTATAGCCTAGGCCTAGGCTAGGCTAAACAAAATTATTCACACCATTTATTATTTATTTGTTTAGGCTAGGCCTAGGGTAATTCTGTTCATCGTTTTGTTCCTGTGAGAGTTTCAAATTTGTTGAGGAATAGGCTACCCTAATCTAACCCAGAGGTGGTGGGGAGTTGGAATAAAACATTTCCGCAATAAATGAGGGTTAAAATCTACTAATGGTAGGCTACGTGTTGTCGCAGCACATGAATTTGTGCATCAATTAACCTTGACTAGGTCTAGGCTGGCATATTTAGGCTATTCATAGCTTAATTCGGCCTGCCATAAGACTTTAAGGATACAAATATATTCATACTTTGTATTAAATGCCTTAATGGTGTTGTAAACACAAGTTAACAATCATATTGCGCTATTATTGCCTCAATAATGACTTATTGTCATAAAGAGCTATACTGCAGATGAATTTGTTATGGTCACGGGTTGTGTTATCGATATTTGTGTACCTATATCCGGGTCAAATTCATGCAAGGGTGGTCCGGACCACCCTTTGCGAAAGGGGCTTCCTACGATCAAAGATGGCCGCTACGACGCTTCGTGAATACCAGCGTTGAGTCATAAGGGAACGGTAAGGGAGTTTTCGGATCGTACGACCGTTAGTGAATCCACCCCCAGGCCTTCAACATCCGCTACGACGCCCAGCCAGCCTAACCTAACCTAACCTAACCTAACCTATTTTTATTTTTATTTGTTTGAGTTTTCAAGGGCATATATGGGATCCTCTCGTCGTTGCAATTTGAACGGTATGAATATATATATATATGTATATATATACTGTATATATATATATATATATATATATATTGTTTTTATTTTTACCATATTACGAACACTTCTAGGACCCTAGACGGGTTATTTTTGTGTGGATTTTGCTCAATTTTCTACCACTAGTACACTTCCACCCGCTGAATCCAACGGCACAAACAAAATTCAAATCTGACCATTTATTTAGGATTTAGATTTTGAATCGAATTCCAGAAACGCCCGAAATGAGCACTTTTTCAACTTAAAAAGTCTTCTGTAGCCCAAACTATAAGTTCAAATTAATTGTACCTTGTGCCACTCGATTTCTCTCGCCAAACACCTTACATATATGGTGGTAGATTCCATTTTCAAAAAACCATTCGCCCAAAATCAAACGGTATTTGAAAAAAAAAAATTGGTTTAATTTTACCTGGTGCCATTCGATTTCTCTCGCCCAACACCTTACATACGTGGTCGTAGATTCCATTTTCAAAAAGCCATTCGCCCAGAATCAAACGTTATTTTTATAAAAAAACTTGGGTTACTTGGCAGGTAATGCTCGAATTTTGTGTTTTCAGAGGTATATATGGATTCCTCTTGTTGTTGCAATTCCAACGGTATATTTTTGGTATTTATTTAGACCATTATTAGGCCCATTAGACCTATTTTTATTGTATTTTTTTTTAGTTTTCAAGGGTATATATAGGACCCTCTCGTCGTTGCGATTCCAACGGTATAAATATATATATATATATATATTTATTTTAGTTTGGCCATATTACGAAAACTTCTAATACCCATAGACGGGTTATTTATATATGGATTTTGCTCAATTTTCTACCACTAGTACACTTTCACCCGCTAAATCCAATGGCACAAACAACATTCAAATAGGACCATTACTTTAGGATTTAGATTATGAATCGAACTCCAGAAACGCAAGAAATGAGCACTTTTTCAACTTTAAAAGTCTTCTGTAGCCCAAACTAAATATTCAAATTAATTCTACCTGGCGCCATTCGATTTTTCTCGCCAAACACCTTACGTACATTGTCGTAGATTCCATTTTCAATAAGCCATTCGGCCAGAATCAAACGGTATTTAAAAACAAAAATTGGGTTAATTTTACCTGGTGTTATTCGATTTCTCTCGCCCAACACCTTACATACATGGTCGTAGATTCCCTTTTCAAAAAGCCATTCGCCCAGAATCAAACGTTATTTTGTAAAAAGCCTTGGGTTCAGGCGAAGCCGAGTACCTTGGCAGGTAATGCTCGAATTTTGTGTATTCAAAGGTATATATGGATTCCTCTCGTCGTTGCAATTCCAACGGTATATGTTTTTTATTTATTTAGACCATTTTTAGGCCCATTAGACCTATTTTATATTATTATTTTTTTGAGTATTTAACCCATGGAGCCCCGGCTAGTTTTGTAATGTTTGCGCACCAGAACCCGGGCGGTTTTCAAAAAATGGTTTTATTCCAGAAACAATAGCGAATGGGTTAGGAATGAAGGAAAAACCACGAAAAACCGCTCAAAAAGCTTAAAAAATGGTCCTACAGAGCCCCCGAAAACGGATTTTACAAGAGTAAAAAATTGAAGGCAATTATCCCAAAAAACCAGGTTATTGCACGCTCGCGCGCACGCACGTGGACTTTGAGAGTTTTCAACCATCGGCACGGTTGCGTGGGATACGTACACAGTTCCCATACAAATCTGAGCCCTCTTGAGTGGCTACACCTGAGGTTACGGTCGGCGCAATTAGGGCGACGCGTCAGGCGCGTCTCTGGGGCTGTGCGTTACATACATCGCCGACGCGTCAGACGCGTCGCTGGGGCTGTACGGGTTAAGGGTATATAATTATGGATTCCTCTCGTCGTGATTCCAAAGGTATATATATATATATATAGTTTTTTTACCATATTACGAAAACTTCTAAGACACATAGACGGGTTATTTATTTATTGATTTTGCTAAATTTTCTACCACTAGTACACTTTCACCCGCTGAATCCAACGGCACACAAAACATTCAAATCGGACAACAACTTTAGGATTTTGATTATGAATCAAACTCCAGAAACGCCCTAAATAAGCACTTTTTCAACTTTAAAAGTCTTCTGTACCCAAACTAAAAGTCCAAATTAATTCTACCTGGTGCCATTCGATTTCTCTCGCCCAACACCTTACATAATTATGGTCGTAGATTCCATTTTCGAAAAGCCATTCGCCCAGAATCAAACGTTATTTAAAAAAAAAAAAAAAATGGGTTATATTAAAGTCCAGGCGAAGCCGAGTACCTTGGCAGGTCATGCTCGAGTTTTGTGTTTTCAAAGGTATATATGGATTCCTCTCGTCGTTGCAATTCCAACGGTATATTTTGTTGTATTTATTTAGACCATTTTTAGGGCCATTACACCTATTTTTTATTTGTATTTTTTTTAGTTTCAAGGGTATATATGGATTCCTCTTGTCGTTGCGATTCCAACGGTATATATATATATATATATATATATATATATATATATATATATATATATATATATATATACAGTATATATATATATATATATATATATATATATATATATATATATATATATATATATAGATATATATATATATATATATATATATATATATATATATATATATATATATATACCTGTATATATATAATATATATATATTTTTTTTTTTTATTTTTTTTTTTAATATTACAACAACTTCTAAGACCCATAGACGGGTTATTTATTTATGGATTTTGCTCAATGTTCTATCTCTCGTACACGTTCACCTGCTGAATTCAATGACACAAATAACATTCAAATCGGACCTATTATTTTAGGATTTAGATTTTGAATCAAACTCCAGAAACGCCCAAAATGAGAACTTTTTCAATGTGTAAAAGTCTTATGTAGCCCAAACTAAAAGTCCAAATTAATTCTACCTGGAGCCATTCGATTTTTCTCGCCTAGCAACTTACACAGGACTACATGGTTGTAGATTCCATTGTCCTTATGCCATTCGCCCAGAATCAAACGTTATTTACAAAAACAAAAAAATTAGGCAAAGCCAAGTACCTTGGCAGGTCATGTTCGAAGCTTGTGTTTTCAAAGGTACAGTATATAATATAGGATTCCTTTCAGCGTTCCGATTCCAACAGTATATTTTTTATATTTATTTAGACCAATTTTAGGCCCATTAGACCTATCTTTTATTTTGATTTTGTTGAATGTTCAAGGGTATATATGGATTCCTCTCGTCGTTGCGATTCCAAAGATATATATATACAGTATATATAAATATATTTTGTTTTTGTTTTGACCATATTACGAAAACGTCTAAGACCCATAGACGGGTTATTTATGTATGGATTCTGCTCAATTTTCTACCACTAGTACTCTTTCACCCGCTGAATCCAATGGCACAACAAACAATATAATCAGACCATTATTTTAGGATTTAGATTTCGAATCGAACACCAGAAATGCTCAAAATTAGCACTTTTCAACTTTAAGTATCGAAATAATGAAATAGTCCTCACACTTTACAATGCTCTTATACGACCTCTCCTGGAGTATGCTGTAAATTCTGATCTCCAGCACTCAGGAAAGATATAGAGCGACTGGAAAGAATCCAAGGTAGGGCTACAAAACTTATTCCATCGCTTAGAAGAATGAGCTATGAGGACCGATTGAGAATGGTTGATCTCTTCCAGTTGGAGACACGCAGACTACGATGTCAGCTCATTGATTTTTTTTTAAAAATACTTAATGGGTTTGACAATGTGGATTATAGCAAAATGTTTAGCCTCCATATAAATAAAACACGCCTCCATGGCGGGAAATTAGAATTGAAAAGGTTCAGCACTAGTATCTGTGGACACTTTGTCTCATATAGGATCTGTTCTATCTGGAACAAACTTCCCTCCGAAGTTGTAAATAGTTCTTCAGTAGAGCAGTTCAAGAAGAGAGTAGATAGTATTTTGCACACTCTGTAAAGAGTGTAGTGCACTAAACAGTCTATCTCCTTCCACGTCGTGTATCTCCTCGGAATGGACCGCAAGGTGTCTGAGATACTAACTATTTTTTTTTAACTCCTTGTAACTCTCTCTCTCTCTAATAATGTTGATGACCTGTGTAATGAGGTGTTGATACATGCCTCGCTAATTAACAGAGGACCCTAGATCCTTGGACTAATCACTTCCTCATTACCAAGTGCTGAACCGTGGAACTACAGTATTGTATTATTATATTGTGTGATGTTTGTTTTTTATGTACAGTAGGGCCCACCTCCTTTTCCTTTTCTTTCTAGTGTCCTCCTTCTTCTTCTTCATTCTGCTCATTAGTTGTTATCCTCCTCTTGTCTTCCTCATCTTCTTTCTCCCCTCCTCTTCTACTTCCTCACCTTCTTAATCCTTCTAATCCTCATCATATTCCTCCAATACTATCTCTCTCTCTCTCTCTCTCTCTCTCTCTCTCTCTCTCTCTCTCTCTATATATATATATATATATATATATATATATATATATATGTGTATATATACTAAATTACATTACCAATGCATAAACAGATAGAGAGCGATAACATTACAAATGGTGAAATATATTAACCGAGAGATAGACTGATAGATAAAGAAGCAGCTAGGGTGATGAAATTAATAGACATAGACAGATAGATAGCTAAATAGACAGATCACTAGAGGCAGACCAAGCGACCAAACAGAAAGAAAAACAAAGTCTTCTCCAAAATAGCACTATGCAGCTCAATTCTTGCGGACTTTTTCATTAATCCGTTTAGTACCGGTATAGTTTTTTTTTCCCTGGGTGAGCTGTGCCTCGGGATTAAACCGGGAGTTTAACCAAAGGAAAGGGGGAAGTTTTCTAATGTCAGTGAATAACGTTGGCTCTGTGTGTATGTGCACTGTTTTTTAAAGTACAATAATGTTTATCTTCAGAATACAATATTCTCGATTGTATTCTGCTTAGGAAGGAGCTATGGAAGTCAGTGATAATGAGCCTCCATGTTATATTACATCAATACGTCCTTTCGAATAAAATATTATATTATAGGTCAGAATAATTGTCTAACACCACCCGACGTTCTTTTCCAGCTTAGTGAGCTATTAACAGAGGCTTAAGATGGGGATATAATCAGGGGGAAAACATAATATTATCTATTTCCAGTGGCAAATGGTGTCTCCGTGTGTTTGTATAGCATTAATCCCCTCCATAGACTAGAAGTAAGAGATATGCTTCATTTGTATTAACTTTAAATGGTTCACTTCACCTGTCATACTGTGCTTATGTTTATATACTGTATATATGTGTCACTAATATTTTAGTTCTCTGTCATACTCCCCAACATTGCCTTGCGGCTTTTATGATGTTCGGTATTTACTCAACATGTGATAGTCTCTCTCTCTTCCTCACTCACTCTCACTCTCTCACTCACGCACACACACACACACACACACACACACACACACTCTCTCTCTCTCTCTCTTGATGCTAAGCCAAAGTTTATAATCAGGACCTCATCTCTATCTTTCCTCTTTTGGCCAGAAGAAAATGTAAGCTCCAGTTTTGGTGGTGAGAAGAGAAGCTTTGTTGTGTGTCGTTACAATGTCTGCCAGATGTTAGGTATGTCAAGTAATGTGGAAATTGTTATGGCAAACTCTCTTGTAATAAATATAGTCTAGCAAGCCAAACTGTTATATTTACGTCAATCAATTTGTTTAGTCCTAGAAATTTCTCCAAAACTGGGTAAAATCATGTAAATTATTTAATGAAGTAGAACAAAATGCGAGTTTACGCCATGTTATGCTGAAAGAGTTAACGGCGTCGACATATACAGTAGGTATATTTCTTCATATCATTCTATGTTTCTATTTAAATCTACCTGTGTGACTTTATAAGGGATTAAGTTTCGGATACTAGTAATATTCCACTGTCACACAATAAGACCCTTCTCGAGTGAACCCGGCTTTGTTTGGGCACCTGTACGGTCTGTAGTTATGGGTTCCTTGCTAACTCAGCAAATAGACTATATCAATCAGTAGATCTCAACCAGTACCATGTTAAGTTTGTTTTTAAAGTTTGCTCCCTCAAGAGCCTCCTTCGAGAAACAAGTTTACATATTTCGGTAGAAAAATGCTCTGCCGAGAGCCGGTTCCTACAAAATGACATACTTGCTATCCCTCGCCATGAATAAATCCACTCCTAAATGACACGAAAGTCGCCAAGCTAATGGGCCGAACGTCTTAAAATCTCAAAACTAATGGGGCTAAACATGAGGGAGAAGGGGCCCAGAAAACCAGAAACCTCCCGTTAACCAGAACTACTAGTTAAGATAAGCTGATGGATACAATCTTGCAATTGAATCACGTTATTGAATTTAACTACTAATATAAATCTCTTGTCTGTAAGGTATACTGGTTATAATTGCCAAATTGTCGAAATCATTTACAGGCTGAAATTATGCATTGGTTAAGTTTGCTTGGCCGTAGCTAAGAGTTCTCCTTTATTTCCTGTGCCATCCTCTTCAACCAAGCCGATTATGATATACACACACATTAAACTCACTCCACCGACATGAGGCGGGGACAATGTATAGACACGACCAGTAGTCCAGATGTGTCCATTTATGTTGCACAAAAGCATATTGGGGTATATATATATATATATTACAGGTTCGTTATCACTCGCCAGCAAGGAAATCAACACCAAATTGGCATGAACAGTCTTACAATTGACAAGACAGGGGTGAAAGGTCTTAAAATTTTCAAAATAATGGGGTGAACGCTTTAAACTATCGAAACTACTTTGGCTAAGCATGAAGTAGTAGGGGTTCATTAACAAAAATCCTTAGTGAAAATCTCCCCAATACCGTCTAAACCTGAAATGCTTCGACGCGAGTTTGTGAGATACAGTAAATGTTTTGAGTTCACCGGTGTAAACATTGTCTGTGGGATATAGTTGACTGAGTGTCCCCCTGCCACACACGCACTCCCCTTTTCAATGGTGCAAAGACTACGACCAGATGTGAGAGGTGTGGGTTGAGGGTGGGGGTGGCAGGGAAAGTTAGAAGATAAACACAACAAAATAGTTAGCAGCTCACACATTTTGATATCCAGAACAGGTAATACTCTAAAGGAAAACAAATATATAGCGCTGAACGCTCACTGACAAATGTGGAAAATAATACACCATTCCCTTTGTTTAGAGTGCTGAAAACGAGAATTACAAAGAATGTTACAAAAGTGTTACTTCGTTGCAGTTCTTAGAAATGTTTAGTTTATTGCTATTTATAACTATCTATGTGCTCTGTACAGATCCTTTTCCAAAAGTGAATAGTCTGATTGGGACTTAATATAATTATCAATTACAATATATTTAAGGTTTTCCAGGTTTAGTATTATGTCGCAGAATATGCACTCAACCTGCGCTCATTTATGTATAACAAATAGTATAATGATATATGCTTGCCTAATACAAAACTTGACTGTTATATAGTGTATACTTTGCCACAATGTGTGTCAACCCTTCCCTCATATAGCAACCCCTCTTTCTTAAATACCCCGTCGACAACAACATTTTTAGTTGCTCTATTCTAGCAACATGAATCTTAAAGGGTAATGGGTCGTTTTTCTGGTCCACCTTCTCCCTCATGTTTAAACCCATTAGTTTTCAGATTGTATGACGTTCGGCCCATTAGTTTGGCGATTTTAAAACTTCGCCCCATTTCTTTGTCATTATTAAGACTTTTTGTGTCATTTAAGTGTCGATTATTTGCTGGCGAGCGAAAGCGAGCCTGTAATTTAAGAGAAACCGGCCTTCGGCTAGGACATTTTTCTATCGACAAAATGTACAAATTGATCTTGAAGGAGGGTATTGGGCGGGTGTTGTTTTTTAAGCTTGATGGAGGTCTAGGGAAGAACCTAAAATGAAATATATAAAGATACATAAATAAGGAAATAAATACGCCATCCCCCCGGGGTACAAAGCTCTTTGAACCGTTTCCGCTTTGCTGGTCGCTAAGGAATGACAAACTCTTAATTATGTCTTGCTCATATTTTGGAAACTGTGTCTAGGCATCTTTTCCCAAGAGTATTTATCATGTAGTGTGCGTGTATGTGTGATTGTGTGTGTGTGTCTGTCTGTTTGAGTGTGTGTGTGTGTGTGAAAAAGAAGTTTGTATTATTGCATTGTCTGCTGCTATTTAAACCATGAACACTTGAAAGCTAATTGTTTCCGATTACAACCACCATTGTCTGTTCCATCCATATGTGTTGAATTCCGATTTTCTCATATTTCTATGTTTTCCAAATCTTACTCATTCTCTCTTCATTTTCTCATTCACTGTTCATGCATGTTGTCCCAAAGTCTCTCTCTCTCTCTCTCTCTCTCCTAATTATTGTGCCTCTACTTCTTCACTGCTACTCCAATTTTCTTTAAGGGGTGGGGGGGGGTGGTTTAGTTTGTGGTCGATGTTGTCATATATTTATTATTTCTTCATTTTCCTCCCTAGACCTTCATACAAAAAAAAAAAAAAAAACATACCCAAGATTTCCGTTCTAGACTTATTTGTAAATTTTTCGGTAGAAAACATGACTCGGCCGAAGGCTGGGCCCTCATTAATTGGGCCATAAAAACAACCCTCCCCCCTTTAATTATATGTTCTTTCTCTTTACTTCGGAATGCAAAATTTACTAGGAAGCCTAGTTAAATTTCCAGCCCAAAACATGGGGAACACATGAGAGAGATATCATATAATATCACTCCCAACACCAAACACCTCCCAATGAAATTAATGAAAGCATGTGATCCTCCCGAGATTCGAACCTGGGTTACCACATACAGATTTGAAACACTCTAACCATTGCAAGGGGCTAAGATCTCCAAGGACCGACTTATGTGAATCTACCCCACGATCTTGATGCATGAATATATATTATTGTATTGCACTAAAGTCGGTTTTATCTCAACTGATGGTAAATTGATTCCCTCAGTAACTGTTTTTCTTGATAGTTAACCCTTTCACTACCGGTGCCTTTAAATTTTATTCTGGCTACTATTAGACGATTTTATTAAGTTTCAAAGGGGCGTCCATCAATTAACTGTCTTCAAACTATGTCACTTAATCCTTTCACGCATTTATGACGAAGAGGTTGCCAGATTAGCAATAAGAAATAGAGTTCTCTCACTCTTATAATTACCTCTCCAAAATTAGTTTTCTGCCCACAGCTAACTCAAAGACAACTGCAGAGGTTGAAGTAACTAAACTAAAGGTTTCTAAATACCCCTGATGGTAACAAAGGTTTTAAGGTATCCCCAATAGGCTCAAAATCGCGTCATATGTCGGAGAGGGTTAACCATTTTCACTGCCACAGATACTTTTTAAACTTCAAACAATTGTCTAAGTATAGCTAGAATACAGTTGAAAAGACCTCCCCGCTACAGAAGGGGTTAATGGAAATATGTGAAAATACTATGTCTCTTCATCATATTAATACCAAACATTCATAATTAACGACGTATTTCACTACAAAATATTTATAATAGGTAAGAAATTAAGAGGAAGACATGTACATTTACATTAAGAGGAAGACATGTACATTTACATTCAGCTGGAAAGAAACAGAATTTATTTATTTTTTTATATAATATTTGGTGAACATTTGGTAAGATAATCCTATTTCAGATTATATTTCGTTATTATTTACTTATATTAACCCTTTGAAGATCATGATGAATTTTGACTGTTTATTTTGGCTATCATTAGACGATGTTATACAGCTTAGGGTGAAATTGGGTATCTAGAGAGTTAATTGAGATAATATACCACTTTAATTCCTAAATATGTTTCCTAAATTTCATAAATTCGCCAATTGATAACCAAAATACAATGGACAAACGCTTCAGTCGCCATGTTGTTACTTTTGTCTCCTGCCTCCTTCTTAAGTCAGCCACCATGTTGTTACCTTTGTCTTCTGCCTCCCTTTTAAGTCAGCCGCCATGTTGTTACCTTTGTCTTCTGCCTCCCTCTTAAGTCAGCGCCATGTTGTTACCTTTGTCTTCTGCCTCCCTCTTAAGCCAGCCCACATGTTATTACCTTTGTCTTCTGCCTCCCTCTTAAGTCAGCCGCCATGTTGTTACTTTTGTCTCCTGCCTCCCTCTTAAGTCAGCACCATGTTGTTACCTTTGTCTTCTGCCTCCCTCTTAAGTCAGCTGCCATGTTGTTACTTTTGTCTCCTGCCTCCCTCTTAAGTCAGCCGCCATGTTGTTACCTTTGTTTCCTGCCTCCCTCCTAAGTCAGCCGCCATGTTGTTACTTTTGTCTCCTGCCTCCCTCTTAAGTCAGCCTCCATGTTGTTACTTTTGTCTCCTGCTCCCTCCTAAGTCAGCTGCCATGTTGTTACCCTTTTCTCCTGCCTCCCTCTTAAGTCAGCCGCCATGTTGTTACCTTTGTCTCCTGCCTCCCTCTTAAGTCAGCCGCCATATTGTTTCCTTTGTCTGCTGCCTCCCTCTTAAGTCAGCCGCCATATTGCTACCTTTGTCTCCTGCCTCCCTCTTAAGTCAGCCGCCATGTTGTTATCTTTGTCTCCTGCCTCCCTCATAAGTCTGCCGCCATGTTGTTATATGTGTCTCCTGCCTCCCTCTTAAGTCAGCCGCCATGTTGTTATCTTTGTCTCCTGCCTCCCTCATAAGTCAGCTGCCATATTGCTACCTTTGTCTCCTGCCTCCCTCTTAAGTCAGCTGCCATGTTGTTATCTTTGTCTCCTGCCTCCCTCATAAGTCTGCCGCCATGTTGTTATATGTGTCTCCTGCCTCCCTCTTAAGTCAGCCGCCATGTTGTTATCTTTGTCTCCTGCCTCCCTCATAAGTCAGCCGCCATGTTGTTATCTTTGTCCTCTGCCTCCCTTTTTAGTCTGCCGCCATGTTGCTATATTTGTCTCCTGCCTCCTTCTTAAGTCAGCCGCCATGTTGTTACCTTTGTCTACTGCCTCCCTTCATAAGTCAGCCACCATTTTGTTACCTTTGTCTCCTGCCTCCCTCTTAAGTCAGCCACCATGTTGTTACCTTTGTCTCCTGCCTCCCTCTTAAGTCAGCCGCCATATTGTTTCCTTTGTCTGCTGCCTCCCTCTTAAGTCAGCAGCCATATTGCTACCTTTGTCTCCTGCCTCACTCCCTCGTCAACACTCCCATATTCATTGTGTACAGTTGTAATGTATGGATTTGTTCGTATGTTCTGGTGGTGTCTGTAATGCTTCCTCCTGACATTATTTATGTATTTGTTATTATTATTATTATTATTATTTCATTATATATAAATAAATAATAAAATGGTTTAAAGGTTTGAGGTTTGTGAGGTTTGCTGGGAAGTGCTTTAATAATGGAGGTTTATGTCCCCATAATAAAGTAAGAGTATTGTGAACATACTCTGTTAGTGTGTTGGAGGATGGATAAGTGTGTATGTGTGTATATATATATATATATATATATATGGCTGCCCACCGGCCCACTGTCTACTGCAGGTACATCGATGATATCTTCGTGCGGGTGAAGGACCTGGGCGAACTCAGGGACCTCCAGCAGCGCTTCATGGCCGCCTCCGGACTCAACTTCACATACGAAGAAACCACCGATGGACATCTACCCTTCCTCGACCTCCTTGTCTCCCTCCACGACCACGGCTTCAAAACTACAGTGTACACCAAACCTACCAACAATGGCCAATGCCTTAATGGGGAAGTGAATGCCCTAAACGTTACCATCAGTCCACCATCGCCGCCTATGTCAGGAGAGCCCTCACCCATTGCACCACCTGGAATGACACACACAATGAACTGGAAAGGCTCACCCAGGTCCTAGTCAACAATGGGTATTCCAACACTGACGTCACCAATGCCATCAACCACCACCTAGAAAAATGGTACAAACAAGACCCCCCTAGCACCAACCCGGCCAATGACATTACATTTTTCTACAGAAACTACATGTCTTCCGACCACACAACAGACGAATCCATTATGAAAGAAATAATTCACAAAAACGTCCTCCCCACCAACCCTGACAATAAAATAAAACTCATTATTTACTACAAATCTCCTAAGACCTCCAACCTTGTCCTCCGTAACCGCCCCATTTCCACCAACCAACCGAAAGACGATCATGTGATATATCAGCATATTTGCACCTCTGGGGACTGAGGACCCCTATCCTATGTTGGTATGACACAGACTCGCCTTTCCCGTCGACTAACCCTCCACCTTCAATCTGGCGCTATAAAAGATCACTATCAAGCCCCCCACCATCTTGCCCTAACTCGCGCCGACCTAGACAAACAAACCACCATACTCGACAAAGAATCAGACCCCAGAAGACTAGCTATTTTAGAAGCTCTATACATCCAAACACTCAACCCCAGCATCAACAACCAAACACAAGACCTTCAAATTCTTCCTTCAGGCAAGCGCTACAGGCATGTTGCCCCCTTTCCTCTCGCCCCGTGCCCCCCTACCTTACGCCTCCGCGCTCAGCACACAACTGACAACAACAACCAATCACAGCCACCCACAGCCAACAACCAACCACCGATAAGATCTAGTGCCCGTCTCGCGAACAGACTGCCTTCCACCAATGAACAGCCACCACACACCCAGTAGCTCCGCCCACCTTCATATCCTTGATCCTCGAATTTTGTATAAATATGATACCTTGTCCCTATTCTAATCATTACCTCTCCTTTCCCTGAAGATGCAAGATGTTTACTTGTGAAACGTTGGATCCACCATGAATTTTGCTAACCTGTTGTACCTCATCTCTGAACCCCAGAGGAAAATTGTTAGAAATATTGAAAGCTGTATCAATAAAATCCTTAATGCTGAAACTGCCATTGCCTTTAACCTCGTCTGTTTAAAAGAGAATCTATTACCTGGCTATACTAACATATATATATATATATATATATATATATATATATATATATATATATATTTTCTTTAATACATACGAGGTTGAAAGAAATGGCAATTTCTGCGTTGGAAATGTTATTTTCAAAGTTTCCAGGTCTCTGATAAGTTTTCGCTGGGTGGCAGGAAGTAGATGAAGGAGACCCAGGACCTAACGCCCCCCCTCGCCCCCCGGTGCCCTTGACGCAGCCCCCCACGCTACCTCCTTCAGCTTCGTCTTCCGCAGGCGCCACACGTACTACGCAACTTAGGCCACGCCCCTCGACACGCAGCCAATCAGCTTCGACCCCGCCAACCGACCACCATCCCGCATCCAGTGCGCATGCGTGAAGCGGTTCGCTCTTTCTCTCTCCTAGAATACCCCTCCACCAATACCAGACTTTTGCCCCCTGATTTTCGCCTCCTCTGATCCTCCACCCTCTATTTATACCCTTCCTGTTTACCTTTTATATCATTCTATCCTTACTTGATAACGCTGGTTGTCCAGTGAAACGCGTCGTATATCCTGTATCATCATGTACATTAATGTAACCCTGTACCACCATGAATTTTGCTCTTCTCCTTCATCTACTTCCTGCCACCCAGCGAAAACTCATCAGAGACCTGGAAACTTTGAATAATTAAATTTCCAACGCAGAAATTGCCATTTCTTTCAACCTTGTATGTATTAAAGAAAATTTATTACCTGGCTTCACTAACATATATTTTTTATATATATATATATATATATATATATATATATTTTCTTTAATACATACGAGGTTGAAAGAAATGGCAATTTCTGCGTTGGAAATTTTATTATTCAAAGTTTCCAGGTCTCTGATGAGTTTTCGCTGGGTGGCAGGAAGTAGATGAAGGAGATGAGCAAAATTCATGGTGGTACAGGGTTACATAAATGTACATGATGATACAGGATATACGACGCGTTTCACTGGACAACCAGCATTATCAAGTAAGGAAGGAATGATATAAAAGGTAAACAGGAAGGGTATATATAGAGGGTGGAGGGTCAGAGGAGGCGGAAAACAGGGGGCAAAAGTCTGCTATTGGTGGAAGCGTAAACTAGGAGAGAGAAAGGGGTTAACCGCTTCACGCATGCGCACTGGATGCGGGATGGTGGTCAGTAGGTGGGGTCGAAGCTGATTGGCTGCGTGTCGAGGGGCGTGGCCTAAGTTGTGTGGCGCCTGCAGAAGACGAAGCTGAAGGAGGTAGCGCGGGGGGCTGCGTCAAGGGCACCGGGGGGCGAGGAGGGGTGTTAGGTCCTGTAGGATAGTGCCTTTTGGCAGAAGGAAGGATCTGAAGGTCCAGAGTTTGGTTGTTGATGTTGGGATGTAAGGCTTGGATATATAAAGCTTGGAGTATAGGTAATCTCCTTGGGTCACTTTCTTTATCGAGTATGGGGGTGTGTTTCTCTAACTCGTTGCGTGTGAGGTGAGGGTGGTTAGGGGTGAGATAGTGGTCTTTGATGGCTCCAGCCTGAAGGTGAAGAGTTAACCGACATGAAAGACGAGTCTGCGTCATACCAATATAGGAATGAGGTCCACAGTCCTCATAATTACAGGTATGTTGGTAAATGACGTGATCGTCGGTCATCGGGCTCTTTATCTTGGTGGAGGCTGGTTTGTTGCGGAGAACGAGGTTGGAGGTCTTGGGGGATTTGTAATAAATTATTAATTTGATTTTGTTTTCCGGGTTGGTTGGGTGGACATGCTTGGAGATTATTTCTTTTAAGACGGCCTCGTCATTTTTGTGTTCAGAGGACATGTAATTGCGGTAGAAGATCTTAATTTCATTGGGGGGGTCAATGTTGGGAGGGCTTTGGGTGTACCATTTTTCAAGATGGTGGTTGATGGTGCTGGAGATGTCGGAGTTGGAGTATCCGTTATTTACTAAAACTTGGGATAGTCTTTCTAGTTCCTGGTGGGTGTCGGCCCGGGTAGAGCAGTGCGTGAGGGCTCTCCTAACATAGGCGGAGATGGAGGATAGAAGATAACGGCGGGGGCATTCACTATCGCCGTTGAGGCATTGTCCTGTGTTAGTAGGTTTAATGTAGACGGTGGTTTTGAACCCATGGTCGTTCAGAGCTACGAGGATGTCGAGGAAGGGGAGTTGTCCATTGTTAGATTTTTTCAAAGGTGAAGTTAAGTCCGGAGGAGGTCATGAAGCGACGCTGGAGTTCCTGTAGTTCGTGGAGGTCCTTGATTTGCACGAAGATGTCATCCACGTATCTACAGTAGACGGCTGGTCGTTGGGCAGCTAGGAGCTCTTCCTCGATGGTACCCATGAAAAAGTTCGCAAAAAGAACTCCTAGGGGGCTGCCCATCGCCACACCGTCTATCTGCTTGTACATGTTGCCCCGGGGGCAAAGGAAGGGGGCCTCCTTGGTACATAGCTCCAGTAGTGTTTTCAGGGCCTTCTCCGGGATGTCCAGTGTAGGTGTATCAGGGCAATGATAAATTCGACGTAGAATCATGTCAATGGTCCTATCCACTGGCACGTTGGTGAACAGGCTTTCTACGTCGAGAGAGGCGATAGTGTGGTTGTTGTTACGGGGGGCGTCTCGTAAAATTTCCAAGAAATCGTGGGCTGAGTTAAGGTTGAATTGGCTGGGCACGTAGGGGGTGAGGAGGTTGTTCAGGGCCTTGGCGATCTGGTAGGTGGCAGTGGGGATCTGGGAGATGATGGGGCGGAGGGGGTTCCCAGGTTTGTGTGTTTTGATGGTTCCGTACGCATAACCAGGGGTGTATTCTCCGACGAGTTTTTTAAGGTGGATCCCTCCTTGTTTGGCGTTGATGGCGGTGATGGTGGTGTTGGCAATACGTTTGATTTCGTCGGTTGGGTTGCAGGTGATCTTTTTAAATTTAGTGTTGTCACTTAAGATGACGTCCATTTTTCTAATATATTCCTCCTTGTCATGGATCACGAGGCAGGAAGCTTTATCCGCACGACGGATGATGATGTTGGGGTTGTCTCTTAATAGTTTGGCAGCTTGGAAGTGTTGTTTGTTGAGTATTTTGCTATGGTGAGTTCCTCTGGTTTTGGCGGCTTCAGCGAGGAGAGTAGGTTGTAGGGCGGGAGTAGTGGTGACCTTGCCATCCTTCTTGAGTCGTAGGATGTCGTCCAGGAGGATTTCCGTTTCTAGGCGTTTCCGGTGGGGGCCAGGTTTGGAGCTGTAGTGGCAGTTGAGGCCTTTGTTGAGGAGGTCTTCTTGGTCCAGGGTCAGAATGGTGTTAGTAAGGTTTATATATCCTTTTGTTGGTTTGGGAAGTTTTAAGTTTCCGCCATAAAGACGGGCAAGCTTTTTTATGGTTGTGTTTTCGGCTTGTCTTCTGTGTTGTTCAAGGAGTTGTTCGAGGGCTGTGTTGATTTCGGCTTTGAGGTGGTCTGGAGGGGTTTCGTCTTCCCAAATCCGTAGAAGAGCATCTCGTTCTTTACGAAGGTTGTTGGCGAGCTCTCGTTTTTCAATTATTTGGTCCTTCACCAGTTCTTCACGAAACTGGAGGGTGCTGGTGCGATGTCTGGCATTCTCGTGAAGTTTTATGTTAGTAAAGCCAGGTAATACATTTTCTTTAATAGATACGATGTTGAAAGAAATGGCAATTTCTGCGTTGGAAATTTTATTATTCAAAGTTTCCAGGTCTCTGATGAGTTTTCGCTGGGTGGCAGGAAGTAGATGAAGGAGATGAGCAAAATTCATGGTGGTACAGGGTTACATAAATGTACATGATGATACAGGATATACGACGCGTTTCACTGGACAACCAGCATTATCAAGTAAGGAAGGAATGATATAAAAGGTAAACAGGAAGGGTATATATAGAGGGTGGAGGATCAGAGGAGGCGGAAAACAGGGGGCAAAAGTCTGCTATTGGTGGAAGCGTAAACTAGGAGAGAGAAAGGGGTTAACCGCTTCACGCATGCGCACTGGATGCGGGATGGTGGTCAGTAGGTGGGGTCGAAGCTGATTGGCTGTGTGTCGAGGGGCGTGGCCTAAGTTGTGTGGCGCCTGCAGAAGACGAAGCTGAAGGAGGTAGTGCGGGGAGCTGCGTCAAGGGCACCGGGGGGCGAGGAGGGGTGTTAGGTCCTGTAGGGTAGTGCCTTTTGGCAGAAGGAAGGATCTGAAGGTCCAGAGTTTGGTTGTTGATGTTGGGATGTAAGGCTTGGATATATAAAGCTTCGAGTATAGGTAATCTCCTTGGGTCACATTCTTTATCGAGTATGGTGGTGTGTTTCTCTAACTCGCCACCTACCTGCCACCTACCAGATCGCCAAGGCCCTGAACAACCTCCTCACCCCCTACGTACCCAGCCAATTCAACCTTAACTCAGCCCACGATTTCTTGGAAATTTTACGAGACGCCCCCCGTAACAACAACCACACTATCGCCTCTCTCGACGTAGAAAGCCTGTTCACCAACGTGCCAGTGGATAGGACCATTGACATGATTCTACGTCGAATTTATCATTGCCCTGATACACCTACACTGGACATCCCGGAGAAGGCCCTGAAAACACTACTGGAGCTATGTACCAAGGAGGCCCCCTTCCTTTGCCCCCGGGGCAACATGTACAAGCAGATAGACGGTGTGGCGATGGGCAGCCCCCTAGGAGTTCTTTTTGCGAACTTTTTCATGGGTACCATCGAGGAAGAGCTCCTAGCTGCCCAACGACCAGCCGTCTACTGTAGATACGTGGATGACATCTTCGTGCAAATCAAGGACCTCCACGAACTACAGGAACTCCAGTGTCGCTTCATGACCTCCTCCGGACTTAACTTCACCTTTGAAAAATCTAACAATGGACAACTCACCTTCCTCGACATCCTCGTAGCTCTGAACGACCATGGGTTCAAAACCACCGTCTACATTAAACCTACTAACACAGGACAATGCCTCAACGGCGATAGTGAATGCCCCCGCCGTTATCTTCTATCCTCCATCTCCGCCTATGTTAGGAGAGCCCTCACGCACTGCTCTACCTGGGCCGACACCCACCAGGAACTAGAAAGACTATCCCAAGCTTTAGTAAATAACGGATACTCCAACTCCGACATCTCCAGCACCATCAACCACCATCTTGAAAAATGGTACACCCAAAGCCATCCCAACATTGACCCCCCCCAATGAAATTAAGATCTTCTACCGCAATTACATGTCCTCTGAACACAAAAATGACGAGGCCGTCTTAAAAGAAATAATCTCCAAGCATGTCCACCCAACCAACCCGGAAAACAAAATCAAATTAATAATTTATTACAAATCCCCCAAGACCTCCAACCTCGTTCTCCGCAACAAACCAGCCTCCACCAAGATAAAGAGCCCGATGACCGACGATCACGTCATTTACCAACATACCTGTAATTATGAGGACTGTGGACCTCATTCCTATATTGGTATGACGCAGACTCGTCTTTCACGTCGGTTAACTCTTCACCTTCAGGCTGGAGCCATCAAAGACCACTATCTCACCCCTAACCACCCTCACCTCACACGCAACGAGTTAGAGAAACACACCACCATACTCGATAAAGAAAGTGACCCAAGGAGATTACCTATACTCGAAGCTTTATATATCCTAGCCTTACATCCCAACATCAACAACCAAACTCTGGACCTTCAGATCCTTCCTTCTGCCAAAAGGCACTACCCTACAGGACCTAACACCCCTCCTCGCCCCCCGGTGCCCTTGACGCAGCCCCCCGCGCTACCTCCTTCAGCTTCGTCTTCTGCAGGCGCCACACAACTTAGGCCACGCCCCTCGACACGCAGCCAATCAGCTTCGACCCCACCTACTGACCACCATCCCGCATCCAGTGCGCATGCGTGAAGCGGTTAACCCCTTTCTCTCTCCTAGTTTACGCTTCCACCAATAGCAGACTTTTGCCCCCTGTTTTCCGCCTCCTCTGATCCTCCACCCTCTATATATACCCTTCCTGTTTACCTTTTATATCATTCCTTCCTTACTTGATAATGCTGGTTGTCCAGTGAAACGCGTCGTATATCCTGTATCATCATGTACATTTATGTAACCCTGTACCACCATGAATTTTGCTCATCTCCTTCATCTACTTCCTGCCACCCAGCGAAAACTCATCAGAGACCTGGAAACTTTGAATAATAAAATTTCCAACGCAGAAATTGCCATTTCTTTCAACCTCGTATGTATTAAAGAAAATGTATTACCTGGCTTTACTAACATATATATATATATATATATATATATATATATTATAAATATATATATTGTGTGTGTGTGTGTGTGTGTGTGTGTGTGTGTGTGTGTATGTGTGTGTGTGTGTATGACTGAATGTGTTTGTGTGTGTGTGTGTGTGTGTGCGGAAATAAATTGAAATTAGACAGCGAGAGAGAGAGAGAGAGAGATAGGAATGGAGGGAGGGAGAGAGAGGAGGGAGGGGGGGGGGGGGGGGGGGGGAGGACAGGTTTGATCCCCGAACTGACTTATGGAGATCACACCAGGCAATATTAAATTTTCCCGTCACTTCTCAAATCTTCGAACCATAACACACACACACACACACACACACACACACACACACACACACACACACATATCTACACTCAAAACAGAAAATGTTCAGCTTTGGTTAATTGTGTGAAGGATGCAGTATTATGATGTTAACCCTCTGAGGATTATTCCGCGTGTTGGCAGTTTATTGTAGCCGGCATTAGACGATTGTATACAGCCTAGGAAGGATCTGTGGGAATTTTAAGGGTAAAGTCTATTTCAATTAACCCTCTGACTTCTATAATCCCTTCCTAATTTGAATGAATGCATTTAATAATTGCCAGCAAACAGAAAAGAAATGCGTCATCGTATCTCCTAAGGGATAAGTAGAGGTAATTACTAATGAGAAATATAGATGGATTTGAAAAACAGAAACAAATATATATGCGTTTTGAGTAAACAAAATTGTCACCAAAAAACACAAAACAGAAAAGCACAAAGGAAGAAAATGTCAGTCGCCACTCCGAAAACAATTTTTCTACCAATATTTTGACCTAGTATATTTTTAACCCAATTCCAAAGCTCTGTGTTCTCTCTTGAATACAAATCAACAAAGGAAATTGAAATAAATATGAACAAGACTGGTGGGTGCAAACTCGCTCGCTTTACTTATATATTTTTATATCTTGCTTTGTGAGCATACTGTCTTTTTAGGGTCTCCCTCTCTCTCTCTCTCTCTCTCTCTCTCTCTCTCTCTCTCTCTCTCTGGTTCCTGGAAAAGGTACTAATGGGGTAGACAATAACCAGGTATAATGATAGAATGGTATATGCTATATTGCAGAGAACAGGGGTCACATGATTTATTTAATTCATCTGGCTGATTAATTCTTTGTAATAGTAGTCGATTTAATTCGGTTACATTATTATTTAGCTTATATTATATATTCACATTAACCCACTGAACCCCAGCTATTTAATAATAAATGTACACCCCAGGACCAGGGGGTTGTAAAAAAAAATGATTTCCAGAAAACACCCGGAAGGGGTTGGAAATGAAGGAAAACCCACAAAAAACCGATCCCCTAGGTCATGAAGGGGTCCTACGGTGCGCCCGCAAAAGTCGGAATTAACATGGGGAAATGGGTAGGCAAAAACAGGCAAAAACAGGTTGTTGCGCACTCACGCGCACGCGGTTGAACTTTGCGAGTTTTCAACCATCGGCATTGTTGCGTGGGATACTTACACAGTTCCCATTCAAATCTAAGCCCTCTAGGTGCTATAGGACCGGAGTAATTAATCAGGACGCACCTTATGCGTCCTTGGGGTTTAGCGTTACATACATTGCGGACGCATGGTTTGCGTCGCTGGGGTTCTGTGGGTTAAGATATTTTTGAAGTAACCTGAAAGATCGAATAATCATGTAATAGTATAACTATTATTATTGGCAGACACCCTCTATAATACATATCCAAAGCTCTTAAGGTGTTCTTCCTACAAGTAACTCGTTTTCCCTACCAGTTTCAACCAATCGTCTATAACATCCGTTTACTTCACTCCTCTTGGCTTAGTATGTATTGCAACACACAACAACTAACAATACAAAACTTGACATTTTCTAAACCAGTAATTGAAGTTGCGCCCCGATACAATTCCTTAATTGATGGGCGCATTTATTTGCTTGTGAATTTATCTTTCTATATAGGCTATATGTTTAGTTTCCTCCCTAGACCTCCATCACGATTTTAAAATATACCCTCCTGTAAATAATAAAGATAAATTTGTAGATTTTTCGATGAAAAAATTTCCCGGCCTAAGGCCGGTTCTTCTAAAAGATTATAGGCTCGATATCGCTCGCCACAAATAAATCAACACCTAAATGGCACGAAAGGTCTTAATATCAACAAAGAAATGGGACGAAAGATCTTAACATCGACAAGCTATGGGGGCGAATGTCTTCAAATTTCAAAACTATTGAGGCTAAACATGAGGGAGAAGGGGGCCCAGAACAACGAGCCTTCCCCCCCGCCCTTAAGTAACAGCCCTGAACAACAACTGTCAGTACAACTATATAATAACAGTACGTGAGCCTACACAAGTTACTGCTGTACTATTGAACATTGGATGGTTTTGGGCTATAAGGAAGTGGGAGCTGTAGACATCGATATTTAGCAGAATAACCAGCTACCATTATGCACCGCATCAAATAGCTAACAATAAATAACTTATTATTATTTTTAAACCAGTAATTGCAGGCGTACCCACTGAGAACACACCAGGACTCACTCACACACAGACACATATTCACACGAACACCTACAGGTACAGCTCACACAAACTTGAATGAAGAAATGGTTATGTGATGTACAGTGTTTTTTGGTCGCTCATCTGGGATAAAAATAATGGCCAGTCTTTATTTTGGAACCTCTGTTGATATAGACATCAACACAATTATTCTCCAATGCATTTTGGTTTGGTTTGGAAATGTATTGTTTCCCCTCGTAATATAACCTAACGTAACCAACCTATTTAGCTAAATTTATTTGTTAGGAAAGTAAGATTTTGGGTACTTTTCAAGAAGATGTGCGTGGCATTGTCGCTGATTATTTCCAGCCTATGTTTTCAGAATAGTCTTATCTATCAATATCATACGTACAAATGCTGTGATAGAATATTAATAACAAATAATGTTTAAAGAATAATAACCTAAAGACGTAACCTAATCCTCTCTATATATACTGGGTGATTAGGAGAATCTTTAGAACACCAGACCACCAACAACTGATTGGACTCTCTCCACTACCACCACTCCTGCAACATCATCTGAGGCCCTCACCAAAATCGTGGGTTCTCTCTACAGGAGAATGGAGAGGCTGAGGTGGGTGGAGGAGATCTGAAGATGGCTGGGTGACGCTGATATTGGGGACTTGGGTATATACACCGGAGGAACCACACAGAATTCCGTGTGCCCTCCTCTCGCCTGAGTCCCCAGAACAACATAAGTGGACCTCACCTCAAAGAAGAACCTCTTCTTTCACCTCAGTGGCAAACCATCGCCAGTCAGGCAGAACACCGCCCCTAGAGTCACCAGAACACAACCAGGCTATCAAAAACACCGCTGAATTGTCACCACCACACACCATAACCTGGGACAATGGCAGAACACCTGGGGGATCCACACAAACATTATGGGCCCTCCTGAACATCGCCAGCATCCCCGAATACCACCAGTGAAGAATTCGGCTCAACATCACTGCCACAAAAGAACAGCAACATCAACTATAATCATTCATCAACAACAACAAAGTTCCTGGCCAAACATCGCCAGGAACATAATTATGAACTAAAATGATTAGACAAAAAATAAACATCCCTATCCCCAACTCTTAAAGTAACTCAAATTTAACAAAAGCAAGGTGGTAGGAACACCAACCTTTTCTCTTCTACTTTTCTTCATAATTTCCTACTTTACCTTCCTGACCAAACCTCTACTTTCCTTCCCTTTCCCCCGCTAGCGGAAAAAAACAAAAAAACAAAACAAAACAAAAAAACTTGGGGAAAGGATATATTAGGTATTTAGTTCCTCTAATACTAAAATTTAGAAATACAATACTGAAAATATAATTTTTATCATTGTTCTCCCAAAAAAGCTATATGTATTATATTGATATATATTGTAGGTGTATTCTGAAAGTTTGGGATGAAAAACATCAGTAATAATGCCGGGAGTGTCTTATTGATAGTCACCAAAATACACTAGGATAACCTGCTGGTAATATCATTATTGACCTTGTACTTGCAACAAAAGAAGAATGAATAGAGAATTTGAATGTTGATGATGAATTCAGTAACAGCGACCATCGTACGATAACTTTCAGTTTTAAGTTTACTAATAACGAACCAAATAGTAGCATCGAGAAAGTCCCTAATTTCAAGAAAGCAAACTTCCGTAAACTTAGAGCTATGTTTAACCCTTAAAAAGCGGCTCACCACTTAAGTCGAGTTAAATAAAGCTGGACTATGTGGCGGCGCTCGACATAGGTCGAGTGGCAATTTCAGCACGTAATGTGGCTGAGAGAGAGAGACAAGTGGTGGCAGGAGACTAGCGAGCGTATGATTGCTCCAGACCACCGCCGCGAACCTACTGACACAAATCTCAGCACCCTCCTCCCTCTCTCACTCGCTACATACTCAATTATGTACCGAAAGTACCGAATTACCTGCTTTTTGCACTCGCGTTGCACGGTTATTGCAAGAAAACTATCCATCATACAAGGATCGTTATGGTGTCATTCGAAAGCTCTGTTTATGCCCTTTCAGGGATAGATACTTGTTTTACGTTCTGGGTCTTATTTAGGCATGAAAATGATCACGTAAACAGCCCTATTTTGGCTAAAAACACCCCGCTGGGCGGTACACATAAATAAACCGCATAGGCCGTTCGTAAGGTGTTAACCCGGCCAGCCCCCAGCGACGTGTCTGACGAGTCACCTATGTATGTAACGCCAAACCCCAGCGACTCGCCTGACGAGTCACCCTTATTACTCAGTCGTAAGGCTCAGAGTGGCTCTACCTGGAGGGCTCAGATTTGTATGGGAACTGTATAAGTATCCCACGCACCCATGCCGATGGTTGAATACCTTCAAAGTCCAACTGCGTGCGCGTGAGCGCGCAAAAACATGTTTTTTGGGGGAAATTGCCTTAAATTTTTTACTGTTGTAAAATCCGTTTTCGGGGGCTCTGTAGCACCTTTTTTTGAGCTTTTTGATCGGTTTTTCGTGGTTTTTCCTTCATTCCTAACCCATTCGCTATTGTTTCTGGAAAAAAAAAATCAAAACCGGCTGGTCCCTGGTGGTACATTTATTAATAACTAGCTGGGGCTCACCGGGTTAAAGAAACTGACTGGAGCTTTCTAAACAACAATAACAAAATAAATACATCTAGGGAATTATTTGCAACCACTTACCTAAAAAGCAGTGCAAGACTGCATTCCATCGATAATATTGCGTACAGGCCATAATGACAAGCCCAAATGGTGGAATAAAGAGATTTCCGACTGTTTACTTGCTAGAAATATTGCTAATAATAGATTAAAATCCTCACAAAATGACGAAGAATGGGTGAAATTTGGAGAACTACGACGCAAAGCCAAAAAAGTTAATTATGCAAAGTAAAAAGACCCTGGAGTTACATGTTGCTATCAAAGTCAAACAAACCTGAAAAAATTCTATAGTTATATCAGAAGGAAAAAAGTAGTTACTTCAATTGTTGGACCGGTAGTAGATGAAAATGGAGAATACACCAAAGACGAAGTACAAATGAGTAATACCCTCAATACCTTCTTTGCATCAGTTTTTACAACAGAAGACCTCAGTGATATCCCTACAGCATCGCCGATTCAAATTGATAATTCTGATGTTCTGAGCAATATCACCATCACAGAGAGGGAAGTATTTAAATGTTTAGATAGACTCAAGGTAAATAAAACGCCTGGACCTGATACAAACTCACCTAGAGTTCTAAAGGAAGCTAAGGATGAGCTCTCCAAACAACTGACATTGCTATTCAATAAATCCTTGCAGTCTGGAACTATGCATGATCAGTGGAAGCTAGCCAACGTAACACCGATTTTTATAAAAGACAGCAAATCCTTACCAAGTAATTATCGTCCAATTAGCTTAATCTCATTTGTATGTAAAATGCTAGAAACAATTATAAGAGACAGACTCGTAAATCACTTAGAGGAAAATAACATACTTAACACCTTACGAGCGGCCTATGCGGTTTATTTATGTGTACCGCACAGCGGGGTGTTTTTAGCCAAAATAGGGCTGTTTACGTGATAATTTTCATGCCTAAATAAGACCCAGAACGTAAAACAAGTACCTATCCCTGAAAGGGCATAAACAGAGCTTTCGAATGACACCATAACGATCCTTGTATGATGGATAGTTTTCTTGCAATAACCGTGCAACTAGTGCAAAAAGCAGGTAATTCGGTACTTTCAGTACATAATTGAGTATGTAGCGAGTGAGAGAGGGAGGAGGGAGCTGAGATTTGTGTCAGTAGGTTCGCCGCGGTGGTCTGGAGCAGTCATACGCTCGCTAGTCTCCTGCCACCACTTGTCTCTCTCTCTCAGCCACATTACGTGCTGAAATTGCCACTCGAGTTATGTCGAGCGCCGCCACATAGTCCAGCTTTATTTAACTCGACTTATGTTGCTCGCCGCTAATTAAGGGTTAAAGATACTCAACACGGCTGTCGTAACAAACGTTCCTGCTTAACAAACCTCTTAGACTTTTTCCACGATATCTTCAACCTCTATGATGAGAGTAAAGCTGTAGATATTATATACCTTGATTTTCAAAAGGCCTTTGACAAAGTCCCCCACAAATGTTTACTGCTAAAACTAAAAGCGCATGGAATACAAGACGGTGTGTTGAAATGGATAACAAATTGGCTCAACGACAGAAAGCAAAGAGTAGTCATAAACGGTAAGGCATCTAAATGAACCAATGTAAGTAGCGGGGTACCCCAGGGATCGGTACTACGACCAATTATCTTTATAATTTAAATCAACAACATAGATGAGGGTCTCACCTCTACAATCTCAAAGTTTGTTGACGGTACAAAAATTGCAAATAGCGTGCTCTCAAAAGAACATGTTGACGATATGCAACACAATCTAGATAACTTGTCATGTTGGGCCCAATTTTGGCAAATGAGCTTCAATGCGGATAAATGTAAAGTACTACATATCAGATACCGAAATGAGAAAGCAAACTATTCGATGAATAGCACTCAGCTTAAGATTATAGACAGAAATACCGATCTGGTAGTAACAATATCGAGTAACCAAAAACCGAGTCAACAATGTTCAGAAGTTGTTAAAAAGGCAAACAAAAGAATTGGCTTTTGAGCATAAATCTAAAGAAGTTATCCTAACTCCTTACAATTCTTTAGTCTGCCCTTTTCTGGAATACTGTGTTCAATCCAGGTGCCCTTATTACCAAAAAGATATACACAAGCTAGAACGAGTTCAACGTAGAGTTACCAAAATGATACCTAGCCTAAAGAACAAACCATTCGAGGAGCGTCTTAGAGAATTAAATATATTTCCTTTAACCCAGCGCAGATTAATAGGTGACTTAATTCAAGTGTTCAATATCATCAAGGGCATCGACAATATAAACTGTAGTAAGTACTTCATTATCGGCCAATCTGATTACACGCAGGGAAACGGTTGCAAAATTATTGGTAAATCTTTTAACTCACACGAATCTAAGAATTTCTTCAATCGAGTTGTCAACTTGTGGAATGGGCTTCCCCGAGATGTTGTAGACTGCAGCACCGTTGATTCTTTTAAACTTCGCCTAGACAAAAATCGTGCATCAAACCCGCAACTGACTGCGTTTGTAAATAAATAATTTTATTTTATTCTCTCAATTTCATCCAGGATTATTGCGTATATATATTACTAAGGCGTTACTCTCTTTTTCCCAGATATCCGAAAGATCACTGTGACGCCTCCCGGCGCTAGCAGAATGGTTGCGTGGGGCATTGCAGCTCGCTAGCGCTCGTCAGGATGGGGGGATGGGCTACAGTTGTCCTAGAATGATCTGCTTTATGTTATTAGTGTCGTGTTGCCACAGACAGTCTAGAAATGGTCTTTGTTTTGGTCTGTGACCGCACCTTGTATTTTATATTCACTATAATATAAATGTTGCTTGTGTGAGAGGCGAGCGAGAGAGGGTGACAGGGTACACCTGGCAGTGGGGCGAGCTATCACGCGGCCCGCTTGGGCGCTGACGGCGTTGGCGGCCGGGTGGTCAACTAGTCCCTGCTCATCGCGGCCTCGTGTTTTTTACCAGCTCAGAGCTGGCCTGACACGCGTATCGTCTACATCCTTTCTGTCCCCCATACTCGCCACTTTGCATACTATTTCTCTCTCTCGACTTCTCCTTTCTCATTCTCTAATCTTTATTAAACTCAACATCCCTTCTGGTTTCAGCATAGACGTTCACCGTCAGCCAGTCGTATTGTACGCGAAGCTCTCAGATATTTCTATGTATTAGGCTTTAATGAGGTTTGGAGAGACGGACTTTTCCGTGTGTGTCCTCTATCGGGAAGGTTGTAGACCGGTATATGTCTCCCTGGCAGGGTGTTGAGTGATTCTGCTTAGTTATTTAAAGCTAGACTAGGGGTAAGGTTACTGTGTCGTTGTCTCCGATGTGTGCAGTGTTAGCTAAGCCCTGCACGACATCGACAGGTACTGTGGGAGCCTAGGTTGTCTTCGGGTGGGTTTACTTTGCGGGCACAGCACTGTGGTGTGAGAGGGCCATAGCCTATCCCTCACAACATAGTGCTGCCTCTTTGTGTTGACTTCTGAGGGATCGCCAGGATAGAACTAGGTACTAGAGACCTAGATTTATCAAGAGAGCATTCCCGTCATATAACGTAATCTTCATTTATACCACCTTCGGACAACGTTAGGCTACGAGCCGCATGCTCGCCCATTGTTGCCCTGCCTTGATACCCCAGCTAGACTTTATTAACCGAGGAGACACTGGTTAGAGATAAGCTCCATTATTATATGTATGCCACATTAATATTCACTGCACTTTTGAGCCGAGGTTGTTGTTGAGTTGCACAACCCTAGTAGGCTGATGCGTTGTGTCACGAAGCATTTCTTTAGTTGTCGAGCATTACTACCTTTGCGCAGTCTTTATGATTCGCCTGCCTATTATTACTATATGTCCTAGTATTTATTGTGACCCGTATTCTGCATTATAATTGTTCAAGATTCTTTACGAACATCTTCCCAACATCAGACGTATTTCAGAAGTTTCCAGTTGATGTTGCAGGACTAGCATTGCACTTTCTTTAATACAGGAGTGCCAGTTATTTGAGTATCTACCGTAACGTTAAATAATCACGTTACTTATCTTTTCTTTGTGTAACCTAAACGAGTAATCTTTTACTGTTTGAGAATAGGCTGTTTCATCGAGCGTCAGCCTAGTGTGTGTGCACCAGTTACCGAGTCATAGGATACCTCGTGGTCCAGGCACGACTCAGGGCGGTAATGGTGTTTTGTTTTCCAGTGTTTAAGGCAGGGGTTGGATCTAGTGTTACCGTTGTTGCATTTTGCCATTATCTAGTCCAATGTTGAAGAGCCCTGTGTCTTTGAGAACCTAGATCGTAACATCACTTATAACTGTGTTATGTTACTAACCCACCTGTCCCCTACTAACTTCCTAATCCTGCCACGTACATTAGTTCCAGGGCAGTAGTTCCCTTTCCAATGTTCCCTTACCCACTATAAACCGATGTTTGGACACTTGATCCTCAGTGTTTTGGAGGACAAGCAGCCTAGAGGGGTCACCAGACCTGTTGTCGCTTTATTTCCTTTGTACTCCTTTGGATATGTGTTTTTGGACCTACTGTAGGTTGTTTGTTTCCCTGGTTGTTTGAGTGTGTCCATGTGTACAAAGGAGTACAAAGGAAATCAAGCAACAACAGATCCAGTGACCCTTCTAGGTTGCTTGTCCTCCAAAACACTGAGGATCAAGTGTCCAAACAGTGGTTTAGAGTGGGTAAGGGAACATTGGAAAGGGAATTACTGCCCTGGAACTAATGTCCGTGGCAGGATTAGGAAGTTAGTAGGGGACAGATGGGTTAGTAACTGAGGGGGGGATAAAATAAAGTTATTCATTTACAAACGCAGTCAGTCGCGGGTTTGATGCGAGATATTTGTCTAGGCGGAGTTTAAATGAATCAACGGTGATGCAGTCTATAACGTTTCGGGGAAGCCCATTCCACAAGTTGACAACTCGATTGAAGAAGAAATTCTTAGATTCGTGCGAGTTAAAAGATTTACCAATAATTTTGCAACCGTTTCCCCGCGTGTAATTAGATTGGTCGATAGTGAAGTACTTACTACAGTTCATATTGTCGATGCCTTTGATGATTTTGAACACTTGAATTAAGTCGCCTCTTAATCTGCGCTGGGTTAAAGGAAATAGATTTAATTCTCTAAGACGCTCTTCGTATGGTTTGTTCTTTAGGCTAGGTATCATTTTGGTAACTCTACGTTGAACTCGTTCTAGCTTGTTTATATCTTTTTGGTAATAAGGGCACCAGGATTGAACGCAGTATTCCAGAAGAGGGCGGACTAAGGAATTGTAAAGGGTTAGGATAACTTCTTTGGATTTATGCTCAAATGACCTGCCTATAAAGCCAATTATTTTGTTTGCCTTCTTAACAACTTCTGAACATTGTTGACTCGGTTTTAGGTTACTCGATATTGTTACTCCCAGATCGGTTTCTCTGTTTACATTCTTAAGCTGAGTGCCATTCATCGAATAGTTTGCTTTCTCATTTAGGTATCCGATATGTAGTACTTTACATTTATCCGCATTGAAACTCATTTGCCAAATTTGGGCCCAACATGACAATTTATCTAGATTGTGTTGCATATCGTCAACTTGTTCTTTTGAGAGTACGCTATTTGCAATTTTTGTATCGTCAGCAAATTTTGAGATTGTACAGGTGAGACCCTCATCTATGTCGTTGATGTAAATTAGAAAGAGAATTGGTCCTAGTACCGATCCCTGGGGTACCCCGCTACTTACATTGGTCCATTTTGATGCCTTACCGTTTATGACTACTCTTTGCTTTCTGTCGCTGAGCCAATTTTCTATCCATTTCAACACACCGTCTTGTATTCCATGCGCTTCTAGTTTTAGCAGTAAACGTTTGTGGGGAACTTTGTCAAAGGCCTTTTGAAAATCAAGGTATATAATATCTACAGCTTTACTCTCATCGTAGAGGTTGAGGATATCGTGGAAGAAGTCTAAGAGGTTTGTTAAACAGGAACGTTTTTTACGAAAGCCGTGTTGAGTATCTTTAAGTATGTTATTTTCCTCTAAGTGATTTACGAGTCTGTCTCGTATGACCGTTTCTAGCATTTTACATACAACTGAGGTTAAGCTAATTGGACGATAGTTACTGGATAGGGATTTGCTGCCTTTTTTGAATATCGGTGTTACGTTGGCTAGCTTCCACTGATCGGGCATAGTTCCAGACTGCAAGGATTTATTGAATAGTAATGTCAGTGGTTTAGAGAGCTCATCCTTAGCTTCCTTTAGAACTCTAGGCGAGATTGTATCAGGTCCAGGCGTTTTATTTACCTTGAGTTTATCTAAACAATTCAATACTTCTCTCTCTGTAACGGCGATATTGCTTAAAACATCTGAATTATCAATCTGAATCGGCGATGGTGTAGGGATATCACTGAGGTCTTCTGTTGTAAAAACTGATGCAAAGAAGGTATTGAGGGCATTACTCATTTGTTCTTCGTCTTTGGTGTATTCTCCATTTTCATCGACTAACGGTCCAACAGTTGAAGTAACTACTTTTTTCTTTCTGATATAACTATAGAATTCTTTCGGGTTTGTTTTACTTTGATTCGCAATATGTAACTCTAAGGTCTTTTTACTTTGCTTAATTAACTTTTTGGCTTTGCGTCGTAGCTCTACAAATTTCAGCCGTTCTTCGTCATTTTGTGAGGATTTTAATCTATCATTAGCAAATTTTTTAGCAAGCAGGCAGTTTGAAATATCTTTATTCCACCATTTGGGCTTATTATTATGGCCTGGACGCCGAGTTTTCGATGGTATGCAGTCTTGCACTGCTTTTAGGTAAGTGGCTTCGAATAACTTCCAAGATGTATTTATGTCGTTATTGTGAATTAAAAAGCTCCAGTCAGTTTCTTTAAACATAGCTCTAAGTTTATGGAAGTTTGCTTTCTTGAAATTAGGGACTTTTTCGATGCTACTATTTGGTTCGTTACTAGTAAACTTTAAAGTGAAAGTTATCGTATGATGGTCGCTGTTACTGAATTCATCACCAACATTCAAATTCTCTATTAATTCTTCTTCTGTTGCAAGTACAATGTCAAGAACATTATTACCACGGGTCGGCGTTCCAACAAATTGATAAAGCGAACTCTCTTGCAAGTTCGTATACAAGTCATGTCCGGAGTGTGAAGTAAGAGTATCGCCCCACTTGGTCACAGGTAAATTAAAGTCACCAAAAATTACGGTATCTTGTGAGTTACTTACATCTGCAATTTGTTCGTAAATTTCTCGGTCAGTTTGCACGGATTGAGCTGGAGGTCTGTATATTAATGCAAGTATTATTTTGGTACCTTTATTATTCTTTATTAGCACAAAAGATGCGTCGACGTTCACAATTTGAGGTTTTGACAAGAGGGTAGGGTTAAGACTTTCTTTGATATAAAGTAAAACGCCACCTCCATTTCGATTTATTCGGCTTTTCTCAAACATTACATAACCGGGAAGTGAATACTCTGCTAAAAAGTCTCTATCTTCTGTATTGAGCCAAGATTCTGTTATGCCAATCACATCATAATTTTCTGTAAACACTAGCTCCTCTAAATCTGAAAATTTATTGCGTATGCTACGAGCGTTTGCATAGAAAACCTTTAAATTTGTTATTTTAGAACTCACGGAACGCGCTTTAATAATATTTTTGGTTCTTGTCGGATCTACATTTATGTTCATGGCTGTCCTCGGTCCTCGCTGTCTCCGGTCCTTATCGCTGGTGGTCCTCGGTTGCCTCTGTTTTTTTCTTGGCGTTGGATGATTTATGTCACTGCTGCTTCTTCTCGGATGGCGTTTTTTGATCCATGGCTGCGGACTGCTTCGTGTAGGAGACGACCCATGCGTGCTGAACCCACAGGGTTTAGATGAGTGCCATCCTTGCGGA
Source organism: Paralithodes platypus (assembly GCA_032716605.1). Lineage (NCBI taxonomy): Eukaryota > Metazoa > Arthropoda > Malacostraca > Decapoda > Lithodidae > Paralithodes > Paralithodes platypus. Next base: position 16,955,209 of record CM064524.1, read on the forward strand.
ACAGAGTAGGCTGGTTGTAGAAGTTGTCCCAGAGGTTGATGAATTCAACTTCTTCCCTCAGACACAAATGTTTTAGTCGGCTATTTGTGCTGAAGGCCTTGTCGTAGAATTTGTCAGGTGCGTCGATCTTGGGGAGAATGCCTGAGATGATGATATTCCTTGACTTGTTTTTGTAGTGCTGGATCATCTTGCGATATTTCTCCATCAACTCTTCGGATCTGGTGCGCATGACGTCATTTGAACCAGCATGGATGACAAAAATGGTATTTTCATTTGCATCCTTTGTGGTATCTTCGAAGGCTTCCACAATGTCGTCCAGTCCAGCTCCTGGGATGCAAAATCTTTTTCGTTGATTTGGGACTCTGTCACAGAACTCTTCGACCTGTCCTCGTAGGATGGAATCCCCAACGAGCCTGGTCTCTTCTGGTTCGTCTTCCATCTCTACCAATATCTCAAATCTGTTTGACATTGTGACTGGTAGATGAGACCTTTTCCGCGTTGGCCGTGCACCATTCCTCACTGGTGTAAATCCGGAAATCTGTGGTGGCGGGACTCTACGTACAGGTCGGGGAGAGGAGTGGTTAGAACGGGGGCGAGGGGTTGGTACTGTTCGTGCTAGCAGGCTTCTTGCACGAGGAGTGGGGGAGAGACTAAGGTGAACAGGGCGGCTGTCCTGGTTTGATGTCGGCTCAGGTTCGTCAGAAGCATCTGCTGCAGTGTCTACTGCAGGTGTTGGATTGTTGGCAGATGACGTTGGGGCGGTGGTGGATGCTGGAGTTTGAAACAATTTGAGTTAGTGATACTCCAACGTTGAGTGTTACAAACTCTTGGAGTGATTCCAGCTTCCTGGTGAAGGCGTTGATCTTGTTGAGGGCTTCATCCAATTTTGCTGTCAAATCCTCTCGTTGCTGGCAGAGTCGGCAGACTTGTGGATCGGCAGGAGCAAACATGGAAGCACCAAACCTACCGGCGCAGTTCGTACAGGCACGAGGCATGGTGACGATCACTTTCTTCAGTTCACTTCACTCACTTAAAAACACTTAATTCACTTTAAAAACACTAAACTCACTTTAAAAACACTTCACTCCCTTCAGGTCGCTTCACTTACTTAAATAGGCCTAACCGAAAACAAAAATGTTGAAATACACACAAATAGGTTATCAGCGGTGATAGCCTAACCAAAAATTAAAACAAAACAAAATTAAATTTGAATACGCAGTGATAGCCGAACCGAAAACAATTTTATGTTTATTTAAACAGAAATAGGCCACCAGGGGTTATAGCCTATCCTAACCGAAAACAAAAATTATGAACTACCGGTACGCAGAAATAGGCCACGAGCGGTGATAGCTTAACTGAAAATTTAAAAATTGAAGTACGCAGAAATAGGCCACCAGGGATGATAGCCTAGACTAACCGAAAACAAAAATAACCGAAAACAAAAATTATGAAATACCGGTACGCAATAATAGGCCACCAGCGGTGATAGCCTAGACTAACCGAAAACAAAAATAACCGAAAACAAAAATTATGAAATACTGGTACGCAGAAATAGGCCACCAGCGGTGATAGCCTAACTGAAAATTTAAAAATTGAAGTACGCAGAAATAGGCCACCAGGGATGATAGCCTAGCCTAACCGAAGGCTTGATTATATGTTTTAGTCTCCTTATGTATTGTATATTCTTGAGTGTGACTAATTGTTTGTTTAAACTTGCTTGATTTATGTGTTCCTGCTTGTGTGTTAGTTTGAATGAGTAATTCTTGCTTGAATATGTATGTGTGTTTGCATGGTTGCTTGTATGTACTTCATAGCATGCTTTGTATGTGTGCGTTTAGTCTTATTTTTGTGTGCCTGTATTTCTGTCTGTGTCTAGAAATGTTGTTTTCTTTTTTATGTCAACGTATAGCATGCTTAGTATGTGTGCGTTTATTCTTATCTGCGTGTGTCTGTGTCTACAATGTCATCTTTTGATGTCGTAATTCTGTCTGTGTGTAGAATGTTTTTTTATATCTATCTATGGCGTAATTCTGTTTGTGTATAGAATTGTGTTGTCTTTCTATGGTTTAATCTGTGTTTCTAGAATAATGTTGTCTTTCTATGTCGAAATTATGTGTGTATCTAGCATGATGTTGTCTTTCTATGTCAGCCTTCTAATTGTTTACTCTCTGAGACCCAAGAACTGGTCTCTCCCCGACTTGTAAGCTCTAGTGAACTTTGTGACTCAGTAATTAACCAGCAAGTTAGCGATCAGAGCCAGGTGGAGTTTTATATAATTTACCAGACTGCTTGTGTGTAGGTGTGTGTGTTTACCGAGTCTCTGCCCTTGTGGTTTTGTTGTCAAGATTGGTTTAGTTGCTGACTTAGCTGTGTGTGTGTGTGTGTGTATGTGTGTTCTAAATTAAGGTTATGTGTTAAGTTAGGCTGGGTAAGATATGCATAGTTTTAATTACATTCTGAATGCGTGTGTAAATGTAACCATACATGTATTTGATAGTTTTCAGTTCATACTGAATACTGATAAACGTCAGTTGGGTATGTGTGTGTGTGTGTGTGTGTGCGCGCACGCGCCCGCACGAAATGTACTTATATTCTTTCTCAGTTATATATTTTCAACAATAGGTTGCAATTATAGTACGTTATATAAATTCGATTATATATACCATGGGCGCTTACATACACACATATCGTATTTGTCACAAAGCTTAATTAACATCCTTTCATAAGTTTGTGACATCTTGGTAATAAATAAAGGAACTGCCCAAGGGAAGTACTGTAGATGATTACATAATATACACAACTCCCTCCTTACTGGTGTGTGATGCCATAATAAATAATATGCCAACCCTTCGACTACAGGAGGCCATTCCTAAAGTTATGCATCGGTTAGTTTTGACAAGAATATAACATCATAGGGTACCGGGTATCATAGTAATTGGAGGAGTAATATAGCATATTAGTAAACATATTATCACATAACCTGAAATGTACAGAACATTACAGGGTTCGTTCCCTCATGCAATAGCCAGATCTCCTGCCTCGCCGGAACTGGAATAACTCTCATATAAGTTCGACATGGTAGTTCCCCAAGCCATAATGCTTAAAGTTGGTGGTGTTCCAAATTAACCGAACAGGAAATGGGCATATTATATTGGAGTTACACCAATGACGCGAGCTTTATTGTATAAGTGTATTTGTGTGTAAGTATTTTGCAGTTCTATTTATCATACAACTCATAGAACCCACGTCCATAATTGTTAATAAATAAGGTTGCATGTGCTAGTAATTATATATACAGTATATTTGAAAGTGCCACATAAACTACGTCAATGAAGGTCACTGAATAGTTAGTGAAACCTTGGACTTCGATGTGTGTGTTTCCATTATGTTGCACCAGTACAACATGATTGGGTATCTTAACCCCTTGAAGATTATGACGCATTTTGACAGCTTATTAGTGCTATCATTAGACGACTTTAGACAGATGAAGAAGGATCTGTAGGAGTTTTAATAGGGTAAAGAGTATCTCAATTAACCCTCTGACTTCCATATATCCTTCCTAATCTAAATAACATCGCCTAGTAATAGCCAAAGAAACCTTAAAGACATGCGTAATCGGATGTTGGCACGTTTAATATTGATCAGATATTCCAGTCCCCGACTTTACATTATTCCCTGGAGCAGCATAACGCGAGGTGCTGTAGGAGGTATTTACACAACACTATTTTATGAATGTGTGACAAGAAATGATTCGGCGTTGTACAGTCATACGTCTACTACATTGGAGTTTGTATTGAACCCAAGCGAGATTAAGGGAACCCACTTCGCTTTTTTTCTATTTCTCTCCCTCTCTATTTGGCTTGTATCCATTCGGCCCAATTCAGCCAACTGTTTTAAGACGCTTACCTCCAACCAGGTGTCAATATTTCAACATATATTTGTGTTATGACAGCAAGCTCAAAAACTGTGCTTCCGTGCTAACTCCCTGCCTAGGCAAACTCTTTCGTCTCTGTCTATCCTCTAACGTCTTCCCTTCATGCTGGAAGTTTGCTCACATTCAACCTGTCCCAAAGAAGGGTGACCGCTCTCAACCCTCCAACTATGTCCAATTGCTCTCATCTCTTGTCTTTCTAAAGTTTTTGAAACTATTCTTGCTTCCAAATTTCTTAAGCATTTCTCTTCTCATAATCTGCTCTCAGATCGCCAGAATGGCTTCCTTAAGGGTCACTCTACTGGTGATCTTCTTTCATATCTTACTAACTCTTGGTCATCCTCCTTTCGGGACTTCGGTGAGACATTTTCTATTGCACTAGACATATCGAAAGCCTTCGATAGAGTCTGGCATAAATCTTTAATTTCTAAACTACCCTCCTTCGGTTTCTATCCCTCCATATGTGCCTTTGTCTCCAATATCCTTTCCTGCCGTTCCATAGCCGCAGTTGTGGACGGCCATTGTTCACTTCCTCACCCTATAAACTCTGGTGTTCCTCAGGGCTCTGTCCTATCTCCTATTCTCTTTCTAATTTTTATAAATGATCTCCTTAACTGTACCTTAATTCCTATCCATTCATACGCAGACGACTCAACCTTGCACTACTCCATTAGTTTTTCAGAACGCCCCAGCCAGCAATCCCTCAACGACAAATGTAATGAAGCCATAGTACTCTTAAATTCTGATCTAAATACTATTTCCAATTGGGGCAGAGAAAACCTTATTAACTTTAATGCTTCCAAAACCCAATTTCTCCATCTATCTACCCGTAAGGATCTCCCAGCGGACTATCCCTTATTCTTCAACAATACAAAAATCAACCCTTCATCTTCTCTCAATATTCTTGGTGTCTCTTTTTCTTCTGCTCTCATTTGGAAGGACCATATTACCAGTCTTGCTAAGGCAGCCTCCCAGAAGCTGGGTGTGCTCAACCGCCTTAGGGGGTTCTTTTCCCCTGCACAGCTTCTTGCTCTGTACAGGGGCATAGTGCGCCCTTGTATTGAGTATTGTTCACATGTGTGGGGAGGTTCCTCTCACACCGCTCTCCTAGACAAAATTGAAAGGAAGGCCTTTCGTATCATTAACTCCCGTCCACTCACCAACTCTCTGCAATCTCTCTCTCTCCGCTGCAATGTTGCATCTCTCTCGCTATTCGATCGCTACTATAATAATCAGTGTTCCTCAGAGCTATCCCAGTGCATACCATCTCCTTTACGTAGGGCACGTGGTACCCGTCTTGCAACTCAATCCCACCCCTACTCTGTGCAACTCTCCAACCCAAGAGTGAAACGTTACTCTCAAACTTTCTTCTACTCAACAGCTGAGCTCTGAAACTCTCTCCCAGAATCAGTCTTTCCCTCTTCTTATGACTTAAATTGCTTCAAACTCCGTGTGTCCAGGCATTTTGGCTCGAACGTCCCTTGATTTTGGCCCTGTCACTCTTTCAACTATGGGGGAGGCACTCGCTATAGGCAGTTATGCCTTTTGCCTCCCTCAATCACATAGAAAAAAAAAAAAAAAAAAAAGCTAAATTTGTAAATTGTTCGATAGAAAAATGTCTCCGGCGAAGCCTGATTTCTCCATACAATGCTGGCTCGCTATCCCTCGCCAGGAAGAAATAGACACCTGGTTAGGGATAAACGTCTTAAAACAGTTGCTGAATGAGGCCGAATGGATACAAGCCAGGGAAAGAGAGAAAAGGTGAGAAAGATAAAACAAAAAAAAACAATTTTTTTTTACCCCCCCCTTAAGCGGTGTTGTATAAAATCCCAAATCATTCCTAGTTTGTGTTTAAAAGTGTATTGGTTTAAACTAGTGTATTCGTATTATATAATGTACAATAATTCAATGAACCATACAAGCCAACAACTATACCCTGACTATAACTGCTGGGCTCCAAACAAACACCACCAACACCATAATATTACCGGTGGAATATTCTGGCCAGCGTCCAGGTTTTACTGGCAAATCACAATTAAGGGGGTAGTGGCTGTTTTTTTGGTATATTTATCTATGTATTTATTTACCATCGTCGAGACATCTTTCTACCGAAAAATTTACACATTTGTCTTGAAATGGGATCTAGGGGATATTATTTTTAAGCTTGATGAAAGGTCTAGCGAGGAAAATATTAATCCATAAACATACAAATAAATATATATTACCCTCGCTAGACTTCCATCAAGCTTAAAGAAACACCCCTAGATCCCTCTTCAAGATTTATGTACAAAATATCTCGGCCGAAGGCCGGTTCCTCCTAGAATTTCATGCTTGCTATCGCTAGCCAAGAAAAATCTACATCTGAATGGAACAAAAGTTCTATATTTTGACAAGACATGGGGTTAAAGGTCTTAAAATCGCCAAGCTAATGGAATGAATGTCCTAACATCTCAAAGTTAATGGGACTAAAATATGATGGAGAAAAGGCAACTACTTCCCCCTTAATGAAAGCCGAATTAATCTCCGTTTTTATAAATGTGTGAAAAACGGAATCTGAAGGTAAATGCGGGGAAGAACAAGATTATGGGCTTTGAAAGGGGTGCAGCCACAATGTGTGAGGTGAGGTTGAACGGTCTGGCTATGTAGAATGTCAGCTCATTTAAAAATCTGGGCAGTGTGCTGAGAAAAGATGGGTGTTTAGATGAAGAAGTGCGGGAGAGGGTGCAACAGGGGAAGAGGGTTGTAGGAACATTAACACCTTACGAGCGGCCTAGGCAGTATATAATATGTAGCCACCAGCGGGGTGTTTTTAGCCAAAATAGGGCTGTTTACGTGATCATGTTCATGCCTAAATAAGACCCAGAGCGTAAAACAAGTATCTATCCCTGAAAGGGCATAAACAGAGCTTTCCAATGACACCATAACGATCCTTTTATGATGGCTAGTTTTCTTGCAACAACCGCGCAACGCGAGTGCAAAAAGCATGTAATTCGGCACTTTCCCCATACAATTCCGTATATAGCGAGTGAGAGAGGGAGGGAGGAGGTGGGATTCATGTCAGTAGGTTCGCCGCGGTGGTATGGAGCAGTCATACGCTCGCTACTCTCCTGCCACCACTTGTCTCTCTCTCTCAGCAACATTACGTGCTGAAATTGCCACATGACCTATGTCGAGCGCCGCCAGATAGTCCAGATTTATTATACTCGACTTATGTTGCGCCCCGACAGTTATGGGTTAAAATCAGTAACAAGAAATAGGGTGGTCATCATGGAAGTAAAGCAGTCCTTGCATGACAGTGGGATAATCCAGACTTTGACTTATGGGAGCGAAGCATGGACGTTCGTGAAGAGACTCAAACCAAGAGAGAGAGGGGTGGAAATGAGTTACTTGAGAACTGTGTGCGGAGTTACATGGAGGGATAGACAGACGAATGAGGAAGTATGAGAGAGGTGTAGTGTGGATGAAGATGTGCTGGGAAGTGTGAAAAAAAAACTTGAGATGTTTGCGCCATGTGGGAAGCAAGAGAATGACTAAGAGAGTATACGATAGTAAGGTAGAAGGACAGAGAGGGAGAGGTAGACCTAGTGAGAGGTGGTAGGATGGAGTTAAGAAGTATATGAGTGAAGGTTGTTACGACTGAGGTTTAAATATATCAGGGTTCTTATTCATTGGACTAGTAATGGTGTAAATGCTACAACGGAAAGCGCTAGATTCAACCTCTGATGTATATTCCCAGTGAACAAAGAACACAAATACTCTCCAGAGTTCTATATGCAATAATAGGTTATCAAACTCTCAATAAATGTGCGTCTACTCTAGGCTTAATGTTATGTGAAAACAACCTATTACTACCTATAACTGAAGGTGCTTGGTTATGGTATGCAAAGTAAGGTGGTAAGAGAAGTTACAGCTTACTTTACTTTAATCAATAAATGTCAGGCACTCCTGCATAAAAGAAAGTGCACTAAAGTCCTTCAACACCAACAAGGAATCTTCTTTAAATGTTAGATGCTATCAAGATGCTCGAATCGGAAATGGAACCCAAAAATGCCGGCAGCGGAACAATGCTCGTGCAGGCTATGCACACAAAAAGGCAGGATATATAATGCAGTCGGAGCCAAGAATATCCTAAACGCTACAACAATAATAATACTCGCCACAACAATGCAGTATTCCTATCAACAAAAAGAGCCTAAGTCGTTTGTGTCTCAATACATCAAACTAGGCTGCGAAATGCTTGTGTAATCATAAACGGGTATGCATAATAAGAGTAATTGGTTTAATATACTTAATGTCTACTATGACTGATAAAGTCTAGCTAGAGTCAATGATGCGAGATACTGGTGCGCATGGCATGCCGCATAGCCTAGTGCAAATCTCAAGTCTGTGCGTCAAATATTACGTTATAGGGAATGGTAGCTCTCTTGAGAAACCTTAATACCGAAGTATTAAGCGTTCTCCTGGCGTACATCAAAGACAAACAATCGAGCCTAGAACAGTGCAGAATGGTATAGGCAAAAAGCCCTCATTCGTGCATGCTCTACTCTCAATGGCACACAGACTACAATTTACCCAATCAACTCCAGTTCTCAGGTATGTCGTGCAGCTTTTAACTAAAGCCAGCACCCATCGGAAACAATACCTTATAGTATCAGACTCCTAGTCTAGCATTATCTAATCTAGCAGAACACTAATAATTATAGGAAGCGGTACTGAACAATATGAATGCCAACCAATGCTTCGTGATCAACTTATCTTAACAACTAACATACATGGGTTATATCAGACCTTAACGCACAATACAACTGGCCAGCATGAAGCTGATTTTGCAGAGTTAAGCAGAGGGGGTATAATATTAATAAAAGGTGGTGAAAGATATGGAAAATGAGAGAGATAATAATAATAATAATCTTCTGGTTACTTATATAGCGCCCGTCTCTCCTCCTTCGAGGATTCGCAAGCGCTTGGCTTTCTTTAGTCTACCAGAGACCATTACCCATCCCCCTTGCTCATGGGGAGATGGTAACCGCCGGCTGTATCCCAGAAAAACTTTTCAATCTGAGCGGGGATTGAACGCGAGACCCTCAAGGTGGGAATCAGGCACGCTATCAACTGAGCCAGCCGGACGGCTGGCACGGCTGTGCACTATATAGGCACAGGAAAAGGTTCTCAGGTGCAGAGAGGAGGACAGGTATCAAAGGGATAAGAGGGATGCGTTCTAGAAACCAGATCTGAGGGAGAGAGTGGCCAGAGAGCAGTATATATACTAGCACTAGTTCGAACCGCGTAGGTAAAGCGGTAACAAGTCCTCTAGCCAATACTAAAGAAGCTAGCTAAACATGACGTCACCAAGCATGGTAAAAACTCCCCCAACGAATCCTCACGAGGCCAGCCAGCTATGATGTCATCGAGTATAGCAAAACACTGCGCGCCTCCCCACACTCTGTTCTACTCTCTCTCTCTCTCTCTCAAATCCTATCATTACTACTTAATGATAAAACATATACTTTGCAATTAAATATATAAAGCCTTGACATGGGTGAAAACAAAGAGCCTTTCTGGACTGCCCATGACACGAGCTTTCATATGAAATAAAGCACACAACAATACATCAACTGTAGCCACATCCACTGCCCTGGCAATCCTAGCGAGTCACTGTAGGACAACCCATGCGGTTCTAACGGAGTGGTTAACGTCACCCCCCCCCCAAGATTTTTCTCAGAGGCCCAAGGCTCACATAAATCTGATTGTTAGAACCCATCCTATATCTCTACTTCCCATCACCCAGCGGCAGTAAAATATCTGGCACAGTTCTCAACAAAACCTTTTTTCAAAATTATAACCCTCCCCAACACAATAGGTTAAATCATATGTAGTTATGCTCCTCAAGAGCGAGCTTCTCTAGCCCAGCATTCTGAGAGGAGTGCAACTCAGAATTACTGCTATAACATACTGAAAAAATTCAACTATCAAAGAAAGAGTTTTTATTTTATTTTTATGTTTTTAATTTGTTTATTTCGGCTGCACTATAGGGGCAAGCCTAGTTTTTTCTTCTATACCAAACGCTCAACTCCTGCTTTACGACCCAATGCACTGGGCTACAACCGCGAGCCAACAAGCACCAAGCGCAAAATACTATTCAAACTAAAGCAGGAGGCTACCTGTGTGTCAATCTACCCAGGATCATACACCCTTGAAAGACAATCTGCAACCACGTTGTCACAACCGGCAATATGGCATATGTCCAGGCTATACTCCCGTAACACCAGCGACCACCCGGTCAGCCTCATATTCCGATTGTGAAACTGGTCCAAGAACTTGAGAGGATGATGATCTGTGTAAACTACAACGACCGGACCATAGGCTGGAACATAGACCTCGAAATGCCCCAGCGCAAGCACAACCGCCAGCAGCTCCTCCTCGACAACAGAGCAGCTCCCCTGGCCCGAATTGAACTTCTCCGAGCAGAAACTAACAGGATGCTCCAGCCCATCATCGTCCTTTTTCACAAGCACGGCACCAGCCCCCACACCACTAGCATCCGTTGCTAGTTGGAAAGGTAGGCTAAAGTCAGGGGCTCTGAGGATCGGGTGAGTGCACAACAGGTGTTTTACTACTCTAAACGCCTTCTCACACTCAGGCGCCCATTTGACTTTCTTATCCTTCCAGTTATCCTCCACCTGAGCTTGACTGTCCCGTTCTCCTTCTCCACCTTGACTGCTAAACGTCATCACAGGCACAGTGAGAGGCTCAGGGGGGTGCCTCACATACTCCTTCATGAGATTAACGTGACATAACTGATTGCGCATACGTCTGTCTGGAGCGGCCACCAAGCAATCCAGGTCCGATAGCCTCTCAACCACCCTATAAGGACCAGTGTACTTCGCAGATAAGGGATGACCTACAAGGGGCAGTAAAATCAACACCTCCTGACCCACGTGAAACTCCCCGAGTTTAACCTTGAGGTCGTACCTGTCCTTCATGAGGACCTGAGAGCTAGTCAAATTACGGCCAGCCAACTCCAGACTGCGCAACATCCGTTCTCGACTGTCGAGGACATACTTGAGCATAGAACAATGTTTTTCTGCGCCCTCCCATATTTCTTCAACCAAATGGAGAGGCCCTCTGACACGGTGTCCAAAGACGAGCTCATTAGGGCTGAATCCCAAACTTTTCCCAGGTACCTCCCGTGCAGCAAATCAAACACATGGCAGGCCAAGATCCCAACCATTCCCACTCTCAAAGCAACAACAACGAAGCACAGATTCCAAGGCTGAGTGCCATCGCTCTAACACACCCTGGCTCTCCGGATGATACGCAGATGACACAACCGTAACAATCCCATGCTGCGGCATTGCTTGAACAAAGAGGCTAGAAGTGAAGTTGGATCCTTGGTCTGACTGAATCACCTGCGGGTAACCATACCGGGAAAAATACACTAGCAAGTTTTGGACCACCGTCTTCGCTGACTCATTTCTCATAGGGTACGCGTCAGGGTACCTTGTTGCTACCTCCATGATGGTCAGGGGATACTTGTAAAAATCTCCCGACTGTGCATCACTGTCCTCCTTCAACTCGACAGCACCGGTACCACATTCAAGAACCTCCGGGTCTTCTAAGTGCAATTTACGAATGTCCGAAGGAGCAAGCTTATCTAAGTGTTTGCGAAACAACTCATGCCCCCCTCCTACACTGAATTTAGCCTCCCGTTGCTCTCTCTCTGTGTATCGTTGCTGTCTCTTCGTCTTTTTAAGCCCATCCTCTGCCTTCTCAGTAACAGATAATGGGTCTTCTCCAGACTCGAAAATTAGTCCTAATAATGAGTCCCCGAGAATGTCCGTTGATACTAAACTCTCAACCGCATCAACTTCCAACCCCTTCTCGGTACCTTTCCTCCGCTTGTCTAAAGACTGTTGACCAGAATGTGACTCCCTGGATGCAAGAGATCTGGTGACAAGACACGCCATAGGTTGCACCTGACACTTCTCAACCCACTCCTGCTCCTCCCTACTCACGTCGGCCGGGTTCTCGGCAACGACCAAGGGTGGAGCCTCAGAAGTAGGCCCCGCAAAGTCGTTGCCGAGAAGGAGGTCGACGCCCCCAACAGGTAACTTCTCCACAATTCCTACATCCAGGTCACGAGTCACACCATCAACTTCCATCTTCATTCTTACAAGCGGGTATGACCTTGTTGCATTAACTCCCTGAACCACAACCACCCGCGCCGTATTTACAGGTTTACCAGTGAAATTCCTCAACAATGTTTGCGATGCCCCAGTGTCACGCAAAATTCTCACCTCATGTCTTCTACCCCCCCACTCCACACAACCGAGTCCCCTGTGGTCACTAAAGGCATCACGGACAGGGAATAAGCCTTCCGGATCCTTCTGCACTGGCAGTGTATTTACCTCGGAAGAATTGCCTCTAACAAACTCCGATGTCCTCTTGAACACTCCAATGCCGTGAGCAAAAGACACAGCTGCCGGAGGAGGTCGACTAGGGCACTCATTTGCCTTATGACCCACCTGGTGGCACTTAAAACACATACATTTCGGTTTCGGCCTATACTGTGATGTAAAAGGCCCCTGACTTTTCTCATACGGCGTGGTGTTAGGATTGGATTCAGTTTTAGTTTCATTGCTCTTTTGTTTAAATGTGTCATTGCTACGGGGAGGGGGAGGATAACGGTCCCTAGCACTTGCATCGTACTTCTGTGAGGACCCGCAACCCCGAATCAACGACAGCCATCGATCAGCCATTTCTGCTGCTTCGACTAGAGTTCTTGGGTTTTTCTCCTTTAAGTTCAAAGTTAGATCACCGCCCGTGCTCTTAAATAATTGCTCCAACATCATCAACTGCTTAACTCCATCAAACGTTGTTACCTTCTCAGATCGGAGCCAGTTCCCCATAGCATCGGACAAGTCCCGGGCGTGTTCCAAAAAGGTGCTATCTCTTCCCTTAGTTACACCCCGGAACTTCAAACGGTACGTTTCTGGTTGCAGTTCGCAGGCTCCTTGAGATCCTCATACACAATACATGACTTCAAAGGTAACGCATCGTAGGCTTTAAGACCCTTGCCTATTAATCTAGAGGATACAAGTGCTACCCATTTATTCTCTGGCCACTGGTGTTCCTGGCACTTCTTCTCAAAGCGTGCGAAAAATTCTGTTACATCACTCTCATCAAACACCGGAACCAGTTTCAATAAGTGCGAGAGAGATTGATCATGAGCACGGTTACCAGCCCCAAGTCGCTGTCCCGTTGTCTCTACTCGCGACTTCTCTACGCCCATGTCGGTACAGTACCTAGTCGACTCTAAATCAGCTTGGATTCTTGCTAGCTTGGCTCTCTCTTCTATCTTGGCTAATTCTATTTGCTGCTGAAGCTGAAGCTGAAGCTCAGATGCCCTGCTAGCCTTTCTCTCTTCGATCTTAGCTAATTCTATTTGCTGCTGGATCTTAACTAATTCGAGCTGAAGCAATAATTCTGGAGTTAACCCCTGAGGAGGTGAAGGTGCTACAATGTTTGAAATTACCGGTGGTCCCCACAGGGGCAACCCACCCTGCCAGTCACCACCCAACTGTGGAAGCGTACTCGGGGTCGGCAACCTACTGGGATGGCTGGGAGTCAAGTGTAGGGGAAGCATGGCCGAAGGGCTCTGAGCACTCAACCCATCTCGCTCACCAGTCACCCTGCCCAGTACACACGTTATCAAGTTATCCCTGGTCATGCTGCTAGTACCCGTATGACCGATAGCTGTGGCCAGGCATTGGAGACCGTACCGATCCATACCCTCCAACCGCTCGGCAGTAACAGGCCATTGCAAAAATATCCTAGCATCCTCCTCACAGTTCACCTGATTAAACCTTTCATCATGCTGCTGTTCCTCAGTTTCGACATTACGTACTGTGTCTCCATTCTCCTCTGATCCGGTATAAGACATGATGCTCACAAAAATTTCCCACCTCAATATTCAGAAAAGAAGCACCCCAAACTCTTATACCTCAATATACACACAACAATTCTCGGAAATACTCAAGGGTTATAGTTACTATGTTGCAAAAATAAAATATTCTTGCTGATCCCCGCAAAATATTCCCCAAAACAACAAATGTTACCTGCTAATAAATGTAGGTTCACCAAATCCTAGGTAAGGTCGCCATTTGTTACGACTGAGGTTTAAATATATCAGGGTTCTTATTCATTGGACTAGTAATGGTATAAATGCTACAACGGAAAGTGCTAGATCCAACCTCTGATGTATATTCCCAGTGAACAAAGAACACAAATACTCTCCAGAGTTCTATATGCAATAATAGGTTGTCAAACTCTCAATAAATGTGCGTCTACTATAGGCTTAATGTTATGTGAAAACAGCCTATTACTACCTATAACCGAAGGTGCTTGGTTATGGTATGCAAAGTAAGGTGGTAAGAGAAGTTACAGCTTACGTTAATTTAAATCAATAAATGTCAGGCACTCCTGCATAAAAGAAAGTGCACTAAAGTCCTTCAACACCAACAAGGAATCTTCTTTAAATGTTAGATGCTATCAAGATGCTCGAATCGGAAATGGAACCCAAAAATGGCGGCAACGGAACAATGCTCGTGCAGGCTATGCACACAAAAAGGCAGGATATATAATGCAGTCGGAGCCAAGAATATCCTAAACGCTACAACAATAATAATACTCGCCACAACAATGCAGTATTCCTATCAACAAAAAGAGCCTAAGTCGTTTGTGTCTCAATACATCAAACTAGGCTGCGAAATGCTTGTGTAATCATAAACGGGTATGCATAATAAGAGTAATTGGTTTAATATACTTAATGTCTACTATGACTGATAAAGTCTAGCTAGAGTCAATGATACGAGATACTGGTGCGCATGGCATGCCGCATAGCCTAGTGCAAATCTCAAGTCTGTGCGTCAAATATTACGTTATAGGGAAGCGTAGCTCTCTTGAGAAACCTTAATACCGAAGTATTAAGCGTTCTCCTGGCGTACCTCAAAGACAAACAATCGAGCCTAGAACAGTGCAGAATGGTATAGGCAAAAAGCCCTCATTCGTGCATGCTCTACTCTCAATGGCACACAGACTAGAATTTACCCAATCAACTCCAGTTCTCAGGTATGTCGTGCAGCTTTTAACTAAAGCCAGCACCCATCGGAAACAATACCTTATAGTATCAGACTCCTAGTCTAGCATTATCTAATCTAGCAGAGCACTAATAATTATAGGAAGCGGTACTGAACAATATGAATGCCAACCAATGCTTCGTGATCAACTTATCTTAACAACTAACATACATGGGTTATATCAGACCTTAACGCACAATACAACTGGCCAGCATGAAGCTGATTTTGCAGAGTTAACCAGAGGGGGTATAATATTAATAAAAGGTGGTGAAAGATATGGAAAATGAGAGAGATAGGCAGAGGAAAAGGTTCTCAGGTGCAGTCAGGGGGACAGGTATCAAAGGGATAAAAGGGATGCGTTCTGGAAACCAGATCTGAGGGAGAGAGTGGCCAGAGAGCAGTATATATACTAGCACTAGTTCGAACCGCGTAGGAAAAGCGGTAACAAGTCCTCTAGCCAATGCTAAAGAAGCTAGCTAAACATGACATCACCAAGCATGGTAAAAACTACCCCCAACGAATACCCACGAGGCCAGCCAGCTATGACGTCATCGAGTATAGCAAAACACTGTGCGCCTCCCCACACTCTGTTCTACTCTCTCTCTCTCTCTCTCTCTCTCTCTCTCTCTCTCTCTCTCAAATCCTATCATTACTACTTAACCCGTCCAGCCCCGGCTTGTTTTGTAATGTTTGTTCACCAGAACCCGGCCGATTTTCAATTTTTTTTTTTATTCCAGAAACAATAGCGAATGGGTTAGGAATGAAGGAAAAACCACGAAAAACCGCTCGAAAAGCTTAAAGAATGGTCTTACAGAGCCCCCGAAAACGTATTTACAAGAGTAAAAAATTGAAGGCAATTACCCCAAAAAACGAGGTTATTGCGCGCTCACGCGCACGCACGTGGACTTTGAGAGTTTTCAACCATCGGCACGGTTGCGTGGGATACGTACACAGTTCCCATACAAATCTGAGCCCTCTTGAGTGGCTACACCTGAGGTTACGGTCGGCGCAATTAGGGTGATGCGCCAGGCGCGTCTCTGGGGCTGTGCGTTACATACATCGCCGACGCGTCAGGCGCGTCGCTGGGGCTGTACGGGTTAATGATAAAACATATACTTTGCAATTAAATATATAAAGCCTTGACATGGGTGAAAACCATGAGCTTTTCTGGACTGCCCATGACACGAGCTTTCATATGAAATAAAGCACACAACAATACATCAACTGTAGCCACATCCACTGCCCTGGCGATCCTAGCGAGTCACTGTAGGACAAGCCATGTGGTTCTAACGGAGTGGTTAACGTCACAAGGTCGTGCTGGATGGGAGGAGGGGTGTTGACTGACTGGGAACAGGGGTGCATGGGGCTGTTTCGTTCGTGGCCACTCCTTCGGGGATCACGGCGTCCGGTAAATAGATAGATAGATAGGTAGATTTTACAAGTTATCCAATTTAGAGACTATTCATATTAAGGCTAAATCTTTCATATAATTTATCCATACTTGAATATGAATTGGCAAGTAAAAGTATGTCATCCGCATAGGCTAAAATATCAACTCATGTAAACCCGAGAATGCAACCTTCATTCATGTTTTGTATATAATTTATAACGGAATGTATATAAAATATGAATGCAAATGGCGATGTGACGTCTGCCAGCGTTGGCAGAATCGCCTCTCGTTAGCCACTAGCGCTCGCCAGGGACATCTAAATGGGCTACAGTTATCCGAGAATGTTATTCTTTCTTTCATTGTAATCGCATTGTCACAGACAGTCCAGTGGTGGTCTTTGTTTTTGTCTGTGACAACGGGTTATATTTTATATTAACAGTAGTGATGAAAATACCAGCGTGGAAATGAGAGAGACTTTCAGAGCGAGATGGTAGTGAGTGTCTGTAGGTGCGGGAGCATCCCTGCCTCTCGCTCGCTATTGGCCGGCGTGTCTGGCTGTGTCACGTGACACCTGCTGTCTTGTGACGTCACGGCCCGTGATTGGCCGACCATCGCGCCTTTGCGTGCTCCAGTGTAACTAACCTCCTACATGAGGGTCCCCAGGAGCTGTCCTCGTCAGGACAGGCTTGGCGCGCGTGCTTCTAACATCCCTTTGCATACTCTCCCCCGATACCACCTTTGTCACTGTTTCTCTCTCTGAACTTCTTCTTTTCGATTACTTCTCGCCTTTATTCAATTACTTATCCCCTTGGGTTCTGCATACGGTTTCCATAGCCGGCCCATTGTATTGCATGCGCCGTCCTCAGAGATATTTACATGTACTTAGAATAGGTTTGAGGGTTCTTAGTTAGTATAGGTTGAGAACTTTCTGTGTGTCTCCATTATTGATTTAGCGTTTCTGCTCTTTTATTTAATGCTAGACTGGGATAAGGTATCTGTAGTCGTTGTCTCCGATGTGTGTATGGTTTGCTTATACCTACACGACTTCGACCGGTCCTGTGGTAGCCTGTGTTGTCTTTTCGGTTGCGTCCTTTGTGAGTGCAGCATTGTGTTGACTGAGGGTTTTGGCCTGTACCAGTTCCACACTTTACTGCCTCTTTGCTTGTCTTTAGAGGGTCGCCAGGATAGAACCAGATACTTGTGATCTGGATCTATCAAGAGAGCACCCTAGTCAATTAACGTAACTTAAAGGATGCAGTCTTAAGGACATCGCTAGGCTACGAGCCTGTCTTGCTCAACCCCAGTTCCTTACCTAGAGTATCCCAGCTAGACATTATTAATCGAGTAGACACTTGTTAGTATTTAATATAAGCTCTTTGATATGTACGCATTATTATTCACAGCATTTATTAGTCTAGGTTGTTGTTGAGCCACACAACCATAGCAGACTGTTTCGTTGATGAGGAAGTACTTCTTTTAGTGTCGAGCATTGCTACCGTTGCGCATTTATAGTATTCTCGTGTCAGTTAACATTATATGTCCTATCTTTTAGTGTATTCGATTTACACGTGTGGTGTCCTGCCTCCTGCCTTTATATAGTTTAAGATACGAGCATCTTATGAGCATCAGACTTTCTTCAGAAGTTTCCAGGTCTATGCTGTAGGACTATACTTCACTTTCTTTCAGATAGGAGTGAAGAGTTTATTGTTGTATAGAGTAACTGTATTTAAGCATATTTTTATTGTATTAAATCTTGCTGTGATTTAATTGATCTTTCCATAGATTCCTTTTTATGCATTTTAACGTAACTTGCATCTTGTTTGTTATCAGGCTATACCAGTGTGGGTTAGCCTGAAGTAGAGTACATATATGCCCAGTTTAGGATACTCCGCTATCGCAGATTAACTATGGAGGGTATAGGTGTTTTGTTCGCCGGCATATAAGTTCGAGGGTTTGGATCTAGCGTACCGTTGTTGCATTGTGCCCTATTACTAGTCCAATCATTAAGTGCCCTTGTTTTATTCGCAGTCCCGGTCGTAACAAATGGCGACCATGCCTAGTATCTTATCTTAGTCGTCATAACAAATGGCGACCTTAGTCTAGGATTTAGTGAACTAAGAAATAATGGCAGATATGGCTAATTTAGGTAAGTGGACTGTATATTTGATAATGAATAAGTATTAACCATATAGAAATATAATTACCCTTTTGGATGAACTCAGCTGGTGATTGAAGGATGGCGGAAAATAGGCTAGATGACTGGAAGTGGTTAGTATAGTAAACAAAGTATAAAAAGAGTCTACAATAGGCTAGGATAGGCTAGATATTTACGTTAAGTTTGTGCTAACTAACAAAGATGATGATGTAGTGACTATGGAGTATGAAATGAAAGTGAAGCGAAAACACCTGATTATGGAACTATAGGAAGAAGGCTTAGCGTGTGTAGCTGGGACGGAGGTTGGTTGGAGAGTGGGCGAGCGCGTTATGTTCGTCTCTGTCATGACATACCGCGCACGCGCATAACATATGGAAAATGTATTTCATCTTCTTTACAATGAGATACTTATAAACAATCTTAAATAATACAAATATATATATATATGGGAATTATAATCCTACAATACTTTCCCATATACTACTATAGAATAATATATTCTACCCAATCATGGAACGTTCGACCAAGGTTATGGAAGCGTTCAACTTAAGACTACGGAATGATACATAACGCTACATCAACCCAGATTACGTAACATCGAGACTGTTTATACTAGTTTGAGTACAATAAGTATGGACATATTCCCACCAACAGAAAATATACAAAATTTACATGATTAGATTTGCCCGGAGGCAATCTTATCCCGCCAAGCTTGGGAGGATATCTGGGCTGCCTGTCGACGTGGGCGTTCGCCAGACGCGTCAACAGGCTGCGCCGAAGTAGAAGCCAGAGAGGGGACTTCAATGGATAACTGATCCGAGGGGGTGTCCTTGCGATCGAGGTCACCCTCAAGAGGATGTAGTCGGACTGTTGGCCGTGTGATTACTCCAGTCCTGGTGCGAACCTTTGCTACCCGAACCTCACCATCACGACCTGGTAATAACTCCTCTATCCGACCCAATTTCCAAAATGCGCGCGGGCCCTCCTCATGGATGGTTACCACGTCCCCTACCCTAGGCCAATGACCTTTTAATGGTGTTAGTTTATTCTTTTGCGCTTCCCTTAAAGTCACCAGATATTCTGTTGACCAGCGATGCCAAATATCTCGCGATAATTTGCGAATATATTTGTAGCGGGCCGATATCACTTCCTTACTTATGTAGTCTGGATCCTCCATAGTATCCTTGTCATGCTCTTCAGGAAGATCCCGCAGTCTGTATCCACGTACCAGTACTGAGGGTGTGATTGGGGTAAGGTCTTCCATTCTCGGTGTAACATTAACTACTAACTTGAGCTGGACACATTATGTTAGAAGCATTGCTAAGAATGCCTCTAAAAAACTTGGACTCCTGTACAGAGTTCGAGAATTCTTCACTGACGAGCAGTTGGCCGTAATATATAAAAGTCATGTGCGTTCTCAGATGGATTACTGTTCACCTCTGTGGGGTGGAAGTGGAGTGGTTGCATTGAAGCAGTTGGACAAAATTCAAAATAAAGCTATTAGATTAATCAATAACCCTGCAATCACACAGGACCTTCCTACATTATCCATACGAAGAAACGTTCCATCCCTTGCATTATTCTACAGATATTTTCACAGCAATTGTTCCGAGGAACTTGCTTCAATTGTGCCTCCACATCTTTCCGCGTAGAACTAGGGCAGCTGAGAGCGCCCATGAATTTACACTTTCTCCTCCACAATGCAGAACTTCTGCTTATCAGAATTCATTTATCCACAGAGCTACTACTCTTTGGAATTCACTTCCCTCGAATTGCTTTCCACAAACTTACAATCTACAAATGTTTAAATCCAGTTGTTACAAACATTTTATGAATGGAGGATGCTTTTAGGCACATGGACCTTTTTGTTTTATCTGTGTTTTTCCTTCCTCCGTTCATTGTCTCTTAAAACAAAACAAAAATCCCCAGAAGCATAGTATAGAGGACGATCATTTACGGTGGCTTCAATCTCCAAGAGTATGGTGTTGAGTTCCTCAATCGAGATGAGAGCTCTTCCCAACACCTTCTTCAGACCCGCCTTCACGATGCCTATGGCTCTCTCCCATATGGCGCCAAACCAAGGCGCCCTGGCGGGAATGAAACGCCATTCGCATTTTACATCCGCTAGGCAGGTCTGAATCTTAGGATTGTTGCTCACTTCTTTGAGATATGTAGATGCCCCTATGAAAGTCTTTGCATTGTCACTCAGCATGATACGCGGATATCCCTGTCTACTGCAGAATCTTCGGAAGGCATGTAGGAAGCTATCACAAGTGAGGTTGGTGACCAGTTCCAGGTGAATTGCCCTGGTAACAGCACAAGTGAAAAGTATCATATACACCTTAACCCTTAATTAGCGGCTCACCACATAAGTCGAGTTAAATAAAGCTGGACTATGTGGCGGCGCTCGACATAGGTCGAGTGGCAATTTCAGCACGTAATGTTGCTGAGAGAGAGAGACAAGTGGTGGCAGGAGACTAGCGAGCGTATGACTGCTCCAGACCACCGCGGCGAACCTACTGACACGAATCTCAGCTCCCTCCTCCCTCTCTCACTCGCTACATACTGAATTATATGGGGAAAAGTACCGAATTACATGCTTTTTGCACTCGCGTTGCACGGTTATTGCAAGAAAACTAGCCATCATAAAAGGATCGTTATGGTGTCATTCGAAAGCTCTGTTTATGCCCTTTCAGGGATAGGTACTTGTTTTACGTTCTGGGTCTTATTTAGGCATGAAAATGATCACGTAAACAGCCCTATTTTGGCTAAAAACACCCCGCTGGGCGGTACATATAAATAAACCGCATAGGCCGCTCGTAAGGTGTTAAGATTGGGTGAATCTTTCATAGGGATTGCTCCACTGTAGTCAACCCCGGTAACTTTGTAAGGGTCACCTGGGGTGGTTCGCAGGTTTGGTAAGGGAGGAATTCCGACGGGATCATAATGTCTTCCCTGCACTCTTCTACACTTTAAGCATTTGCGAAGGACTTTCTTGACCACCTGCCTGATTCTAGGCACCCACCATCGTTGTCTTACATAGGTGACTATATGACCAACCCCATAATGACAACAGAGTCGGTGACACCTATCGATGATAAGATGGGTGAGGGGATGATTGGGGGGGCAGTAGTATTGGATACTTACTTGCCTCAGAGAGGGCTGCCAATCGTAATCTGCCTCCGCAATGTATCAAGTCCCCCTTCAAGTGTAAGCCCAACTGGTTGATCATGTTATTCCTAGACTTTGTTCCCTTAACCAGTAATTTATATTCCTGCGTATATATTTCTTGTTGACAGAGCTTATGTAATAATTTATCTGCAATTCTGATCTCCTTCACATTGAGGTAAGCACTACCTGTGGGCGGTGTGCCTTTAATTTTTGCTTTTACATTTTCTACAAATCGTAACACCCATGCTGTAACACGATGTAACTTCTCATAGCTGCTGAATCTATCCCAGTCCCATAACCGTGTGTCTTCGTCAGGCACAGAGTCAATTACCGGTGCCACAATAGCAGTGTGTTGCTCGCTCAAATCTATATTCTCTGGGATCATTAAGCCAGCATGGGCCATTCCACCACAACGCAGAAGATTTGAGAAATTTAGCAGAGACACCACGAGTAATGCAGTCACTTGGATTCTCTTTGGTAGACACATACCGGAACTGTGCGGTTGGGAGCAGGGTACGAATTTCGTCGACACGGTTGGTGACATACACTGGTAGCTTCTTACGGCTATGTAACCAGTAGAGCGTAATTTGGCTGTCACTCCATATAACTGTCTCCGAGATATTTAGCAAGTTTGTAAAAGTTTCCTCTACAAAGTGAACGAGTCTAGCAGCCAACAGAACTGCAGTCAGCTCTAATTTTGGGATGGAAAGGGATTTGATCGGGGCGACTTTTGCCTTCGCCATGACTAGACGGCTGCCACTTGTGGCAACAAAGTATATGGCGGTGCCGTACGCGACCTTGCTAGCGTCTGAGAAGGCATGAATGGAAACAGGATGGTCCATGACAACTCTCCGAGGAAAATTAAAACCCTTACAGAGACAAAGATCCGAAATAATGTCTTCCCACTCCTGAACCAGATCGCCAGTCAAAACCTCATCCCAACCTAATTTTATCCTCCATAATTGCTGAAGGAATAATCTCGATTTGATCGACACCGGTAGAACTATCCCCAAGGGGTCAAAAAGTTTAGCTGTCATACTCAAGCAAATTCGTTTTGTAATCTGCGAATATTGCGCATACTGAACGCCGAATGAGAGGGTATCGGTGTCCGTTTTCCAAAACAACCCTAGCACTCTAACATGTTCCTGCTGTACAGCTGCCACACCATCCCGTTGCAATACAGTCCGCAAAACAGAATTATTAGTCGCCCATTCACGCAAATGTAGATGGGCGTCATTCATAATCTCTCGGACTACTGCATAGGTATCAACCAGGAAATCTTCTTCATTTCCTGTACCCAATAAATTGTCTATGTACAACCCTGACCGAATCTGATGAATAATCTGCGGATCTGCACTGACATAAGACAAATGTTTTAAAATGGTGGCGTTTAAAAGGAATTGGGAACAATTCGCTCCAAATAAAACTGCCCGGAATCGGTAACAAATTAGGGGGGAATCCAGTTGCCTCGGATACTTGGGCCACATAAATCGCGTATAGTCCTGGTCGTCTTCATGGAGTCTTAACATTAGAAATGCCTTCTCAATATCAGACACCCAGGCATACTTACCGAGTCGAAATCTAAGCAAATCCTGCGCCAAATCTGGTACCAGTGATGGTCCAGTATACAGGCAGTCATTAAGACTAGGATGACGTTCACTCATCTTGGCGGAACAGTCGAAGACAATACGCACTGGCGTAGTTTTGCTCTCCTTGATTACACCATGATGAGCCAAGTAATGCCCGGTATCTGATTTATCAAAAGGCACCTCTTCTATAAAACCCCGGGACACCTGTTCCTTTATGACTTTTGAGTATTCCTCGCAAAAGTCAGGCTCCTTGAGGAATCTTTTCTGAAGTCCCCGAAGACGGCCTATGGCCAAACCCTTGTTAGATGGCAGCTGATCCTTGGAATTGTTCCAGGGCAGTCTCACTTTATACTGTTGGCTGTCGGGATCGTAGGTAACGGTATCCTCGTACGACGATAGTGCTTGACGCTCAACCAGTGAGTATTCCTTAGGGGTTATCCCGATATGATCTAATTCCCACAAAACATTTAAGTCATTTTTGCATGGTGGAATATTACCAGTGGACATGTATTCGTCCATTGGTGTTACTGCTACTTTCAATACAGTAATTACTTCTGTGCTGGAGCTGGTAGGCTGTGTCACATATGAACCACTGATGGCATACCCGTACTTGGTAGGAAGCAAAATTAGGCTACCTGACCTTTTATACCCAGGTCGCACTATATCGTAGTAGTGATCCGCACCGATGAGCAGCTCCAGCTGATCTGTGTCCGTTGCGTGAGGATCGGCTAATTTTATGCCTTTACTTTGTAAACAAACCAGTTTAGACTTTAGGTTAAGTTCACCTTTATGTTCTGGCAATTCATCAACCACTATTGCGTCTAGATGATGAAATTTACCTCTGTGTTTGTATTGCAGTGCCACAACATTATATTCCCTAGAGGCTTGTTGCCCGGTAAATCCGTGAAGACATAACTCCTCAGTTCCTTTAGAAATGTAGGAAAGGGAGGATAGAACAGAAGACTTCACAAAGGTCCTCTGAGAACATTGGTCAAGTAGCGATCTGATTTTAACACAATTATTATCCTTACCCTTTACCGGCAGCTGTACGGTGGGCAAGATTACTGTATTTTTACCTGTGGCAACGGACATTGTAGTTGAAGTAGCAGCAGTATGCTCTCTCTTGGTGTCATCCTCCGCTGGTCTACTTTCTTTCCCTTGTTTTTGTGTACACAGGGAATGAAAGTGTTTGCCCTTACAAAACTTGCAGCTTCTTACGTTAGGATTAGTACAACCCGAATGGCCATGGTCTTTTGACAAGCACCCAGTGCAGAGACGTAGTTGACGGGCTCTTTTAACTTTAAGAGGCCCTGTCTTATACTTCATACACTTGTACCATAAATGATTGGTGCCACTACACAGAACACAGTTGAATTTCCTGTACTCACTCTGGGCGGTAAATGTTGCCGTAGCCATGGGTGTACCCCCTACTCTGTCTTGACCCGCCATATTGTACACTTCAGCCTGGAGGCAATGAGTGAATTTCTTATAATTCAGGCTCGAGTCTCCCATTTCCCGTTTTATGATTTCTTTTAGTGGTGATGGTAACTTATTGACAAGAGTCACCACACAAAATTCCTCCAAACAAATACCATGGCTAATGATTGACCTCATCACACTCTCTGTATTGGCATAGAAGTCCTTCAGGTCAGCTGTTTGGTGTTTGGGTGACACAAATTGATTGAATTTGGTAACATATGCTGCCTTGATTCGATCTGGATGCCCATATGTCTCTTGCAGGAGCTCAATTGCTGGGGCATAGCTTGCACTTTCGATAATGAATCCTTCGACTAGCTTATGTGCATCACCCTGAAGCTGACCCTTTAGATAGGTGAAGCGTTGTATATCTGTGAGGTCGGGATTGTCATGGATGGTACACTTGAACATCTCCCAAAATCCCGACCACATGGTGGCATCACCTTCAAATTTTGAGAGAGTAAGATGCGGTAATTTGACTGCGGATTTCTTTGGCTCTTTCTTGACCTATGTAATCAAGATCCCCTTCAGTGTGGCAACGATTACTTGTATCCATATATAGGGTATCCTCTCTGATCACCTCGATATACTCGGCGTCCTCGCAAGTGTCGGCCAGGTCCTCCTGTGTGACCTCATACTTGTCAAGTTGCTTTTGAATACTGAGCAACCTGGCCTCCACCTCCACTCTAGACGCCGAATCAAGGAATCCGTCAATATCAGAGGTTAAGACCGTCAAAGAGCCCTTAAGTCCAGCCCGACGCTTTTGTACACTTTTAGCCATGATTATACGGGAAGGAATTCTATTGACGTTAAATCAAACTATCAATGCCAGACTGAATAAGTTGCGGCCAACAATACAGTACTCCGAGAAATCAAATAAATCGCGAGCCGAAAATAAAACACCCTCACGAAATGCGGAATAGGAATTGTGCGCAATGTAGACTAGTAATCTGGAGCATTTCAATTTAACTCCTTACATAATAGTTATGAAATTATAAAATCACTACACCATAACTTAAGAAAAGCCGGGAGGGAAATTTAGTACAATACAGTATAGGCCAAAAGTCTCCAGATGTCAAAAAGAGAGGTACCGATTAAAGTTATAATAAATTCAAGAATTTTAAGAGAGAGAGAGCCTATAGGGTAATTGAAACAGGCTAAACTCAATGGGTACCGCTAATTTTATATTAAATTTAATAAATGTGAAAATTGTACACAAGAAAAGTTCATCTCAAGAAGTCACAAGGAAGAAAGTTTTGAGTTGGATTAACACACACTCAGCCTATCAGCTATCATATTACCCCGCCTCCAGGGCACACAACGAGAGAAGAATTTAGAATGACATGTGAATCAAATAAAGAAGATATTGGACAGTATAAATTTGATATAGAATGAATAACCTTAACCTTTGAAATTATTATAGAGTACAGTATGGATGATTTGAATCTTAGTGCTAATCAATTGTTATATAATTTGGGCCTAAAGGGTTTACAATCAAAATTTAATTAATATACTGTACCGATTTGAAGGATTATTAATCTAGGCTATACTGATTTTGTTGATCAACTCTAACGTCATGGTGGGCAAACATCTCGTCGTATGACCTGGCGACCATGGCATATTCGTCTGGCATAAAGCACCGACGACAGGTGGCCAGGATCTCCGAATAGAGACGCTTTGATGCCTCGTGCGTGAGGTGTACCCCGTCGGGACTGAAGTCAGCCTCAGAGGTATTCATTGACTGATAGCGCTCCCGGATGAATGGGATATGGCGCTTTAGCCATTGGTTAACAGCATTTCTAATGCGGTTAAACTCGTCCGTAGAGACCCCTCGTGGAGCCTGCCGCTTCTCTACCCCAATCACCCGGACTTCTCCCCCCGAGAGCCGCACCACCTCCTCAGCTAGGACCTCTATCCCCTCCGCAATCACTCTCGGACTGACCCCGCTCCTTATCTCATTATCGGCACCATGACGCCAAAAGCCCTGGGCCATGAGGGATAGACGAAATATGGCACAACAAAAAATTAACCACGTAGGCCACGCCACCACCAACCACAAAAAATGTATAAGACTGAATGATACAGCTAGAGAGTGAGAGTGAGTAAGTGCAGGAGGCAGAGGGTAGTCGCGTAGTGTTACGTGTTGTCTCGGTGACGTCATGCAACGGCCGGGCCCTCTGAGTGGCTGGCCGCCTTGCAGCCCTCCCGCCGCGTCAGGAAGTGGTCCCCCCGCACTCCCTGCTGCCTTTGTGTCTTCCTTGCTCAGAGCTTGCCTGACCAGCGTTACCTTCACACCTCCCTTGCCACCTGTCCCCGACTTCTACCTATAGAACACTTTCTCTCTCTCTCAACTTCTTACCTCTCATTCTTCCAATCTATTTAACATCATAACTCCCCTTTGGTTCTGCACGATTTCATATATCGGCCATCGTATTATTTGCTGAAGCTCTCAGATATTTCATGTTTAGTTAGACATTTTGGAGGGGTTAACATTTTGTCTGTAGAGGTTCGACATACTCGCGGTGTCTCCCTACCTATTTCCTGGTTGTCTGCTGGGCTATTTAATGCTAGACTGGGGTGAGGCTACTGGTGTTTGATTTCCGATGTGTACCAGGTTTTGTTGAACTTGTACAATCGCAACGGATACGTGGGAAGCCTAGGTTGTCTTTCTGACTGTGTACCTTGTGAGTTTAGCACTGTGTTGCGAGTGAGGGTTTTTGCCTCTGCCACCCTATCCTTTGCTAACTCGTTTTGCTTTGACTTGAAGAGGGTCGCCAGGAGAGAACCAGATACTAGCGATCTGGATCTCTCAAGAGAGCACCCCGTCATTTAACGTAATTTGGCCGCACAGTCTTAAGGACCTCACTAGTCAACGAGCCGCTTGCTCAGCCATTGTTTCCTAGCTTACGACATCCCAGCTAGACTTTATTCGCCTAGCAGACACCCGATTGGGATTTTAAACTCTTATGTTATGTATGCAGCATTGTTATTCACGTTGATTGTTAGCCTTGGTTGTTGTTGAGTTGCACATCCCGAGCAGGCTTTTGGTTTGCCTGAGGCAGTACTTCTTTTGTTGTTGGAGATAATACTATTGCGCATTTATCATTATTCCCGTGCCAGTTAACGCTGTATGTCCCTACACTTGTCATATCTTGTTCCTGCTTTATATAACAGTTCAAAATCCGATTCGATCATCTTAAGCAGCATTAGACTTTCTTCAGAAGATTCCTGTTCGATGCTTTAGGACTTTCATTCACTTTCTTTAATATAGGAGTGACAGTTTATTATTGTTTAGAGTAACTTTAATTATACCTTCTTCTTGTTTGCATTAAATCATTCCAGTGATTTAATTAAGCTCTCTATCTTTTTCCTTGTATACATTATTAACGTAATTGTATGTTGTTGTGATCAGGCTGTATCAGAGATCATCAGCCTGTAGTATTAGTGCATTTATACCGAGTTATAGGATACCCCGCTACCGCAGATTTAACTCTGGAGGGTATAGGTGTTTTTGTGCGCCGGCATTATAAGTTCGAGGGTTGGATCTAGGTGTTACCGTTGTGGCTGTGTGCCTTTCTAGTCCAGTGATTAAGAGCCCTTGTTTTATACGAGTCCCGGTCGTAACATGTGAATCAAATTAATTACCAATGACATCCGAGAGGGAATCAGGATTAACATTATTATATATTAGCTACTTTCTTAATTAGCAAGTTAATTGATGGAAAACAACTACTGTATGTGTAATTCATTTAAATTGGAAACACATATAACAATACTATTGAATCCCACGCAGACTCTATAAACTGTATTTATTGGGTTATTACGTTGGATCAAGTGCCATTTACAGCATTCATAAATAATAACTGTCAACCCCACTTACAGAGCACCGACACAGAGCGTAAACTATGACAAAATGACAATTGAACAGCCGGATATTATCAAAGTATTTCCATACACCATTATTTACTCAGGATTATTTTTTTTTTTTATTGGATAATGTACCAAGTATCGAACACGTGAGAAACGCATAGTTGGTAATATTGCTTATTGTCTTTGTCTGTATTATGGTCATGTGGAAATCGCTTAATTAGCATGTTGGTGTTATTGTTATCAGGTGAGTGTAAAATATAATACATTACAGCTTCATCCCCAATAAAAAGTTTTAATGTAGAATAATACATACTTGGCCATTGTAGCACTGTGATAGTACACAGGAGTACACAGAAAATCAAGCAACAACAGGTTCAGCGACCCCTCACAACTACTTGCCCTCCAAAATATTGATGGTAAAGTGTCCAAAAAATGGTTTAGAGTGGTTAAGGAAAAAAAAGAAAGGGAAGACTGCCCTGGGACAAATGTCCGTGGCAGGATTAGGAGACGTTAGTAGGGGACAGTTGTTAGTAATGTAATGGAGGAAAACAAAAACTGTATTCATTTACAAATGCAATCAGTTGTGGATTTAAGGCAAGGTGGTTTGTCTAGGCGAAGTTTTAAAATATCAACGGTGCTGCAGTCTATAATATCTTGGGGAAGCCCATTCCACAAATTGACCACTCGATTGAAGAAGACATCCTTAGACTCGTGTGAGTTAAATTATTTACCAATAATTTTGCAACCATTCCCTGCGTGTAATTTGATTGGTCGATGATGAAATAATTATTACAGTTCATATTGTCGATGCATTTGATGATTTTGACCACTTGAATTAATTTGTCTCTTAATCTGAAATTGGTTAAAGGAACTACATTTAATTCTCTAAGACGCTCATCGTATGGTTTGTTCTTTAGGCAAGGTATTATTTTAGTACCTCTTCTTTAAACTCATTCTAGCTTGTCTATATCTTTTTGGTAGTAAGGGCACCAGAATTGAACGCAATGTTCCAGGAGAGGGCGGACTAAGGAAATGTAAAGAGTTAGGATTACATCTTTGGATTTATGCTCAAATGACCTGCCTATAAAACATATTATTTTGCTTGCCTTTTTAACAACTTCTGAACATTGTTTACTCGGTTTTAGTGTTACTCGATATTGTTACTCCCAAATCAGTTTCTCTGACTACACTCTTAACCCTTTAGCGGGCAGGTATCCCGCGTGGGGTCCTTAAATGCGTGTTTTTTGGCGGGCTATATTTCGCGCCATTGATGACGTAGATGGCTTGGATTTGCTTCAACCAATAGGGAAACCTTTTGTCATTATCTCCAGCAAATCACAGCCCTCTACCCCATCACTGCGCAGCGTTGCAGGGCGAGAAGCGAGTCATACTCTGCAAAGCAGCCGTAGTGGTCATATGTGCGTCAAGTTTGCTCCCTTCCCATGCCCCTCACGCCTAACACAATGGAGGTAAGGTTTTTAAAAGTTGATAGGTCATAGATTAATAGTTGTGCTTTATGCTGGTATGAATGAAATTAGTGTGGTTTCAAATTAAATACGGAAATTTGGGTGGTGAACATAGTGTATATCCTGCGCGGGATGTACGCCTGACTTACGGGGGACCGCACGGGGCCACCTTCACCCCTCCCGGGATCTTTGGCCGGCATCACGAATAACCGCGCTCATCCCTGTGGGGATCTTTGGCCCGCAACACGAATAACCGTATGGCCTGATAGTGTTGATGCTGATTGTGCATATATGAATGTGATTAGGGATTGTGATTATAGTATTGATGATTATACTGCTATACAATAAGTTTCCTATAAAATAACCTTGAAACAGAGCAATACCTGACTAATTGTATTTCTAAAGTTTTTGAAACTATTCTTGCTTCCAAATTTCTTAAGCATTTCTCTTCTCATAATCTGCTCTCAGATCGCCAGTATGGCTTCCTTAAGGGTCGCTCTACTGGTGATCTTCTTTCATATCTTACTAACTCTTGGTCATCCTCCTTTCGGGACTTCGGTGAGACTTTTTCTATTGCACTAGACATATCGAAAGCCTTCGGTAGAGTCTGGCATAAATCTTTAATTTCTAAACTACCCTCCTTCGGTTTCTATCCCTCCATCTGTGCCTTTGTCTCTAATTTTCTTTCTGGCCGTTCCATAGCCGCGGTTGTGGACTTCCTCACCCTATAAACTCCGGTGTTCCTCAGGGCTCTGTCCTATCTCCTATTCTCTTTCTATTTTTTATAAATGATCTCCTTAACTGTACCTTAATTCCCATCCATTCATACGCAGACGACTCAACCTTACTCTACTCCATTAGTTTTTCAGAACGCCCCAGCCAGCAATCCCTCAACGACAAACGTAATGAAGCCATAGCACTCTTAAATTCTGATCTAAATACTATTTCCAACTGGGGCAGAGAAAACCTTGTTAACTTTAATGCTTCCAAAACCCAATTTCTCCATCTATCTACCCGTCAGGATCTCCTAGCGGACTATCCCTTATTCTTCAACAATACAAAAATCAACCCTTCATCTTCTCTCAATATTCTTGGTGTCTCTTTTTCTTCTGCTCTCATTTGGAAGGACCATATTACCAGTCTTGCTAAGGCAGCCTCCCAGAAGCTGGGTGTGCTCAACCGCCTTAGGGGGTTCTTTTCCCCTGCACAGCTTCTTGCTCTGTACAGGGGCATAGTGCGCCCTTGTATTGAGTATTGTTCACATGTGTGGGGAGGTTCCTCTCACACCGCTCTCCTAGACAAAGTTGAAAGGAAGGTCTTTCGTATCATAAACTCCCGTCCACTCACCAACTCTCTGCAATCTCTCTCTCTCTGCCTCAATGTTGCATCTCTCTCGCTATTCTATCGCTACTATAATAATCAGTGTTCCTCAGAGCTATCCCAGTGCATACCACCTCCTTTACGTAGGGCACGTGGTATCCGTCTTGCAACTCAATCCCACCCCTACTCTGTGCAACTCTCCAACCCAAGAGTGAAACGTTACTCTCAAACTTTCTTCTACTCAACAGCTGAGCTCTGGAACTCTCTCCAAGAATCAGTCTTTTCCTCTTCCTATGACTTAAATTGCTTCAAACTCTGTGTGTCCAGGCAGTTTGGCTCGAACGTCCCTTGATTTTGGCCCTGTCACTCTTTCAACTATGGGGGAGGCACTCGCTATAGGCAGTTATGCCTTTTGCCTCCCTCAATCACATGAAAAAAAAAAAAAAAAAAAAAAAAAAATTAGAAATGACAAAATAATGGTGAAGCTATGGTGATTTTTTTTTAAACATGCTATAGTGGTAGGCCAGTACCTTTTTCATTGCTATGGACTCCACATAATGTTAGTTATAATATTATTTTGTTGGCCAAATATAGTAATTTTTATGTAAATGTTCATATTATTCACCATAAATATAGCGATGAAAGTGATAGTGACATTATATATTTCTTTTTTCAGAGACCAGTGGGTTCCTTCTACAAGCAAACCAGAAGCATGATGCAGTGGGTGGCACCAAAGACCAGCGCCGACAGTGACATAGAGTTAGATCTTGAAGATGATGATGGCACCATCGACCATGACTTCCTGGCCCACATCGGGGACGATGAACTACTCAGTACATTTAAGAGGCAAGGTTTGTATCAAAGTGAATGAATTTTATACCAATAAACTATGGGGAAACCCACAAGTGTGGAATCGGAGGGTTAGTGTGGCTCAGTGCTGTCACAGAGTTTCCCCCCAATGACTGATTGATTGACTGACTGGTCATTATAGTGAATATTGTTGTGTATTTCCCTATTGTGTTGGTCATTTAAACAATTTAAAGAACGTATACAAAATATTGTTGGGCATTTAAATATTGTGTTGGGCATTTAAACAATTTAAAGGACTTATAGTAAATATTGTTGGGCATTTAATACATTTAAAGAACTTTTAGTAAACAGTGTTGTACATTTCATTCATGTGTTTGGCATTTAATTTTTTTAAGAACTTATAATAAACAAATTAAAATACTTACCTTACCATTACTTACCTTACTGTTACTTACCTTTACTAATAACTTGTATTATTTCACAGGTACGTTTGTGGTGGAGCCCCGGGATGTGTCCGACGACGACGAGGATGAAGAAGTGGATGATGGAGTTCCACGAGACAAGCAAGAGGATACGGACTACCACCTGCTCCAAGGACATGGAAGAACGAGGGTATCAACATCCCACCACTCCCGGATTTCGTTCACCTGGTTCCAACCCACATCCTCTCACCTTTTGAATACTTTGAACGGCTCTTCTCCTTGGGGCTTGTGGACCACATAGTCGACCAAACTAACCTCTATGCTTGGGAGAACGACGTCAACACAACATTCAGCACAGACAAACACGAGTTCATGGTGTTCGTCGGGATCATGATCTACATGGCAATATGTACCCTGCCGAGCCTAGAGGATTACTGGGCCATGGAGACCAGGGTGCCTCAAGTAGCTGAATTCATGTCTTCCAAACGCTTCAGGCTACTGAGATCCATCCTACGCTTCAACGACAATGAGTATGCCAGCATGTCCACAGACTGGTTTTTACAAGATAAGGCCAGTCATCGAATCCATCACAAAGCGGTTCCACCAGGTGGACGCTACACCAGTCCAACTCTTTGGATATAGTGTGGACATTTGCATATGTAATGCCTAGCTGCTCTACAAAAGGGACTGTGTAGCCTTGAGGGAAAGAACAATGCCCCTGAAGCACTTTCGCCTGGAGATCTCCCTGTTTATAAGATGCACAAAAGTATTGGCAGTGCGGTCCACGAGGAACTCCATCGACTCTCCAACGCCACCAATACAACCACCGAGGAGAGGCCAGAGGAGTTCAATCGCAAGTCCTGTTGAGCAACAGGACACCACCACCCATCACATGTCAAGATTGGTGAACATGTGGCAGAGGTGCAAGCTTTGCAGCCAGCAGGTGGACATACATCGGTCACGGTGGATGTGCGACACTTGTCAGGTCGCCC
Source organism: Paralithodes platypus (assembly GCA_032716605.1). Classification (NCBI taxonomy): domain Eukaryota; kingdom Metazoa; phylum Arthropoda; class Malacostraca; order Decapoda; family Lithodidae; genus Paralithodes; species Paralithodes platypus. The sequence continues at coordinate 16,988,939 of CM064524.1, forward strand.
TGTGCCTGTCTGACAACCTAAATTGCTTCGCTCCATTCCACAAGGAAGTATAAATAAATAAATATGTAAATTTCTGGTGTAAAAAAACCAAATATGTAAGTAATTGTTTCATTAAAGTCTATTTTTATATAGATTAAGGCAGTATTTCATTACCCAATTATTCTAGTATGTAAGTAAAAGTTCACATTATTGCTAATTATACTTATTTATATTGCTGACAATTATTTAAAATCATATTAAGTTGAAATAATTCACATATATTTAGTGAAAAACATTACACCAAAACGGGCCAAACATCCCTGGCGGGATGTTCATGGTTACCCGTAAGTCGGGCGAGTAGCCCATACGGGTTATTTGTTTGACGCAACATTGCAACATTCAAGTGCACCAAACTGAATATTTCACAACAATAAAAATGTCTTAGAAACACCTCAATTTTCATGTCCTAAGAGGGTTTTTTGATATCTCAACGATTTCACCAAGTGCCCTCTAAAGGGTTAAGCTGGGTGCCATTCATTGAATAATTTGGTTTCTCATTTCGGTTTCAGATATGGAGTACTTAACATTTAACCACATTGAAAATCATCTACTATATTTGAGCCCAATGTGACAACTTATCTAGATTATGTTGCATATCTTCAACATGTTCATACGACAGTATGCTATTTGCATTTTTTGGATTGTCAGCCAACTTTGAGATTGTACAGGTGAGACCCTCATCGATGTCGTTAATATAAACTAGGAAGAGAACTGGCCCCGGTACTGATCCCTGGGTACCCCACTACCTACATAGATCCTTTTGGGGATGATTTACCGTTTATATGACTACTATTTGCTTTCTGTCACTGAGCCAATCTTCTATCCCTTTCAACACAATGTCTTGTATTCCATGCGATTTTAGTATTATCAATAAACGTGTGCTTTGTCAAAGGTACTTTGTCAAAGGTACTTTGTCAGAGGACTTTTGAAAATCAAGCTATATAATATCTGCAGCTTTACTATCATCAGATAGGTTGAGGGCTAAAGAGGATTGTTTAGTAGGAACGATTTTTACGAAAACAGTGTTGAGTATCTTTAAGTATGCTGTTTTCCTCTAAGTGCTTTACGAGTTTGTCTTCTATGAGTGTTTCAAGCATTTTACATACAATTGAGGTTACGCTACTTGGACGATAGTTACTAGGTAACGATTTGCTGCCATTTTCTAATATCGGTGTTACGTTGACGAGCTTCCACTGATCAGGCATAGTCCCAGACTGTAAGGATTTATTAAAGAGCAATGTCAGTGGTTTGGAGAGCTCATACTTAGCTTCCTTTAGAACTCGAGGCAAGATCGTATTAGGTCCAGGCGATTTATTTACATTGAGTTTATCTAAACATTTCAAAACTTCTCTCTCTGTAATGCTGATACTGCTTAGAACGTCAGAATTATCTATCTGAACCGGTGATACTGTAGGGATATTACTAAGGTCTTCTGTTGTAAAAAAAATTGCAAAGAAGGTGTTGAAAGCATTACTAAATTTTGCTTCATCTTTAGTGTAATCTCCTATGTCTTTGACTAACGATCCATCGTTGAAGTCACTACTCTCTTCTTCCTGATGTAACTATACAATTCTTTCGGGTTTTTCTTACTTTGATTTGCAACATGTAATTCTAGCATCATTTTACATAGTTTGATTATTTTTTTGGCTTTGCGTTGTAGATCTACAAATGTCACTATATTTTCATTGGTATCAGAGAATTGTAATCTATCATGAGCATTCTTTTTAACAAGCAGACAATCTGCAATGTCTTTATTCCACCACTTAGGCCTGTTATTATGTACTGATATTCGGTGTTTTAATGGTATACACTCATGTACTGCATTCGAGTAAGTGGAGGTGAAAAATCTCCTTGAGTGGTTTAGATCATCATTGTTAATCATAGAACTCCTGTCGCTTTCCTTATGTTCGTTGCTATTGAGTTTTTAATGGAAAATTATCGTACGATGGTCACTATTACTGAATTCATCACAAACATTAAAATTCTCTATTAATTCATCTCTTGTTGCAAGTACAACGTCAAGAACGTTATTACCACGGGTCGGCTATCGAACAAATTGATAGAGCAAACTCTTTTGCAAGTTTGCATTACAAGTCATGTCCAGTGTGTGCAGAGGTAAATTTAAGTCGCCCAAAATTACGGCATCTTGTGAGCTACTTACATCTGCAATTTGTTCATAAATGTCTCTGTCAGTTTGCACTGATTTAGCTGGCGGTCTGTATATTAATGCAAGTAATATTTTTGTACCTATATTTTGTATTTATTATCAGAAAGGTTGTGTCTACGTTCACAATTTAAGGTTTTAATAAGATGATTGGGTTAAGACTTTCTTTGATAACAAATAAACCGCCACCACCATTTCTATTAATTCGGCTGTTCTCAAGCATTACATAACTGGGAAGTGAATACTCTGCTAAAAAGTCTCTGTCTTCTATACTGAGTCAAGATTCTGTTATGCCAATTACGTCATAGTTTTCTGCCAAAACTAGTTCCTCTAAATCTGACAATTTATTGCGTATGCTACGAGCGTTTGCATAGAAAACCTATATAGTTGAAATCTTAGAACTCACGGAAAGCTCTTTAATCAAATTTTTGGTTCTGGTCAGATCTACATTTACGTTCATGGCTGTCCTCGGTCCTCCCTGGCGATCCTCGGTTAACTCTGTAGCTTTTCTAAAACTCCTTTACTGCATCGTTTAGCAAGTGGCCAAACCTTGCTGTTCCCACCTGGTTCAGATGTACTTTGTTCTTAAAAAACAGATGATCTTTGTGGTAGAAGGCATTGCAGGTATTGACGAATCCGATGTCCTCCTCCTTGCACAGGTTAGCAAGCCGACGATTAATGCTGGTGGCTATGTTGAAGAACTGGCTTTCTACACCAATCCTGGGGACAATTCCTGATATTAAGATCCTGCACGACTATTCCTTATAAGACTTTGTCAGCGTCCGGTACTTGAGCTCTGATCGGCTCTGCTGCACGTCATTGGATGCAACACGGATGACATACGCTGTGGTTGGCGGGGCTAATCTGGCCATTTTGTTGATTACAGCAACAGCGTCGTCCACATACAGAATACAGAATCACTTCCTGGTCTCAGGTGCCCTGGCGCAGAACTCTGTGAGTTATCCAGACCTAGAACCATTGAGTCTTCAACCAGCCAAATTTCTTCTGTTTCCTCTTCGTCGTCTGAGTTCTCTAAAATCTTGAAACAGTTGTGACACTCGGTGATGGGGATGATCTTCCTCGGAGTGGGTCAAATGTTGTTCCTCACGACACGGAAGTTATCCTTAGGGAAGGCCAAGTTGCTAGTTGATTCCTCCCGAGCTGGTGCATCAACTAAAGTGGGCATTGCAGGCGTTGGGTTGATAGCACTTGACGTTGATGCGGTGATCTCTACAGAAGGTAACGTTGACTTCTGCAAACTCTTGAAGTGATTCCAGCTTCATGGTGAGGGAGTTGATGCTGTTGATAGCTTCGTCCAATTTCGCTGACATAACCTCTCGGAGCTGGCAGAATTGACAGATATGAACCTCAGGACAGGCAATAATGGTAGATTCAAGCCTATTGGAACAGCTCGTGCAGGCGCGAGACATGGTGGCAATAAAAAAAACTACAGATCACTTCACTCACTTCAAGTTACTTTGAATCACTTCACTCACTTCAAGTCTATTTACTCACTTCTAATCACTTCAAATTACTATACCCAGTTCAAATAACTCCACTCACTTGAAAACACTTCAAATGAAAACAAAAATAATAACAATAACACAGTCACTAGGCTGAAACAATGGCTAGATGGTGCTTACTTCGTTCGCTAAACACACACACACACACTGATAAACAGTTTACCTGTCAAGGGGGTAGTATATTAAACTGAAAATACACTTAATTATACACTGAATTATTCACTGGATTATACATTGAAATATAGGTAGTATAGGGCTAGCCTAGCCTAGGGTACCAAAAGTTAACCTAACTAATTTATTTTAATATCTCTTGTAAACAACTACTGTGGGGCCTAAGTACACCCTTAACTACAGTGCATGCAAAATAAAATGAAAAATGGGCAATATGATGCTTAAATTCGGTTGATGTATGTTACAAAAAAGTAAAGAGCAGTGAACGAATTTGGGCGGTAACCGGCTGTAAACACAATGTAAACAAAGTGACGCGTCGGTGGGTTTGGAGCAAACAAATATTTATCAGTTAACACCCAAGCTGCTGGGCCCGACATATGTCGATCGAGAGAACCATGGCCATCCCTGCGGGGCCCGACATATGTCGGAAAGGATGTTGAGTTCATAATCGGCTATGAGAGAGAGTCCACGCGTTGGGAGGACGATAGGCAGGCTCTGACCACTCGGCATGGACCTAGTACCGCCACTGACATAACCTCTGCACCATCCCACACCCCAGGCCTCGCGAGAACAAGGAAAAACTTGGGAATTTACCGTATTGTGGGGTTTTTCCCTTCGTGTTGCAACATAGTTGCAAAAGAACCCGTTGTCGTACAAGGATGATTCAGGTGTCATTGGAAAGCTCTATTATCGCCCTTTCACGGATACATAATTGTATTACGCTCTGGCTCTTTTTTATGCATGCAAAAGAGCATGGAATGAAGCTCGTTTAGGGTAAATATGCCCGCCAGGCAGGTAGTAGAAATTACAAACATCCCCGTCCGTAAGGGGTTAAAAATATGTTAAGAAAGTACCATGCAAAGCACTGCAACACTACTAGTGGGTTTAATAAGCACTTAACTAACGGTCATGCAAAATAATTATTAGCCCAAGAATGGCAAGTATCCTCAATTGAGTATGAACCCAACGAGGGCGAGCGTCCTCATTTGAGCCAAGGCTTAAAATAAGCCTTTCAAAATATCCCACTGGCACTCAACCCTCCATACCGCCTACCACACCTCCACATGTGTCCCCCCTCCCCCCGCCCCCCCCCTCCCCCTCAATTAATACCTCTTTTTTTCTCTTATTCCCCTGTTTTTCGCGCCAATATATCCCTGCCGGTTCCAAGGTCGAAAGGGAGGTGTGTAAGGATCATAGCAAGAGAGAGACTTCACCAGCGAGACATCAGTCTGGCTTCAGGCCTTGAGAGAGTAGGGTGTATGTCTCACACGCCTCTCACCTCATGACTGGACGGTCGGCAATAATTCGTTTTTTTCATCCCCCAGATACTATTCCCACTTGTTTTATTGTTGTTACATGTTAATATCTTCATATTAAACGTATAATAGGCACATATGAATAAGTAATAACGATATTAGCCTCTCCGCTGCACACCCCCTATAGTATACATGCACCCCTGTGCGGAGGTATGACGATTTTGGCGACCCTTGCAAATATCGATGAAAAGTACATCAACGTGTAGGGAATGTTTGCGCGCATCGAGCCATATACTGTATATTTGACCCCACAAACAAATTCTGGGGGGGGGGGGCGTTCCGTAGTTGAAGAAACTGGAGCGAATGGCATCGCGCGGCCAGTTTGTCATTGCGCGGCAAGATTTCCCAGGTGAATATTCGCACGCCCAGGGTGTAGAATGAGAGGGAGGAGACGGTGGGTTAGGGCGTAATCTCGCGTATTTATCCTATTTTCATCACTTCTATGCTATGTGGAGTATGTGTAGGTATGTGTAGGTATGTGTACATATGTAGGCCACCCCTATACCAAGGAATATGCCGCATATAGACCAAATATGCGACATATTAGCAAATTATGAGAGAGTTTAGAGGCGGGAACTGAGGTGAAAGAGTTTATGCGGGAGACAAGTGCTTGTGTACCGCTTGAGTGAGTGCGGGTTTAGCGTGTGGCGGGGTGGTATCGAGAGTTGCCAAGTTGTACAGGGTCTGTTGGCTGTAATATCACATATATATCGTATTTTCAGCACTGTGATGCTATATATAAAGTACGTGTACGTATCTAGGCCACCCATATACCAAGGAATATGCCGCATATAGACCAAATATGCGACATATAAGCGAATTATGAGAGGTTTAGAGGCGAGAACTGAGGTGAGAGAGTTTATGCGGGAGACAAGTGCTTGTGTACCGCTTGAGTGAGTGCGGGGTGGCGGGGTGGTATCGAGAGTTGCCAAGTTGTACAGGGTCTGTTGGCCGTAATATCACGTATATATCGTATTTTCAGCACTGCCATGCTATATATAAAGTACGTGTATGTATGTAGGCGACCCATATAACAATGAATATACCGCATATAGACCAATTATGCGATATACAGCCCTTATGAATGTTTTTCGGGGAGAGTTGGAGTGAGTGAGGGGGTGAGAGGGAGGGTGGGAGGGAGGGAAGTCTGTGTGTCGCTGTCCAAGGCCAGCCACGGCAGTCAGCTGTATGTTAGGGCGGCGTTGGCAGGGCCAGCAGAGGTCCTGGATGGCAATATTATGGTTGTCCCTGTCGCCGTTGTCGCCTTGCCCTTCGTCCCTTTCTTCCCTTTGGCAGGGGCAGGGGCAGGGCCAGGGGCAGGGGCAGAAGGGCCGGCAGGGGCGGCTGGTGGTGGTGGTGGTGGTGGTACAGTGGTAGTGGCAGAGGTACAAGTTTTCTTACCCATGACCTTCCCTGTCTTCCCAGTGGCCCCCGCAGGTCCTGCAGCCCCGGGGCGGCCTCCTGCATCAGTGGTAGTGGTGGCAGTGGTGGTGGTAGTGGTGGTAGCAGTTGCCTGGGTGGTCGTGGGAGTGTCCCCGAAAGACAATGACCTCTGTGCACTGCTCCTGCTTGCACATGTTTTTACATGCTTTACGTGCAGGTTCCTCGTCCTCGGAGCCACTCGTGCTGTAGTAATGGAAGTCCGGGTCTTTAGCAGCCACTCTCTGCCTTCCACGGCCGCTCACACCACCAGAAGGAGGGCTGGTTGTGTCATCAGGGCGAGAGCGTGAGGGACGTCTAGGCTCCATGACAAGTGCTTGGGTACTGCTTGAGTGGGTGCGGGGCGAGCGTGTGGCGTGGTGGTATCGAGAATTGCCAAGTTGTACTGCACCCACACCAATTTGTAGCCGCCTGGCTGTAAGACCGCAGTTTTTGTACGCGTTCAAAAACCAGGATTATATAAGGGGTTCTGCAGTGCAGCACTAAAGCTCTTATTAGTGTTTCAGCACTTGCCGGGTTAATACAAAAAAATACGAAATTCGTTGGGAATTACCCAAAAAACCTTCGCCCAGCAGGACGTTTTAAATACCTTAGGCTAGCCATTCTTAGATTAATTTAAAATACGATACTCAAATTATGATGATTGTTTTCCAGGTTCGAGCAGGGTATGCATCCATCGTGGGCAACAGCATGAGGACAAGTCTATGAAACAAACCTTAAGTAGACGATATTAAGCAGAATAATGCACATATTGCGTCATCGTAATCGTGGTGTTCATTTAGTTCACTCATTCTTTGACACAAATAAATATGATCACGGCTGTCTGTGAACTTTTGACTGCTCTAGTATGGGTAAGAGGTTGTGGTCCATTATGAAGGATGGATCCAGGTTTACGTGACTAGGACCCGGAGATTGAGGAACTGAATGCCAGAAAAATATATCTGTCTATCTATTTCTCTCTCTCTCTCTATATATATATATTTTTTTTTTGTATACATATACAGCATATATATATATATAGATAGATATATATAAATATATATATACTGTATATATATATATAATTATATATATATATATACAGAATATAATATATGTATATATATATATATATATTTTCTTTAATACATACGAGGTTGAAAGAAATGGCAATTTCTGCGTTGGAAATTTTATTATTCAAAGTTTCCAAAAAGTTTATTACAAATCCCCCAAGACCTCCAACCTCGTTCTCCGCAACAAACCAGCCTCCACCAAGATAAAGAGCCCGATGACCGACGATCACGTCATTTACCAACATACCTGTAATTATGAGGACTGTGGACCTCATTCCTATATTGGTATGACGCAGACTCGTCTTTCACGTCGGTTAACTCTTCACCTTCAGGCTGGAGCCATCAAAGACCACTATCTCACCCCTAACCACCCTCACCTCACACGCAACGAGTTAGAGAAACACACCACCATACTCGATAAAGAAAGTGACCCAAGGAGATTACCTATACTCGAAGCTTTATATATCCAAGCCTTACATCCCAACATCAACAACCAAACTCTGGACCTTCAGATCCTTCCTTCTGCCAAAAGGCACTACCCTACAGGACCTAACACCCCTCCTCGCCCCCCGGTGCCCTTGACGCAGCCCCCCGCGCTACCTCCTTCAGCTTCGTCTTCTGCAGACAACTTAGGCCACGCCCCTCGACACGCAGCCAATCAGCTTCGACCCCACCTACTGACCACCATCCCGCATCCAGTGCGCATGCGTGAAGCGGTTAACCCCTTCTCTCTCCTAGTTTACGCTTCCACCAATAGCAGACTTTTGCCCCTGTTTTCCGCCTCCTCTGATCCTCCACCCTCTATATATACCCTTCCTGTTTACCTTTTATATCATTCCTTCCTTACTTGATAATGCTGGTTGTCCAGTGAAACGCGTCGTATATCCTGTATCATCATGTACATTTATGTAACCCTGTACCACCATGAATTTTGCTCATCTCCTTCATCTACTTCCTGCCACCCAGCGAAAACTCATCAGAGACCTGGAAACTTTGAATAATAAAATTTCCAACGCAGAAATTGCCATTTCTTTCAACCTCGTATGTATTAAAGAAAATTATTACCTGGCTTTACTAACATATATATATATATATATATAATATATATATATATATGTATATATATATATATTGTATATATATATGTATATATATATATATATATATATATATATATTGTATATATATATTTATATATATATATATATATATAGATATATTTATATATATATATATATATATATATATATATATATATATATATATATATACATATATGTATATATATATATTTTCTTTAATACATACGAGGTTGAAAGAAATGGCAATTTCTGCGTTGGAAATTTTATTATTCAAAGTTTCCAGGTCTCTGATGAGTTTTCGCTGGGTGGCAGGAAGTAGATGAAGGAGATGAGCAAAATTCATGGTGGTACAGGGTTACATAAATGTACATGATGATACAGGATATACGACGCGTTTCACTGGACAACCAGCATTATCAAGTAAGGAAGGAATGATATAAAAGGTAAACAGGAAGGGTATATATAGAGGGTGGAGGATCAGAGGAGGCGGAAAACAGGGGGCAAAAGTCTGCTATTGGTGGAAGGGAAAACTAGGAGAGAAAAAGGGGGTAACCGCTTCACGCATGCGCACTGGATGCGGGATGGTGGTCGATAGGTGGGGTCGAAGCTGATTGGCTGCGTGTCGAGGGGCGTGGCCTAAGTTGTGTGGCGCCTGCAGAAGACGAAGCTGAAGGAGGTAGCGCGGGGGGCTGCGTCAAGGGCACCGGGGGGCGAGGAGGGGTGTTAGGTCCTGTAGGGTAGTGCCTTTTGGCAGAAGGAAGGATCTGAAGGTCCAGAGTTTGGTTGTTGATGTTGGGATGTAAGGCTTGGATATATAAAGCTTCGAGTATAGGTAATCTCCTCGGGTCACTTTCTTTATCGAGTATGGTGGTGTGTTTCTCTAACTCGTTGCGTGTGAGGTGAGGGTGGTTAGGGGTGAGATAGTGGTCTTTGATGGCTCCAGCCTGAAGGTGAAGAGTTAACCGACGTGAAAGACGAGTCTGCGTCATACCAATATAGGAATGAGGTCCACAGTCCTCATAATTACAGGTATGTTGGTAAATGACGTGATCGTCGGTCATCGGGCTCTTTATCTTGGTGGAGGCTGGTTTGTTGCGGAGAACGAGGTTGGAGGTCTTGGGGGATTTGTAATAAATTATTAATTTGATTTTGTTTTCCGGGTTGGTTGGGTGGACATGCTTGGAGATTATTTCTTTTAAGACGGCCTCGTCATTTTTGTGTTCAGAGGACATGTAATTGCGGTAGAAGATCTTAATTTCATTGGGGGGGTCAATGTTGGGAGGGCTTTGGGTGTACCATTTTTCAAGATGGTGGTTGATGGTGCTGGAGATGTCGGAGTTGGAGTATCCGTTATTTACTAAAACTGGGGATAGTCTTTCTAGTTCCTGGTGGGTGTCGGCCCAGGTAGAGCAGTGCGTGAGGGCTCTCCTAACATAGGCGGAGATGGAGGATAGAAGATAACGGCGGGGGCATTCACTATCACCGTTGAGGCATTGTCCTGTGTTAGTTGGTTTAATGTAGACGGTGGTTTTGAACCCATGGTCGTTCAGAGCTACGAGGATGTCGAGGAAGGGGAGTTGTCCATTGTTAGATTTTTCAAAGGTGAAGTTAAGTCCGGAGGAGGTCATGAAGCGACGCTGGAGTTCCTGTAGTTCGTGGAGGTCCTTGATTTGCACGAAGATGTCATCCACGTATCTACAGTAGACGGCGGGTCGTTGGGCAGCCAGGAGCTCTTCCTCGATGGTACCCATGAAAAAGTTCGCAAAAAGAACTCCTAGGGGGCTGCCCATCGCCACACCGTCTATCTGCTTGTACATGTTGCCCCGGGGGCAAAGGAAGGGGGCCTCCTTGGTACATAGCTCCAGTAGTGTTTTCAGGGCCTTCTCCGGGATGTCCAGTGTAGGAGTATCAGGGCAATGATAAATTCGACGTAGAATCATGTCAATGGTCCTATCCACTGGCACGTTGGTGAACAGGCTTTCTACGTCGAGAGAGGCGATAGTGTGGTTGTTGTTACGGGGGGCGTCTCGTAAGATTTCCAAGAAATCGTGGGCTGAGTTAAGGTTGAATTGGCTGGGCACGTAGGGGGTGAGGAGGTTGTTCAGGGCCTTGGCGATCTGGTAGGTGGCAGTGGGGATCTGGGAGATGATGGGGCGAAGGGGGTTCCCAGGTTTGTGTTTTGATGGTTCCGTACGCATAACCAGGGGTGTATTCTCCGACGAGTTTTTTAAGGTGGATCCCTCCTTGTTTGGCGTTGATGGCGGTGATGGTGGTGTTGGCAATACGTTTGATTTCGTCGGTTGGGTTGCGGGTGATCTTTTTAAATTTAGTGTTGTCACTTAAGATGACGTCCATTTTTCTAAGATATTCCTCCTTGTCATGGATCACGAGGCAGGAGGCTTTATCCGCACGACGGATGATGATGTTGGGGTTGTCTCTTAATAGTTTGGCAGCTTGGAAGTGTTGTTTGTTGAGTACTTTGCTATGGTGAGTTCCTCTGGTTTTGGCGGCTTCAGCGAGGAGAGTAGGTTGTAGGGCGGGAGTAGTGGTGACCTTGCCATCCTTCTTGAGTCGTAGGATGTCGTCCAGGAGGATTTCCGTTTCTAGGCGTTTCCGGTGGGGGCCAGGTTTGGAGCTGTAGTGGCAGTTGAGGCCTTTGTTGAGGAGGTCTTCTTGGTCCAGGGTCAGAATGGTGCGGATAAAGCCTCCTGCCTCGTGATCCATGACAAGGAGGAATATCTTAGAAAAATGGACGTCATCTTAAGTGACAACACTAAATTTAAAAAGATCACCCGCAACCCAACCGACGAAATCAAACGTATTGCCAACACCACCATCACCGCCATCAACGCCAAACAAGGAGGGATCCACCTTAAAAAACTCGTCGGAGAATACACCCCTGGTTATGCGTACGGAACCATCAAAACACACAAACCTGGGAACCCCCTCCGCCCCATCATCTCCCAGATCCCCACTGCCACCTACCAGATCGCCAAGGCCCTGAACAACCTCCTCACCCCCTACGTGCCCAGCCAATTCAACCTTAACTCAGCCCACGATTTCTTGGAAATTTTACGAGACACCCCCCGTAACAACAACCACACTATCGCCTCTCTCGACGTAGAAAGCCTGTTCACCAACGTGCCAGTGGATAGGACCATTGACATGATTCTACGTCGAATTTATCATTGCCCTGATACTCCTACACTGGACATCCCGGAGAAGGCCCTGAAAACACTACTGGAGCTATGTACCAAGGAGGCCCCCTTCCTTTGCCCCCGGGGCAACATGTACAAGCAGATAGACGGTGTGGCGATGGGCAGCCCCCTAGGAGTTCTTTTTGCGAAACTTTTTCATGGGTACCATCGAGGAAGAGCTCCTGGCTGCCCAACGACCCGCCGTCTACTGTAGATACGTGGATGACATCTTCGTGCAAATCAAGGACCTCCACGAACTACAGGAACTCCAGCGTCGCTTCATGACCTCCTCCGGACTTAACTTCACCTTTGAAAAATCTAACAATGGACAACTCCCCTTCCTCGACATCCTCGTAGCTCTGAACGACCATGGGTTCAAAACCACCGTCTACATTAAACCAACTAACACAGGACAATGCCTCAACGGTGATAGTGAATGCCCCCGCCGTTATCTTCTATCCTCCATCTCCGCCTATGTTAGGAGAGCCCTCACGCACTGCTCTACCTGGGCCGACACCCACCAGGAACTAGAAAGACTATCCCAAGTTTTAGTAAATAACGGATACTCCAACTCCGACATCTCCAGCACCATCAACCACCATCTTGAAAAATGGTACACCCAAAGCCCTCCCAACATTGACCCCCCCAATGAAATTAAGATCTTCTACCGCAATTACATGTCCTCTGAACACAAAAATGACGAGGCCGTCTTAAAAGAAATAATCTCCAAGCATGTCCACCCAACCAACCCGGAAAACAAAATCAAATTAATAATTTATTACAAATCCCCAAGACCTCCAACCTCGTTCTCCGCAACAAACCAGCCTCCACCAAGATAAAGAGCCCGATGACCGACGATCACGTCATTTACCAACATACCTGTAATTATGAGGACTGTGGACCTCATTCCTATATTGGTATGACGCAGACTCGTCTTTCACGTCGGTTAACTCTTCACCTTCAGGCTGGAGCCATCAAAGACCACTATCTCACCCCTAACCACCCTCACCTCACACGCAACGAGTTAGAGAAACACACCACCATACTCGATAAAGAAAGTGACCCAAGGAGATTACCTATACTCGAAGCTTTATATATCCAAGCCTTACATCCCAACATCAACAACCAAACTCTGGACCTTCAGATCCTTCCTTCTGCCAAAAGGCACTACCCTACAGGACCTAACACCCCTCCTCGCCCCCGGTGCCCTTGACGCAGCCCCCCGCGCTACCTCCTTCAGCTTCGTCTTCTGCAGGCGCCACACAACTTAGGCCACGCCCCTCGACACGCAGCCAATCAGCTTCGACCCCACCTATCGACCACCATCCCGCATCCAGTGCGCATGCGTGATGCGGTTACCCCCTTTTTCTCTCCTAGTTTTCCCTTCCACCAATAGCAGACTTTTGCCCCCTGTTTTCCGCCTCCTCTGATCCTCCTCCCTCTATATATACCCTTCCTGTTTACCTTTTATATCATTCCTTCCTTACTTGATAATGCTGGTTGTCCAGTGAAACGCGTCGTATATCCTGTATCATCATGTACTTTAATGTAACCCTGTACCACCATGAATTTTGCTCATCTCCTTCATCTACTTCCTGCCACCCAGCGAAAACTCATCAGAGACCTGGAAACTTTGAATAATAAAATTTCCAACGCAGAAATTGCCATTTCTTTCAACCTCGTATGTATTAAAGAAAATATATATATATATATATATATATATATATATATATATATATATATATATATATATATATATATATATATATATATATATATATATATATATATATATATATATATATATATATATATATATATATATATATATATATAATTTATATATATATATGTATATATATATATATATATTTCTTTATTACATACGAGGTTGAAAGAAATGGCAATTTCTGCGTTGGAAATTTTATTATTCAAAGTTTCCAGGTCTCTGATGAGTTTTCGCTGGGTGGCAGGAAGTAGATGAAGGAGATGAGCAAAATTCATGGTGGTACAGGGTTACATAAATGTACATGATGATACAGGATATACGACGCGTTTCACTGGACAACCAGCATTATCAAGTAAGGAAGGAATGATATAAAAGGTAAACAGGAAGGGTATATATAGAGGGAGGAGGATCAGAGGAGGCGGAAAACAGGGGGCAAAAGTCTGCTATTGGTGGAAGGGAAAACTAGGAGAGAAAAGGGGGTAACCGCTTCACGCATGCGCACTGGATGCGGGATGGTGGTCGATAGGTGGGGTCGAAGCTGATTGGCTGCGTGTCGAGGGGCGTGGCCTAAGTTGTGTGGCGCCTGCAGAAGACGAAGCTGAAGGAGGTAGCGCGGGGGGCTGCGTCAAGGGCACCGGGGGGCGAGGAGGGGTGTTAGGTCCTGTAGGGTAGTGCCTTTTGGCAGAAGGAAGGATCTGAAGGTCCAGAGTTTGGTTGTTGATGTTGGGATGTAAGGCTTGGATATATAAAGCTTCGAGTATAGGTAATCTCCTTGGGTCACTTTCTTTATCGAGTATGGTGGTGTGTTTCTCTAACTCGTTGCGTGTGAGGTGAGGGTGGTTAGGGGTGAGATAGTGGTCTTTGATGGCTCCAGCCTGAAGGTGAAGAGTTAACCGACGTGAAAGACGAGTCTGCGTCATACCAATATAGGAATGAGGTCCACAGTCCTCATAATTACAGGTATGTTGGTAAATGACGTGATTGTCGGTCATCGGGCTCTTTATCTTGGTGGAGGCTGGTTTGTTGCGGAGAACGAGGTTGGAGGTCTTGGGGGATTTGTAATAAATTATTAATTTGATTTTGTTTTCCGGGTTGGTTGGGTGGACATGCTTGGAGATTATTTCTTTTAAGACGGCCTCGTCATTTTTGTGTTGAGAGGACATGTAATTGCGGTAGAAGATCTTAATTTCATTGGGGGGGTCAATGTTGGGAGGGCTTTGGGTGTACCATTTTCAAGATGGTGGTTGATGGTGCTGGAGATGTCGGAGTTGGAGTATCCGTTATTTACTAAAACTTGGGATAGTCTTTCTAGTTCCTGGTGGGTGTCGGCCCAGGTAGAGCAGTGCGTGAGGGCTCTCCTAACATAGGCGGAGATGGAGGATAGAAGATAACGGCGGGGGCATTCACTATCACCGTTGAGGCATTGTCCTGTGTTAGTTGGTTTAATGTAGACGGTGGTTTTGAACCCATGGTCGTTCAGAGCTACGAGGATGTCGAGGAAGGGGAGTTGTCCATTGTTAGATTTTTCAAAGGTGAAGTTAAGTCCGGAGGAGGTCATGAAGCGACGCTGGAGTTCCTGTAGTTCGTGGAGGTCCTTGATTTGCACGAAGATGTCATCCACGTATCTACAGTAGACGGCGGGTCGTTGGGCAGCCAGGAGCTCTTCCTCGATGGTACCCATGAAAAAGTTCGCAAAAAGAACTCCTAGGGGGCTGCCCATCGCCACACCGTCTATCTGCTTGTACATGTTGCCCCGGGGGCAAAGGAAGGGGGCCTCCTTGGTACATAGCTCCAGTAGTGTTTTCAGGGCCTTCTCCGGGATGTCCAGTGTAGGAGTATCAGGGCAATGATAAATTCGACGTAGAATCATGTCAATGGTCCTATCCACTGGCACGTTGGTGAACAGGCTTTCTACGTCGAGAGAGGCGATAGTGTGGTTGTTGTTACGGGGGGCGTCTCGTAAAATTTCCAAGAAATCGTGGGCTGAGTTAAGGTTGAATTGGCTGGGCACGTAGGGGGTGAGGAGGTTGTTCAGGGCCTTGGCGATCTGGTAGGTGGCAGTGGGGATCTGGGAGATGATGGAGCGGAGGGGGTTCCCAGGTTTGTGTGTTTTGATGGTCCGTACGCATAACCAGGGGTGTATTCTCCGACGAGTTTTTTAAGGTGGATCCCTCCTTGTTTGGCGTTGATGGCGGTGATGGTGGGTTGGCAATACGTTTGATTTCGTCGGTTGGTTGCGGGTAATCTTTTTAAATTTAGTGTTGTCACTTAAGATGACGTCCATTTTCTAAGATATTCCTCCTTGTCATGGATCACGAGGCAGGAGGCTTTATCCGCACGACGGATGATGATGTTGGGGTTGTCTCTTAATAGTTTGGCAGCTTGGAAGTGTTGTTGAGTATTTTGCTATGGTGAGTTCCTCTGGTTTTGGCGGTTTCAGCGAGGAGAGTAGGTTGTAGGGCGGGAGTAGTGGTGACCTTGCCATCCTTCTTGAGTCGTAGGATGTCGTCCAGGAGGATTTCCGTTTCTAGGCGTTTCCGGTGGGGGCCAGGTTTGGAGCTTAGTGGCAGTTGAGGCCTTTTGAAGGTCTTCTGGTCCAGGGTCAGAATGGTGGGGATAAAGCCTCCTGCCTCGTGATCCATGACAAGGAGGAATATCTTAGAAAAATGGACGTCATCTTAAGTGACAACACTAAATTTAAAAAGATCACCCGCAACCCAACCGACGAAATCAAACGTATTGCCAACACCACCATCACCGCCATCAACGCCAAACAAGGAGGGATCCACCTTAAAAAACTCGTCGGAGAATACACCCTGGTTATGCGTCCGCTACCATCAAAACACACAAACCTGGGATCCCCCTCGCGCCCATCATCTCCCAGATCCCCTCTGCCACCTACCAGATCAAGGCCCTGAACAACCTCCTCACCCCCTACGTGCCCAGCCAATTCAACCTTAACTCAGCCCACGATTTCTTGGAAATTTTACGAGACGCCCCCCGTAACAACAACCACACTATCGCCTCTCTCGACGTAGAAAGCCTGTTCACCAACGTGCCAGTGGATAGGACCATTGACATGATTCTACGTCGAATTTATCATTGCCCTGATACTCCTACACTGGACATCCCGGAGAAGGCCCTGAAAACACTACTGGAGCTATGTACCAAGGAGGCCCCGGGGCAACATGTACAAGCAGATAGACGGTGTGGCGATGGGCAGCCCCCTAGGAGTTCTTTTTGCGAACTTTTTCATGGGTACCATCGAGGAAGAGCTCCTGGCTGCCCAACGACCCGCCGTCTACTGTAGATACGTGGATGACATCTTCGTGCAAATCAAGGACCTCCACGAACTACAGGAACTCCAGCGTCGCTTCATGACCTCCTCCGGACTTAACTTCACCTTTGAAAAATCTAACAATGGACAAATCCCCTTCCTCGACATCCTCGTAGCTCTGAACGACCATGGGTTCAAAACCACCGTCTACATTAAACCAACTAACACAGGACAATGCCTCAACGGTGATAGTGAATGCCCCCGCCGTTATCTTCTATCCTCCATCTCCGCCTATGTTAGGAGAGCCCTCACGCACTGCTCTACCTGGGCCGACACACACCAGGAACTAGAAAGACTATCCCAAGTTTTAGTAAATAACGGATACTCCAACTCCGACATCTCCAGCACCATCAACCACCATCTTGAAAAATGGTACACCCAAAGCCCTCCCAACATTGACCCCCCCAATGAAATTAAGATCTTCTACCGCAATTACATGTCCTCTGAACACAAAAATGACGAGGCCGTCTTAAAAGAAATAATCTCCAAGCATGTCCACCCAACCAACCCGGAAAACAAAATCAAATTAATAATTTATTACAAATCCAACCTCGTTCTCCGCAACAAACCAGCCTCCACCAAGATAAAGAGCCCGATGACCGACGATCACGTCATTCCAACATACCTGTAATTATGAGGACTGTGGACCTCATTCCTATATTGGTATGACGCAGACTCGTCTTTCACGTCGGTTAACTCTTCACCTTCAGGCTGGAGCCATCAAAGACCACTATCTCACCCCTAACCACCCTCACCTCACACGCAACGAGTTAGAGAAACACACCACCATACTCGATAAAGAAAGTGACCCAAGGAGATTACCTATACTCGAAGCTTTATATATCCAAGCCTTACATCCCAACATCAACAACCAAACTCTGGACCTTCAGATCCTTCCTTCTGCCAAAAGGCACTACCCTACAGGACCTAACACCCCTCCTCGCCCTCCGGTGCCCTTGACGCAGCCCCCCGCGCTACCTCCTTCAGCTTCGTCTTCTGCAGGCGCCACACAACTTAGGCCACGCCCCTCGACACGCAGCCAATCAGCTTCGACCCAACCTATCGACCACCATCCCGCATCCAGTGCGCATGCGTGAAGCGGTTACCCCCTTTTTCTCTCCTAGTTTTCCCTTCCACCAATAGCAGACTTTTGCCCCCTGTTTTCCGCCTCCTCTGATCCTCCTCCTCTATATATACCCTGTCAGTTTACCTTTTATATCATTCCTTCCTTACTTGATAATGCTGGTTGTCCAGTGAAACGCGTCGTATATCCTGTATCATCATGTACTTTAATGTAACCCTGTACCACCATGAATTTTGCTCATCTCCTTCATCTACTTCCTGCCACCCAGCGAAAACTCATCAGAGACCTGGAAACTTTGAATAATAAAATTTCCAACGCAGAAATTGCCATTTCTTTCAACCTCGTATGTATTAAAGAAAATGTATTACCTGGCTTTACCAACATATATATATATATATATATATATATATATATTTCTCTCAGACTAATGCTAAAAAATCTTGGTTTACTCACGCCTGTTCTACTGCTGTCCGCAATAAGGAGGAAGCATTCAAACGGTACCGACGCCTTAAAATTCAAGACTCTCATTCTTCCTATGTTTCTGCCCGGAATCAAGCCAAATCTATTCTTCGACTTGCCAAACACTCTTTCATCAATAATAAATGCACTGAACTATCCAACTCTAGCTCTTCCCAAGTTTTCTGGCATCTAGCTAAAAACCTCTCCAACCATTTATCTTCCTCGTCTTTCCCTCCCGTTTTCCATTCTGATGGCACAACCATCACTTCTTCCTCTGACAAAGCTAAACTCTTCGCTCAAACTTTTGCTAGAAACTCCACCTTGGATGATTCTGGTGCAATTCCTCCCTCTCCACCCTACTCTCTCTTACTTATGCCTAATATCCTAATATCCAGCCGTCCGGCTGGCTCAGTTGATAGCGTGCCTGATTCCCACCTTGAAGGTCTCGCGTTCAATCCCCGCTCAGATTGAAAAGTTTTTCTGGGACACAGCCGGCGGTTACCATCTCCCCATGAGCAAGGGGGATGGGTAATGGTCTCTGGTAGACTAAAGACAGCCAAGCGCTTGCGAATCCTCGAAGGAGGAGAGACGGGCGCTATATAAGTAACCAGAAGATTATTATTATTATTATTAATCTCTTCTAAAGATGTACTTTCTACCCACTCTGGGCTTAACCCGGGAGCTGCGGGGAGACTCTTAAGAGTTCCCCCGGCGCACTGCGGGGAGACTCTTAAGAGTCAGAGAAAAAAAAAATCAACTTTTTGACATCGAATTTTTTTTTTTTTTTTTTTTTTTTTGGCCCCTGGGCCATGCAAAATCTCAGTCCTCTACCTCCCCTCCTTCCCCACTTTCCTCCTCTCCTTCAGTTATCACCTATTTTCCCTGTTATTCCCTTATTCTGAGGTATATTTTCGTGCTAACATTAGATATTCGATCGGAGAGTGTGGTCATCACTGATAGCAAGCGAGTGCAAGAGAGAGAGAGAGAGTATCGATCGACTGTGTCTCAGTGGCCTTGGGGGAAATTGGCGGCAAAGCAGATTGCCTCACCCATACATTATACAACTCGCGGGCTATATCTCCGATTTTGACCATCCAAACGCTGTTTTCACTCGTTTTATTGTTGTTTCAGGTTAATACCTTTATAATCAACCCATAATAGGCGCATATGGATAAGTATTAATGCTATTAATGGCACAATGAATATTTTAGTGACGGAAACACCTCAAATACGTCAGCACAGGGGGACGTTTCCAATTACCCCCATGCGCACTTCAGAGGTTAATACTAATAAGGCGTGCGGTCCGGACGGTGTTCCTCCTGTTGTTCTCAAAAACTGTTCTTCCGTGCTGACTCCCTGCCTAGGCAAACTCTTTCGCCTCTGTCTATCCTCTAACGTCTTCCCTTCATGCTGGAAGTTTGCTCACATTCAACCTGTCCCAAAGAAGGGTGACCGCTCTCAACCCTCCAACTATCGTCCAATTGCTCTCATCTCATGTCTTTCTAAAGTTTTGAAACTATTCTTGCTTCCAAATTTCTTAAGCATTTCTCTTCTGATAATCTGCTCTCAGATCGCCAGTATGGCTTCCTTAAAGGTCGCTCTACTGGTGATCTTCTTTCATATCTTACTAACTCTTGGTCATCCTCCTTTCGGGACTTCGGTGAGACTTTTTCTATTGCACTAGACATATCGAAAGCCTTCGATAGAGTCTGGCATAAATCTTTAATTTCTAAACTACCCTCCTTCGGTTTCTATCCCTCCATCTGTGCCTTTGTCTCTAATTTTCTTTCCGGCCGTTCCATAGCCACGGTTGTGGACGGCCATTGTTCACTTCCTCACCCTATAAACTCCGGTGTTCCTCAGGGCTCTGTCCTATCTCCTATTCTCTTTCTAATATTTATAAATGATCTCCTCAACTGTACCTCAATTCCCATCCATTCATACGCAGACCACTCAACCTTACACTACTCCATTAGTTTTTCATAATGCCCCAGCCAGCAATCCCTCAACGACAAACGTAATGAAGCCATAGAACTCTTAAATTCTGATCTAAATACTTTCTCCAATTGGGGCAGAGAAAACCTTGTTACCTTTAATGCTTCCAAAACCCAATTTCTCTATCTACCTACCCGTAAGGAACTCCCAGCGGACTATCCCTTATTCTTCAGCAATACAAAAATCAATCCTTCATCTTCTCTCAATATTCTTGGTGTCTCTTTTTCTTCTGCTCTCAGTTGGAAGGACCATATTACCAGTCTTGCTAAGGCAGCCTCCCAGAAGCAGGGTGTGCTCAACCGCCTTAGGGCGTTCTTTTCCCCTGCACAGCTTCTTGCTCTGTACAGGGGCATAGTGCGTCCTTGTATTGAGTATTGTTCCCATGTGTGGGGTGGTTCCTCTCACACTGCTCTCCTAGACAAAGTTGAAAGGAAGGATTTCGTATCATTAACTCCCATCAACTCACCAACTCTCTGCAACCTCTCTCTCTCCACCGCAATGTTGCATCTCTCTCACTATTCTATCGCTACTATAATAATCAGTGTTCCTCAGAGCTTTCCCATTGTATACCACCTCCTTTAAATAGGGCACGTGGTACCCGTCTTGCAACTCAATCCCACCCCTACTCTGTGCAACTCTCCAACCCGAGAGTAAAACGTTACTCTCAGTCTTATTTCTACTCAACAGCTGAGCTCTGGAACTCTCTCCCAGAATCAGTCTTTCCCCTTTCCTACGACTTAAATTAGTTCAAACTCTGTGTGTCCAGGCATTTTGGCTCGAACGTCCCTTAATTTTGGCCCTGTCATTCTTTCAACTATGGTGGAGGCTCTCGCTATAGGCATTTCTGCCTTTTGCCTCCCTCAATCACATAGAAAAAATAAATATATATATATATATATATATATTATATATATATATATAATTATACATATAGTTATACAGTATATATATATATATATATATATATATATATATATATATATATATATATATATATATATATATATATATATATATATATATATAATTATACATATAGTTTATACAGTATATATATATATATATATATATATATATATATATATATATATATATATATATATATATATAAATATATATATATATATATATATAGGTATATAAAACGCAGTAATGGAATTTCGTACATTTGTAATATTTGTTATGAGACTCTGAAGTTAGTGTGAATTATGACGGTGTTAGTTCTCTCTCTTATGAGAGAGAGAGAGAGGGAGAGAGAGAGACATTACCAGGTGAAGTTGCATTTATTAGCTTTTAGCTAGAAAATGTTACGGCTGATTGACCAATGGTACTGTGCAGCATACTTCTTGTTTTTGGTTTTTGTAACTGAAAGATATTATTCGGAGTTAACACCATCAGCCAATCAGCTCGAAAAGAGTGCTCTAGCTCATAGAGATCAGGTGAATTATATCCGGGTAAAACATAATATTCTATTATATACCGTATAACAAAATGTTGTAAATGTTTGTAGATTTTCAGACCAGACTGCCGACAGGGACCCCAAACTCAGAGTTACTCATTATAACTTCCAGTTATAACTTCTCTAACGAGCTGCAAGGTTTTGGCTTTCTTTAGGTAACTTAAAAGAACCAAGAACAAATTACATTATAACCAATTAAACTAATCATATATTCGAAGAGCAGTATATCATATTTATAGATATGTTCTCTTCAGGGCATTTGGTCAGTAAGTACCACAGTCTTGCAGGTAATCATTGTATATGCACATCTGTGTAACTTTTGTGAGTGTTGTTTAAATGTTGTATAGAAGGAAGGTCCTTCCATAAAGGAACAGATAAAGAGAGAACGGAGAGAGCCCAGTCATAAATCCTTTTCCACTCCGCCATTGGTCTTTAATTAATAGACCCAAACCAACATTTTAGGGGAAAGGAAGATCTCACGAGTAAACAAGAAAAGGAAGACTTGTATAATATGAAGAAAAGATGCAGGAGTATGCTTTCAAGATATATAATGAGATTTGAAGATATATGTTGTTAGAGGATGGTTAGAGAACAAGAAAAACAGAAAGAGAGGAGAGAGAGAGAGAGAGGATGTGTGTGTGTGAGTGTGTTTTTACCTTGCAGCTGGACATTTGTCTTGGTGGTGTAGTGGTTAGAGCGTTAAAGTTTTGTATATGATAACCCAGCTTCGAATCCCGGGAAGATCAAATGCTATCATTAATTTCATTGGGAGGTGTTGGTGTTGGGAGTGATATGTATACATTATATTATGCAACAAGCAATCTGATCTATGAGAGTTGGACATGAGACTGTGTTAGTGAAGTATAGCAGTCATGGTGTTATACATTAGGGTATGTTTTACTGCGGTGCTCATCTCTGTTACTTAGAACATAAGAACATAAGAAAATGGGAGTCTGCAAAAAGCCGATCGGCCCATACAAGGTAGATCCCTGTCACACCCAACCCCAATTACAAGGCCCAATTATAGACCCATCTCACTAATACCTTGAGTACTGACCCCACCAAAACGGTCAGAGATTAACGCAAGAACACGGGGGTCTGCTGAGCGCCGATTGGCCCACACCTGGTAGATCCTCCTCACACCCAACCCATCTCGTCCATATGCCTATCTAATTTTATCTTAAAGCTCCCTATCGTTCTTGATCCCACTATATCACTTGGTAGCCTATTCCACCCATCTACAACTCTGTTACCAAACCAATATTTGCCTATATCTTTTCTGAAACGAAATTTATCTAATTTGAGACCATTTGTACGAGTTATTTCGCTATCACTGAGCTTTAGTACATTTGTCATGTCTCCTTTATTAATTCCACTAACCCACTTGAATACCTCTATCATGTCACCTCTAACTCTGCGTCTCTGTAACGAATGTAAGCCTAATTTCTTCAACCTTTCTTCATACGGAAGATTTCTAATATTATGGATCATTTTTGTCATTCTACGCTGTACTCTCTCCAATGAATCTATGTCCATTCTGTAATAAGGACACCAAAATTGAACAGCATAATCCATATGGGGTCTCACTAATGACAAGTAAAGTTTTAAGATAACATCAGCAGTTCTGTTACTCACACTCCTAGATATGAACCCGAGAATCCTGTTTTCCTTGTTACGAACGCTTATACATTGTTTTCTAGGCGTCAAATCATTGCTAACAAACACACCTAGATCTTTCTCACAGTCTGAGTTTTCTAATTCCATATTAGCTAGTTTATATTTAAAATTTGTATGCATCTTCCCTATCTTTAATACCTTGCTCATTGGTGCCTGGTGTTAGTGAAGTATAGCAGTCATGGTGTTATACATTAGGGTATGTTTTACTGCTCATCTCCGTTACTTAGCTCATTGGTGCCTGGTGTTAGTGAAGTATAGCAGTCATGGTGTTATACATTAGGGTATGTTTTACTGCGGTGCTCATCTCCGTTACTTAGCTCATTGGTGCCTGGTGTTAGTGAAGTATAACAGTCATGGTGTTATACATCAGGGTATGTTTTACTGCGGTGCTCATCTCCGTTACTTAGCTCATTGGTGCCTGGTGTTAGTGAAGTATAACAGTCATGGTGTTATACATTAGGGTATGTTTTACTGCGGTGCTCATCTCCGTTACTTAGCTCATTGGTGCCTGGTGTTGGTGAGCTGTTCACTAACCTGGTACACATGGGCCACAATATTATCCAGTTTTACCATAGTTACCATCGCCAGGGTAATGGGGTGGTGTTTAGTTTGTTCCCTAGACCTCCATCAAGCTTAAAATGACACTCCCTTTCAAGATAAACTTGTAAATTTCTCGGTGAAAAATGTACCGGCCGAAGGACACTTCCTCTTAAATTACAGGATCGCTATCGCTCGCCAGGGAAAAATCGATACCTAGATGGCACAAAAGGTCTTAAAATTGACAGAAATGGTTCGAAAGTTCTTAAAATCGCCAAACTAATTAAAATTTCAAAAGCAATGGGGCTAAACATGAGGGAAAAAGAGGTCCATAAAACAATCCCTCAAGTGGAAATCTCCCCTTAGCCCATAAACCCCTCATATACCAACCTGCCCCATATGAGAGGCAAGACAATTTAGGCCAGCTGTCCTCGTTTTGTATTATAATATATAGTAATTATATTTCAAGGGGATAGTACTTATATATATATATATATATATATATATATATATATATATATATATATATATATATAGCCTATATATATATATATATATATATACCGGTATATATATATATATATATATATATCTATATATATATATATTATATATATATATATATGTATACATATATATATATATATATATATATATATCTATATATATATATATATATATATATTATAATATATATTATTATATACACAGTATATATATATATTTTGTTTTCTTTCTAGGTGAGTGAGGTAGACAAAAGGCAGAACTGCTTGTAGCGAGTGCCTCCCCTAGAGTTGAACGAGTGACAGGGCCAAAATCAAGGGACGTTCGATCCAAAATGCCTGGACACACAGAGTTTGAAGGAATTTAAGCCATAAGAAGAGGGAAAGACTGATTCGGGGAAAGAGTTCCAGAGCTCAGCAGTTGAATAGAAGAATGTCTGAGGATAGCATTTCACTTTTGGGATGGAGAGTTGCACAGAGCAGGGGTGGGATTGTGTTGCAAGACGGGTACTATGTACCCTATGTAGAGGAGATGGGATACACTGGGAAAGCTCTGAGGAACACTGATTATTGTAGTAGCAATAGAATAGCGAGAGAGATGCAACATTGCGGCGAAAAGAGAGAGATTGCAGAGAGTTAGCGAGTGGATGGGAGTTAATGATACTAAAGGCTTTCCTCTCTACTTTGTCTAGCAGTGCGGTGTGAGAGGATCCTACCCACACATCTGAACAAAACTCAATTAAAGGACGCACTGTGCCCTTGTAAATAGCAAGAAGTTGCGAAGGGGTAAAGAACCCATTGAGGCGGTTGAGCACACCCAGTTTCTGGGAGGCTGCCTTAGCAAGATTGGTAATGTGGTCTTTCCAAGTGAGAGCAGAAGAAAAGGAGACACCAAGGATATTGAGAGAAGATGAAGGATTGATTTTTGTATTGTTGAAGTGTAAGGGATAGTTCACTGGAAGTTCTGAACAGGTATTAAGATGAAGAAATTGAGTTTTGGAAGAATTAAATGTAACAAGGTTTTCTCTGCCCCAATTGGAAATATTAGTTAGATCAGAAGATAAGTGTTGCATGGCTTCATTACGTTTGTCTTTGAGGGATTGGTGGCTTGGGCGTTCAGGAAAATTAAATGAGTAATGTAAGGAGGAGTCGTCTGCGTATGAATGGATGGGAGTGGAGGTACAATTAAGAAGATCATTTATGAAATTTAGAAAGAGAATGAGAGATAGGACAGAGCCCTGAGGAACACTGGAGTTGATAGGATGAGGAAGTGAGCGATGGCCGTCCACAACCGCAGCTATGGAATGGTCTGAAAGGAAATTTGAGACAAAGGCACAGATGGAGGGATAGAAACCAAAGGAGAATAGTTTAGAAATTAAAGAATTGTGCCAGACTCTATCGAAGGCCTTCGATATGTCTAGTGCAATAGAAAAGCTTTCACCGAAGTTCCGAAAGCAGGATAACCTAGAATTAGTAAGATATGAAAGTAGATCACCAGTAGAGCGGCTCTTAAGGTTTCAACTGGCAATCTGAGAGTAGATTATGAGAAGAGAAATGCTTAAGAAATTTGGATGCAAGAATAGTTTAAAAACTTTAGTTATACAAGAGATGAGAGCAATTGGACGATAGTTGGAGGGTTGAGAGCGGTCACACTACTTTGGGACAGGTTGAATGAGAGCAAACTTCCAGCAAGAAGGGAAGACATTTGAGGAGAGACAGAGACGAAAGAGTTTGCCTAGGCAGGGAGTCTGCACAGAAGCACAGTTTTTAAGTACAACATGAGTAACACCGTCCGCACCATACGCCTTCTTAGCATTAAGTCCAGAGAGGGTAGAAAGTACTTCTTTTGAAGAAATTTGGATATTAGATGTAAGTAGGAGATCCTCCAAAGTGGAATTTCTAGCAAAAGTTTGAGCAAAAAGTTAAGTTTTGTCAGAGGAAGAAGTGATGGTTGTGCCAGCAGAGTGGAAAAGTGGAGGGTAAGATGAAGAAGAACAATTGTTGGAAAGGTTTATGGCATGATACCAGAAAGCTTGGGAAGAGCTAGAGTTGAATAGTTCAGTGCATTTATTATTGATGAAAGAGTGCTTGGCAAGTCTAAGAACAGATTTGGCTTGATTCCGGGCAGAAACATAGGAAGAATGAGATTCTTGAGTCTTAAGGCGTCAGTACCGTTTGAATGCTTCCTCCTTGTTGCAGACAGCATTAGAACATGCGTGAGTAAACCAAGATTTTTTTGCATTAGACTGAGAGAAAGGAAATGGAATGCATGCTTCCATGCCCGAGAGGATTACCCCGGTAATGCGTTCAGCACTCTCCGAGGGTCCCAGGCCATGGAAGCAAAAGTAATTCCATGGGAAATAACAAAAAAAATGCCGAAGAGCCTCCCAGTCGGCAGCGCTAAAGTGCCACAATCGCCGCCGGTTGGGAGGATCGGGTATCCGTACCACCGGAGAGATTGGACAGGTGACAGATATTAGTTTATGGTAGGAGGAGCCCAAAGGAGAGGAAAGATTTATAGTATAAGCAGAAGAGTTAGAAGTTTGGAAATAAGTAAAAAATGTTGGGCCGATATCCGAAGCGATTATTTAGAACAGAAAAAAAGTAGGCTTTTTCACCAGGTTGGTCAGTGGAAACAAAGGAGAGCCATTGGTGGTGGTGAACGTTGAAATCTCCTAGGATGGAGATTTCTGCGAAAGGAGAGATGGATAGAATGTGTTCCACTTTAGAAGTTAGATAGTCAAGGAATATTGGATAGTCAGTAGAATTAGGGAAGAGATAAACAGCGCAGAAATAATTAGTTTGAGAGTGACAAGAAAGCTTTAGCCAGAGAGTTGAGAATTAAGAAGAGTCCAAATTGGGAACACGAGAGAAAGCGAGATTGTTGCGCACATATACGAACATCCACCTTTGGCTTGAAACTGAGGATAGAGATAGTAGGAGGATACAGAGAAGGGTTTGCTCTCAGTAATCCCAGACACCAGAGTTTCGGTGAGAAAGAAAAATCAGGGTTGGCAGAGGAGAGGTGGTGTTCCACAGAATGGAAGTTAGAGGAAAGGCCACGAATGTTGCAGAAATCTATAGTAAGAGTAAAAGGTATTGGTCCAGGGCATTTAGGGAAGTCGTTTCCAGGGGTCAAACTAAAGGGGGCATTTTTTGTTCCACCTTCCTGGGGACTCCGAGGTGGGTCGTGATTGTGTCATATTTGTTGTTGTTATAAAAGATAGTGTAGTATGTATAGGGTCGAATCCCGGGAAGTTAACATGTTTTCAATAGTTTTATTGGGAGGGGCTTGGTGTTGTGAGTGGAATGAATACAAATATGATATATGGAATTGGTTAGTGACATTTGAATAATTATTTTGTAAGTTGTAATAGCTAATGCTGCGAATTATTAGTGTGATTTAAATATCCCACTAGAGAGGAAGGTCTTCTAACTTTATTTATTTGACAGATTCGTTTGGTGTGACATTTTCCACCAACACCACCACTAACACGAGTAAGTTAATGAGATCCATGTTCTGGGTATACACACTCCTCTCTTATTACTTCTGCCTTCATTCATACCTTCACGGTAACCACACATACGTTAATTGTGTGTGTGTGTGTGTGTAATAATAATAATAAAGTAGACGTGCCGTTTTGCCCAAAATCAAAATGGCATACCTAACTCTGCGATGGGTTACCATCGCAGAGACAGACAGACAGACAGAGAGACAGACATTTCGGCCGGCATGGTACCACTATACGGGGGACGATACCAAACTCTGCTTACGCAGAGTTGATAATAATAGTAATTGTCGGTTTATTGTTCATTGCAGCCCTGAGGCTAAAAATCTACAGAGTTTTTCTTAAACTTAGGTACGGTACAATACTTATTTTACCTTAACTACGAGGTCACATGCAACCTTTGGCCGCCGTGAGGTGCCTGGATTCCCACCAAGTACATTCGCAGATGCACATTGTATTGGTGAGAAGTGTAGGCTAACACAGCCTGATAGCAGCTTGGTTATGGAGGAACAACGATACAATTCTCTACGTTGCTATGGCCGAGAAAAAAAACTTTAGAATTCTGGTGGATCCGAACCCTCGCCCCGGCCCCTTGCGGTCAGCATGAAACACAGCGCCTTAAACCACTGGACAATAGGAACCCGGTTACGGTGCCCGTCTCTCCCACATATACCTGGATTGAGTGGGTTCGAATCCTGGTCAGGATACCTCTCTCCCAACCTGTCGTACATTATCATCAGATATATGTCATTCAGAGAGTTTCCATAATAGTACCAGGACGATTAAATATCGTATCACTTAGCTGAGTTGGCGGGGAAGAGGAAGTGTAAAATAGTAGTGGTTGAAGTCTAAAAAACTCACCACGTGTTCGAAAACATATTCCTCCACGAGACTATAACCTTTTTCTTCAAATAAGAACTACGGTTGCTTTCCTTATATCCGCTCATGGCCGAGTGGTTACGGTGCCCGACTCTCCCAAATATACCTGGAGTGAGTGGGTTCGAATCCTGGTCAGGATACCTTTCTCCCTCTACCTCTCTGTCTGTGTGTGTGTGTGTACTTCCGAGTGAATTTAGTGTCCAGCAGCCTCCACGTGTCTCATGTAGAACTTTGGCTTTCATTACTTGCTCATTCATCTATCTATCTATCTATATGCTCAGGCCCAATCCCCACTTTTTCTATTTTTTGTTATTATATTTATTTAATTATTTAAAAAAAAAAATTGGGGGGTGGCCAACTCAAGACAGAGCAAGAATAGGGACAACACAAAACACAACAGAAAACAATGAACACACACAAACAAAACACAAATTCACACACATCTAGGTCATCCAGGAGAATACCCAGAGACCAGGGTCACCAAGGTCCCTCCAGCACTCCCCTGGCCCCCGACCACCCGGAGAGGTTTCGATCTCGGCAGGCAGACATGCAGCGAAATACTACCACCACAAACCCGCCCACCACACTTCCAGGCGCACCATTCATATTAATCATCACCCCAGGCCAGACGCCTGATGGACTATTAACTAGTCCAACTTGCGCCCGACCCTTCCCCCAAATGATCATGTGTTCACTCATCTATTCACAAGCATTCTCCATTCATTCCTGTTTATTACCACTTACCTTGCCTGATCTATATTCATTTCTCTATCATCCAAAGCTTGTCTTACACAGTATCTCCATCTCAATGGGGGTCTTCCTGCCCTTTTATCTCCCCTGTATCTGACTCTCATATTCTCTTTGTAAGCCTTTCATCTTATATTCGTTCAACATAACCATACCAGCTCAGCAACCTTCTGTTCACTCTGGCTGACAAATGTTCCTACTGCCCCACTCTCCTACGTATCTCTTCATTCCTCAATCTGTCTCTACGAGTATCTACACACATACTCCTCAAGCAGCTCATCTCCATCACATCCAGCTTTCTTCTCTCCATTTCCTTCAGAGCCCATGTCTCAGCCCCATACATCACTGTTGGCACAACAATTCCTTGATACATTGCACTTTTTACTTTCATTCCGAGATTTCTCGTCCTCCACACACTTCCCATTGCTCCGAAAACCTTCCTTCCTTCACACACTCTCTGTTTTACCTCTATTTCCATACCTCCACTCCTGCTTATCGTTCCTCCTAGATATTTAAAACACTCTACTTGTTCTAATATTTCCTCATCCAGCCTCACATCTAGATTCACCCTACGATCACCCCTGTTACACACCATTACTTTACTTTTATTGACGTTCACCTTCAGTTTCCTTCTCCCACAAACCACACCAAACTCTTGGACTACCCGCTGCAATTTCTCATCAGAATCCACCACCAACGCTGTGTCATCAGCGAACAGCAACTGATTCAACTCCCAATCTCTACCATTCTTTCCTACTAAACCCAATCCTCTTCCCATAGTCCTCATTTTCACCTCCCTCACCACACCATCCATAAACATATTAAACAGCCATGGTGACAATACATAACCCTGTCGCAAACCTACCTTTACCTCAAACCATTCATTCAACTCACCATTTCCTACTCTAACGCATGCTCTGTTCCCTTTATAAAAACTCTTAACTGCTTCCAACAAATTTCCTCCAATTTCATAAATCCTTAACACCTTCCACATTGCTTCACGATCCACACGATCATACACTTTTTCCAAATCCATAAAAGCACAAATTATCTCCTTTGCTCATTCTTACCGCGAGAAAAATTATTTGTCACGAAAATAGTAAAAAATATAATGTATGTTCTTATCTTATTATGTTATTTTTATGTTATTATAATTTGTTATATTATTGAATATTTTTCGTTTCTTACTCAGTGATATTTATAATGAATACTGATGTAAGTGTAAATTCAATTAGCGAGGCACATGATATGGACTTGAGCAACCTAACCCCTTCAGTACCGGTGACACCCTTTGTATTATGCTCGTGCAACTACTAAACGGTGTTATTCAGCTTAGGAGGGATGTCTACCCATTACACAATTACACACTATCTCAAATAATCCTTTTAGCTACATATATTCTTCCTAAACTTCATCAAATCATCTAAATGCAACAAAAATAAAACAAATATATATCGCCAGTATTGTACATGACAATATGTAAAACATAAATTATTGATATTAGCTTGTATGTTTGTGTTTGTGCTAAATGTCACACATACTTCCAAATTTCTTAAGCATTTCTCTTCTCATAATCTGTTCTCAGATCGCCAGTATGGCTTCCTTAATGGTCGCTCTACTTACTGATGATCTTCTTTCATATCATACTAACTCTTGGTCATCCAAGTTTCGGGACTTCGGTGAGACTTTTTCTGTTGCACTAGACATATCAAAAGTCTTCGATAGAGTCTGGCACAAATCTTTAATCTCCTAACTACCCTCCTTCGGTTTCTGTCCCTCCATCTGTGCCTTTGTCGCTAATTTCCTTTCCGGCCGTTCCATAGCTGCGGTTGTGGACGGCCATCGCTCATTTCCTCATCCTATCAACTCCGGTGTTCCTCAGGGTTCTGTCCTATCTCCTATTCTCTTTTTAATTTTAAAAATTGTCTTCTCAACTGTACATCCAGTCCCATCCATTAATATGCAGACGACTCTACTTTACACCATTCAATTGGTTTTCCAGAACGCCCCAGCTAGCAATCCCTCAAAAGTAAATGTAATGAAACCATAAATGCTTATCTTCTGATCTAGCTACTATTTTCAATAATTGGGGTTGAGAAAACCTTGTTGCATTTAATGCTTCCAAAACTCAATTTATCCATCTTACTACCCGTCAGGAACCTCTAGAGGCCTATCCCTTATTCTTCAACAATACAAAAATCAACCTTTCATCTTCCCTCAATGTTCTCGGTGTCTCTTTTTCTTCTGCTCTCACCTGGAAAGACCATATTACCAGTCCCGCTAAGGCAGCCTCCCAGAAGCTGGGTGTGCTCAACCGCCTCAAGGGGTTCTTTACCCCTGCGCAGCTTTTTCCTCTGTACAGGGGCACGGTGCGTCCTTGTATTGAGTATTGTTCACATGTGTGGGGAGGATTCTCTCACACCGCACTCCTAGATAAAGTAGAAAGGAAAGCCTTTTGTATCATTAACTCCCGTCCACTCACCAACTCTCTGCATCTCTCTCTCTTCGCCGCAATGTTGCATCTCTCTCTCTATTCTATCGCTACTACAATAATCAGTGTTCCTCAGAGCTTTCCCAGTGTATACCACCTCCTCTACGTAGGGTACGTAATACCAGCCTTGCAACACAATCCCACCCCTACTCTGTGCAACTCTCCAACCCAAGAGTGAAACGTTATTCTAAGACTTTCTTCTATTCAACTGCTGAGCTCTGGAACTCTCTCCCAGAATCAGTATTTCCCTCTTCCTATGACTTAAATTGCTTCAAACTCCGTGTGTCCATGCATTTTAGCTCGAACATCCCTTGATTTCGGCCCTGTCACTCTTTGGAATCTGGGGGAGGCACTCGCTGCAGACAGTTATGTCTTTTGTCTCCCTCATTCACATAGAAAACAAAAATGCTTTGCAAAGAGATTTTGCAAGATTAAATGCAAATGTTATATACTTAAAGCCTAAACTGTGCCATTTTAATATCAACCTTGATATCTTTATTGATGGAAGCATTAATATTTCAATATGTGTTAACTGGTATATTAGATATTAGAATAAGTGAGATAACATTACTTAGTGATCGCTAAAATTGAGAAATAACAGTTAGAAGACATGACCATACACTAAATATAATACCATGGAAAACAAGAGAACACATTATTTCAAACTACCCAGAAATTATATAATATAAACAAATACAGAATGCGAAAGTAAATGTAGAATTTAACAAAAATGCAATAAACTGCAAAAGTGAGGATGTGTTAAAGATATTTGAAAAACAAAAATAATCGCGAAAGAGTTTGAAAAGGTCAGACGAGAACAAACGTTATCAGAATATCATTTGATAGTGAAGCGAAAGAGGATTTTTTTTTGGAAGTGTTTGGTAGAGAGCGAGGAACTCAGGAATGAAAACAATTTGAAAGTGTTTTGAACTTTCTTTGATGGCATTTTGTTCGTGTTTCCCCTTCAATATTACCCCACTTTTTATATATACTCAATTAGTTATGGCATTCTTCATACCGTCGAGGTTTTAACTTACTTACTGTAGTAACAATTATGATAAAGTAATGGTAAATGGATGTTAATTTGATTGAAAAAGGTTTCAATAATATCAAATTTCCTATCGCATTTTCTATCATTTAGTAAAGCCGCCAATATTCTTAACTGCCAAGGAACTATTTTTGTTCATACTATTTTACCTACAGTATGTATAACTATTGACATGGAAAACACAAACATATCATTATTGAGCAACCCAATGGATTACTTCAGTATATATATATATATATATATATATATATATATATATATATATATATATATATATATTTCCATAACTCTCTATGTAATTATAAGTTTACTCTTCATCATAATAGTTATTTTTTTGCGTTCGGAAAGTTTCATATACAGTATATGCTGTTATCATGTTTTGAGTTGCATTTCACACCTTCCTTATTTTTCATTTTTTTTCTTCTTTCTTCTATGGGTTTCAGAGGCCGTGTTACATGGTTTTTCGGGAATAACTTATTAACACAAATTTGGATTAGTATGATATTTTGACACAGCTTTATTCACACCTTGCCCTAATTTTCGCCAATATCGTGCATTACCAAAAGTGTAGAATTAAGGTACTTGTCCCTGTGTCATGAGGTTAAAGTCGCACCTGGTCACACCTGGATGATGAGGAAACGAACAAGGTTAGTCACCCCCCCATCTCTCTTTCTTTCCCTCTCGCTCTCTCTCTCTGTCTCTCTCTCTCTCACACATGGAAACTACGGCCACTGGCGCATTCATTATACATATAAAAGTGAGGCATGCAAAATGTGTTAATTTTATATTAATATATGATAGTGACATAAACTGACTGCAAGGGCAACAGTAGGGTAGGGTGGTGGGTATAAAACGAGCGTGTGTGATGGAAGAGCAGTGGTTTGGTGGTTTCCAGGTGTTGTTTGGTTTTGTGTTGGCATGATATTGCATCTACTGCAAGGTGTAATATGGTCATCGTATCGTCAGGTTGTGTTGGATGTCAGGTGGGATGGGGCAGTTGCCGCTTGGTCATTAATTACGAGTTGGGAAAGGGTGAGGATGGGAAAATGTTGGGGGAGGAAGGGTAGTGTAGGGTAAGTAAGTACAGTCACTTATACAAAATGGTGGACCGGTACGATTTTCGTTATGCAATTACTATCTGGGTTGATTATTGGCTGGGACTTGCTTTACAATCAATGGTATATGTAGGTTCGTAATTGATGTATAGAAAATCATATTCGTAAATCCGTTTGTAGAGATATACTTCCATAATTAGAAAAAAAGTGAGGTCCATGAATTGTTACGAGTGATGGTACGTTGAGGAAGATGCTGCCGACAATAAAACAAACAATACAAAAAAACACGGAGGAGAAGGGTGGGACAATGGGACATTTATACAAAGTGTATAGGAATGTGGAGGGGTGAGTGTGGCCAGGTTTTATTAATAGGTCAATTTATACAACGAAAGGAAGTGGAGACATGAAGGGTGGACAAATGATATGCACAAAATACACAGCAAACAGTTTATTTTAGTCATCGTCACTATCTAAAAACAAGTCGTCCTCTTCATCACTAGCGAGGTTAATGATGACGGGATCCACACCTTCGTGGATGTTGTCCGTGGACCAGTACTCGTCTTCGAAGGCTCGGGATCGTCGGACCGCACCGGCCACACCTCTTCAGTGGCGCAAAGCCTGGCTTCCTCCAGCCTTTCCTGTATCTCCGCCCGGGTGAAACGGTGTAGGGAGGAGCGTATGTGCCGTTTCATGCACCCCCATACCCACTCGATGGCATTGAGCTCTGGATGAGCGGGTGCCAGACGGACGACCTCGTGGCCCCATGCGCGGATGGTGTCATCAACCGTGTATTGTGGCTGTGGCCGGTTTTGCTTGCAGATGAGCAGCAGTTCAGGACGTGTGGCATGTGGTGGGACGGGTAGACTGCGGTGGTCCAGCCATTTTATAAGATCCGCTTTCTTGGTGGCGGTGGTGGGGCACCGACTCTCCTCCGTCAGCGGGCTGTGATATGGCGCATTATCCATCACCAGTACCGATGGCTGAGCCAGCGACAGCAGAAGTTGTGACATCAGCCAGCGGAGGAAGAGCTTGCTGTTCATCTTGCCGTGATAGTCGCCGCTGGTGTTCTTGGCCGGGAAGCACAGGAATGTGTTTTCGACGAAACCGTCAGCTGTGCCAGCTGCTACCACCATGAAACGCTCCCCTTCTCCGGGCGGCACTTGACGACTGAACGTGGTGCTGGTGGCAGGCTGAGTGCTGTCGACCCACTCCATGCTGTGGTTCATCCTGGTGGTAAACCAGGTCTCGTCCAGGTAAACCACCTGCCTCCCCTCCTCCCGGAATTGTTTGAGTGCCCGGAGAGCGTTGATCCGGCGGCACACAATGTCCAGCGACTCCTTCCTCACATACATCTTCCGCTGTGAGGTTTTGTAGTGGAATCCCATGTTGTGGATGAGTCGCCAAACCGACGTCTCCGGGATGATGCTCGCCATCTTTAGGTCTTCCGTCACGGAGCCAATCGTGAAGGTTTGCTTGGCAGCAAACTTTGCGTGGATATTGCGGCGAATGGGACCGATGGCGAAACTGTCAAAGGCGCCCGGTGTTGGGGGTGCTGTCGGTGTTGGCGGTGCTGTCGCTGTCCCAGGCCGAGACTGGGTGCTGCGGTGCACCATCATCTGCACTGCTCTCATCGACATTCCCACGGCTTCCGTTACGCGGTCATAAGGCCTGTGTGGTGAAAGTCCAATTAATTTCATTCGGAGGTGTTTGGTGTTGGGAGTGATATTAATTAATTAGATTTATTTATGTCTAATGTGGCGCATGAAAAACTTAATAAATACTGTGTATGTTATTGTAGGCATGGGATCATGCTATAAATACTTTGCTCTTTGTATGGATACTTATAAATATTATATTTGTAGCTATCGGACTCACCATTTCAGTGCTGCCAATTAATTTGTTTCAGTAAAACGCTCTTTAAAGATCTAAAGATTAAAACAGTTAATAACAGTTTATTGCCATAGATATAGGTATACATGTTTACAAAAATGTGCCATTATACAAAGATAAGGTATATACATGACAAAGATGATTATTTTGATGCCATCAGGCATATAATTATGGCCTCTTATAATCATATGCATATCAGGTGAAACAACACAGGAAAGAAACAAAGGAAAGAAATGTACACAAGTGCAATACAAAACAAAGACATAATATATACACAAAATAAAGAAAATGATATACACATACTCATTTACATTCAAATACACATTGCCTCTTCACATAGACGACAAATAAATTAACAAGTTTGAAATTCCTAGAATTCAGAGCACAATTTAGCTATCCATTAAATATAATTTTAATCGTTTCCTATATAATGAAAAAACAAAATTATCATCAACATTTACAATGAGGTTATTCCATATTTGAACTCCCTTATGTTGAAATGTTTTTGTTACCAATGATGTTCTGCAAACTGGTACACGTAACCTGTGTCTCTGTCTGGTTAAGTATTACTACGTATAATAGCCATAATTAACCACTTACCTATTCAAACTGATTTTTAGCCGATTGGCGGCTTTCCCCTGCTGTATATGTAGTAAAGACGCATGACAAATGCGTGTTTACACCCACGCGGACAATGACGCAACATGGTTGCCATAATTTGCCTTGCTGGAGCCAATGTCACGTATGGCTGACTGTATACGACTGCTGCCGTAAGCCCGTGGCACCCGACGAAAACACACAACACCCGGAAACATCCGAACCATTGCTCATCGATGAAACACGGTCGTTATATACCCAGCACCCTACCATACTCTTGTCCTTACATTCACGTTATGTCACTATACAATATAAATATAAAATTTACACATTTTGCATGCCTCATTTTTATATGTATAATGCATGCGCCAGTGGCCGTAGTTTCCATGTGTGAGAAAGTGAGAGAGAGAGAGAGAGAGAGAGAGAGAGAGAGAGAGAGAGAGAGAGAGAGAGAGAGAGAGAGAGAGAGAGAGAGAGAGCGAGAGCGAGAGGGAAAGAAAGAGAGATGGGGGGGTGACTAACCTTGTTCGTTTCCTCATCATCCAGGTGTGACCAGTTTTTTTTTTTTTTTTTTTTTTTTTTTTTTTTTTTTTCTATATTCCAACTTACTTCCTCTCGGGCATAGGCTGAGAGCCTTAACATTCACCGCTTTACAATGAACAGTGAAGCCCGTGAGGTCTTGTTCCAGTCTAGGGAGTGAGACATGTGAAGCACGTAGAGTACAACGAGCACCTGCCATCTTGCCTTCACATGAGGCACGGTGCTCACTCATGGCCCGAAACGACCCCATCTCTGAAGCCACCTCGTTCCCGTGCTTCACTGTCTCACCCCCTACACTCGGACTCTCACACTTACACACACACAACGCCACCTGTTGAGCAGATAACTCACCAGGCATTGCACCCCTATAGCATATTTTGAATATGGGAATATTCATACAGTGCTATTTAATCAGGGAACAATGAGGGTATTTTATTGACGTTTCGGTGGGCTTGTGGTAATGCACTGATACCAGGTACAGCACAAATTTCATCCAAATAATATCTTCCCATTGATACATCGGGATTTGAACCCGGGACCTTTGGATTACCAGGCCAGTGGCAAGACCACTCCACCACACCTCCCCTAAGGTGCGACTTTAACCTCATGACACAGGGACAAGTACCTTAATTCTACACTTTTGGTAATGCACGATATTGGCGAAAATTAGGGCAAGGTGTGAATAAAGCTGTGTCAAAATATCATACTAATCCAAATTTGTGTTAATAAGTTATTCCCGAAAAACCATGTAACACGGCCTCTGAAACCCATAGTAGGTTATATATAATAGTTTATAGTTTAGGTTTTACTATAATGCTTTCCAGAAATATATTGCCACTTGCATTCATTCCAAAGGCGCAGCTCTCCAAAATAAATAAGAGGCAACGAATTTATGGAAGGGAATTAAGAGAAGGAAACTAACGGATATGGAAGAATATATATATATATTTAATGACAGAGAGAGAGAGAGAGAGAGAGAGAGAGAGAGAGAGAGAGAGAGAGAGAGAGTGGGGAAGAGAGTGAGAGTGAGAGTGAGAGAGTTAGAGTGAGAGTGTGAGTGGGAGTGAGTGGTCCATTTGTATAAGCCACCAGACCGAGGCAGCTGAGGTCAACACTTCACAACCGACAAATCCGGGAACAATCCAGTTTGGCAGAATATTTT
Source organism: Paralithodes platypus (assembly GCA_032716605.1). Lineage (NCBI taxonomy): Eukaryota > Metazoa > Arthropoda > Malacostraca > Decapoda > Lithodidae > Paralithodes > Paralithodes platypus. The sequence goes on from CM064524.1 coordinate 17,027,621, forward strand.
GGTAAAGGGAAATGTCTGTATCGACGGGCACTCCAACAGCTTCCTCTCTCTCCAACACCCCTTCTCCCCTCTCTACACTCTTCAGTAAAATTGGTAAAGTAGAATGTAGATACGAGGTGCCGTTGTAAAGGCTTATCCCTTAATACTTCATCTGGGGAGGGTAGACCTGTATATGCCAACAAATATACATCTGTAATTTATATAGATTAGAAGACTAGGTGTAATATACAGCTAGACAGACAGACAGACAGGGAGGGAAACAGACAGGTTGTAAGGAACACAGACAGGGAGGCAGGGAAAGAGAATGCTGACTTAAGGGGAGATGGTCGGTGTTCTTCTCCCTCAAACTTAGACGCTTTAGTTTTCAGATTTTAAGACGTTCGGCCCATTAGTTTGGCTATTGTATGACCTTTCGCTCATTTTCTTTGTCAATATTAAGACTTTTCGTGTCGTTTAAGTATCGATTATTTTCCTGGCGAGCGATAGCAAGCCTGTAATTTTGGAGAGATCGGCCTTTGGCCGGGACATTTTTCTACCGAAAAATGTACAAATATATCTTGAAGAGGGATTCTGGGGTGGTTTTTCTAATAAATATATTAACAATCGACCACAAAGTTAACCATCACCCCTTAATTCGAATAATGTAAATTTTGTCTACCAGTTGACTACCTTTTAATACATTCCTGTTGGTGACTTGCGATTATATTCTGTATAACAATGGTGTTTATAAATGAGAGTGTTACATTGTAGAGCTGGGTTAGTTGGACTATATAAGCAGTGGATGGGTAGCGTACAGTAGACCATATAAGTTATGTTCCCTGTAGTGATCTTATGGGTGGAAGTAAAATATTATGGATGAATTGCCAGTGTGGTTTCTTTCAATTATCAGTTGACCAATCAGACGAGTTAACCACTGTATATAAAATTACGGTCTCAATTCAATCATGCGCATTATATTTCTATGTATGCGATCACGAAGAGGAACAGAACTTATGTGGGCAACTGTACATGGAGGTAGATACAGCAACATTTTGAAAGATTACAATACACACAAAAACAAAAAACGAAAGAATAATATAACATAACACAATATATATACTAGTCTAGTCGCCAATATAAGTAAACATAATCGCAATATATCGCCAGTATAGAGTTACCAATTACAGTTTGACAGAAACAGTCGCCTGTACCAGTGTAAAGTATACCCGAGATCATTGGTAGTCAAAAATAGCTCTCCTGTGATGATGGTGAACAAGTATCAATATTTAAAGGTCTTGCCCTCCTGGTGCCCGACCTTTAAATGTTACGACTCTGGCTCCTTCAGTCTGGTGGTATATTATCGTAGGTGACGGGGTTATGTTTAGGTTGTCTTGCCTTAACCGGTATTTATTTTATATTAAGTTTTGTATGTGTATAAAAGAGACAAAAGACAAAGCTGTCTGTAACGAGTGACTCCGCCAAAGTTGAAAGAGTGATTGAGGGCCAAATTCAAGGTACCTTAGACGAACTTATAGAAACATGAAAGCATATAATAACGGCCACACTACAAAACACACCGATGGGGAAACAAACCTGAACAGCCTGTAGGAGTTGGGTTAGCTTAGGTTTGAGCAGTTTATTGTACCTTAGGCTTCGTTATGGTAAGCTTGGTTAAAGTTAGGTTTGGAGATGAGTTGTAAACTAGTTGTAAACTAGCATTAGTCCAGGAGCCAAGGGGTGTTTGCATGCATGAAAGGGCCAGAAAATCACCCGCTTGATTTAGTTAGAGGGTCCACTGGGACACCTTTTTAGCGAGGGTAGACATCCCGAAACCCGGCAGTTATCGTGTTATTCGGGATTTTCGCTGAATTTAATGAAATCAAAATAACTCCTTTTTTTACGTGTGACGGTTACATAAATTGCAATAACTCGGCAATGAAATGGTCTACAGAGCTCTTTCACCACTCAAAATAAAGCTTGAAGAATTATCTATTCAATGAATACCACACAATAAGATTGGTTAATACCCAAGGTCACAAGAGGTCAAAGTATGACCTTTTCTGATGAGGAACTAAAATTTATGACTTTTCAAATTTAAATATTTGTGAAAAATAGGTAAATGGATTGAACGTTTAATGCTTTTATATTCTGGTTAGGTACACCATAGGCAAGTTTTTGAAATTAGTTGAAAAAGTTTATTACGTGTTTTAACCCCTTGGCGTCCAGTACAATAATATGAAGTTTGCGAATTATATACCAATAATAGCTATGTATTGGTTATATAATTATGGTACTACTGAGTCAGCTAAAGTTCTATCAAAACACTCTGTATCACAGTATCACACATTGCATATATATCTTCAAAGCAGATTTCAATTATTTTTTGTCACATTAATGAATGATCTACTTTTGGGGAGAGGGGTGAGCCGGGGATACAGTTGGAAATGTATTCTGTGATGTGTCACATTAATGGCCTAGGTTTTGACATCCTTTCACCTGACATTTGCAGTAAGGGCAGCATTTCATATCTAGTTGTCTGCAGACACAGCGTTTAGTAGAGCAGGAGGTACATTTACAGGGCATTGCAAAGTCATCCGATAGCAAGACTTGAAGATGGTCCGGTTGAAGAATGCCATCTTCTTCAATGAAACCAAAGTCTCTGGGATCCAGTTGAGGATTGCTTAGGCAGTGTAGCTGTAGATATGTCCCAAAGAATACCCTGAGGACATGACCTTTGACTGATCGGCTGGTGGGAGGCAGTTCCAAAATGGTCTTTTTGCTGTGGTGGTAGAGGTAGTACCGTAATTCATCCATTGTTCTGCATGAGGTTCCTGATTTATACACATTCACAAGGAACTCTTCCACCAAGATGAAGTTAATACAGTTCAATTCCTTTCCAAAATCAATCAGATAATGCACCGGATCTGCCTTCAGTGCAGCAGCCTTTGTACCAAATTTACTTGTGGAATCACAACCAGTGAGATGGTGCAGGGCAACTAAGATTTTGCAAGTATCTGATCCCAACTTATCGCCTAGAACATGAAGGGGTATGTATCTTGTGGTATTACCAACATGAAGGGGTATGTATCTTGTGGTATTACCAACATGAAGGGGTATGTATCTTGTGGTATTACCAACATGAAGGGGTATGTATCTTGTGGTATTACCAACATGAAGGGGTATGTATCTTGTGGTATTACCAACATGAAGGGGTATGTATCTTGTGGTATTACCAACATGAAGGGGTATGTATCTTGTGGTATTACCAACATGAAGGGGTATGTATCTTGTGGTATTACCAACATGAAGGGGTATGTATCTTGTGGTATTACCAACATGAAGGGGTATGTATCTTGTGGTATTACCAACATGAAGGGGTATATATCTTGTGGTATTACCAACATGAAGGGGTATGTATCTTGTGGTATTACCAACATGAAGGGGTATGTATCTTGTGGTATTACCAACATGAAGGGGTATGTATCTTGTGGTATTACCAACACCAGCACGAATCCACATCTCTCGTAGGCCATGTGCCTTCAGAAGCGACCAGTAGTGTAGGGCCAAGATTACTACATCAGTATCATTTGATATAAAAACCACTCTCTTAGTCCCATTCTCAACTGCATGACGAGCATGTGGGATAATTCTGACGTCGGCCTCTTCAATCGTTGTGTCTAGATCAGGTAATGGTGTCTCTTTTCCATTCAAAATAGCCAGGCATGGTTCAATTTCAGGTGGAAGTCCAATCGAGCTAACAACTGTATCTGTCATCGGTTTTGGCTTGGTTAAGATGCGTTGTCGAATGAGTTTCTGTAGCTTGGATTTGTTTGCAGATGAGGCCCAGAATGCATCCATTGTGACTGGCAATTGCGTTCCTGTACCTATCCCATATAAATCAATTGGGCTGCAACCACACCTTCTAGTTCTTTCGCTGTTCTTCACTGAACCCTCAATGTATGTGTCAAAGATGAAGTCGACACGTTTAGAGTTGCTGCCAAGTCCATATGACACCTCCAAGAACTTATCGCAGAGTTCACCAAAGGTGTTCATCTGGGATACCCGCATACGACGAAGGCCTGCCATTACATCAATGATAGTCACTGTATTTGCTGGCTTCCATTTAGATGGTGGTATATAGTCTGCTTTTTCAAGGTGTTTTTCTAACTCAGTGCACAGTTCACTTTTGTCACAGAACATGTCATTCAGCTCAAAGTCTTCGTTGAGGATGCAATCTCTCAACATGGTACCACACTTTCTTACTGTTTCCCTATCTAACGACCTTTCACTTCTCTCTGGCTGTCTCAGCTGCACCTGGCTTGAAAACAATGGTGTGTTTTTTTTAACCGGTTGGGACAAAAAATGAGACATCCCCCCCAAACAGGTGGATTAGGTACATTTTCACATCCCTGTTTGTGTACGTAAAACGAGTTTGATCATTAATCCGCGCTTCATTACAGCACTTGGAAATATAAGTCAGGTTATAGCATCTCCCCGAGTTCAACCCTGGTTCTAAATCTTTCATAAAATTTGCAAAGATATCAAACTTCTGCTGGCCAGTTGGCGTTGACGATGATTCAGTTGCTACTTTCTCTCCTCTCCTGATGTAGTTACGAATACACTGGCTGTGACAGTAAAGATCCGCTCCAAATACGGCATTCGCATCTTGCAAGTCAGAAGTTCGGGTAAACATCATCCTGAAGTATCATGGCTGCCTTTAGGAATGATTCAACCCGTCCTTTTTCAGAAATCCTCCATTTATCGTATACATTGTTGTGTTTTGGATTTCCACAAATGACACATTTCTTTAAAAACTTGTTAATATTAGCTGGCAGAGATGCGGGGTCTCGAGAATCCACCATAGACCGTCTACTCCTTTTAGAGGATGAGCTATCCTCTGGGGAATAAGCAGCAATATCCGTGGAGACTTCGGTTAACTGCTTGAGTTTATCCAGTGTTTTCTTAAGGGTATACTGTTTATAACATTCGTTAGTAATATGGTATAAGAATTTGCCTTTGTCCACTTGCTTCAGTCTTTCAAAAACTACGTCCTTTCTCACTTCCGCTGCTTCAATGATACGTGCCCTGCCATTCTCTGTGCTGGTTGTTTCACATTTATCATCATACTTTTGGCAGATTATGCATTTCTTGGGATCGCAAGAACCACTTGAGGATGGTGACTGTGATGCCCTTAATCTTTTCTTTGGTAAGCCAGACATTCTTCACTGAACAAAAACAAAAAAAAAAATTAGTTTTCCCAAAATTTTAAATGAACAATATATGAACAGATAACATAAAATATACTGGATTAACTAATTTTTGCATTCCTATTGCAATCCTAAAGAATACAAATTACGGCATATATCTGTTATGCTTCAGTACGTTGATAAGGTATATATACCTTTTATTGATTGCTACACAGGGGTTAAAATACGTAATCAACTTTTCCAACTAATTTCAAAAACTTGCCTATGGTGTACCTAACCAGAATATAAAAGCATTAAACGTTCAATCCATTTACCTATTTTTCACAAATATTTAATTTTGAAAAGTCATAAATTTTAGTTCCTCGTCAGTAAAGGTCATACTTTGACCTCTTGTGACCATGGGTATTGACTAATCTTATTGTGTTTGTATCTGTTGAATAGATAATTCTTTAAGCTTTATTTTGAGTGGTGAAAGAGCTCTGTAGACCATTTCATTGCCGAGTTATTGCAATTTATGTAACTGTCACATGTAAAAAAAGGAGTTATTTTGATTTCATCAAATTCAGCGAAAACCCCGAATAACACGATAACTGCCGGGTTTCGGGATGTCTACCCTCGCTAAAAAGGTCTCCCAGTGGGCCCTCTAACTAAATCAAGCGGGTGATTTTCTGGCCCATTCATGCATGCAAACACCCCTTGGCTCCAGGATTACATGGGAGAAGGGGAGTGCACCCGATGACTGGAAGACTGGCATAATAGTCCCCCTATATAAGGGCAAAGGGGAAAGATGAGTGTGTGGTAATCACCGAGGAATATGTCTTCTAAGCGTAGTATGGAAGGTATACAGTAGGGTAGTGATTGAGAGAGTGAGAGTGAGAACGGAGAAATGGATAGGCGACAAGCAGGGAGGTTTTAGGAGGGAAGAGGATGTGTAGTTCAGATTTTTACCCTGAATTGTGTTGTGGAGAAGTATCTGGAGAAGAAACTAAAGGTGTGTATGGACTTGGAGAAGGCCTATGACAGAGTGGATAGAGAAGGTTTGTGGAAAGTACTTAGAATATACGGAGTAGAGGGCAAGTTGCTGAAAGCAGTGAAGAGCATGTTTGAGGGTGCAAAGGCGGCAGTACGTGTGGAAAGTGAGCAGAGCGAGTTCTTTGACCTGAATGTTGGTTTGAAACAGGGGTCTGTGATGTCCCTGTGGTTGTTTACTGTATATATGGATGGAGTCATGAAAGAAATACTATCAAGAGCAGTGGATGTTGGTGTATCGCTGAAAGGAGGGAATTGAGTGGAAGCTATACTGCTGTTTGCGGATGATACAGTTCTGATGAGTGATAATGAATGGGAGTTGCAGGGTCTGGTAAATGAGTTTAGAACAGTGTGCGAAAAACGGAATTTGAAGGTAAATGCGGGGAAGAGCAAGGTTATGGTCTTCGAAAGGAAGCACAGAGTGTGAGGTGAAGCTGAACGGTCAGGCTATGGAGATCGTCAACTCTTTTAAGTATCTGGGCAGTGTGTTGAGTAAAGATGGGACTATGTATGAAGAAGTGCGGGAGAGGGGTGTAGGAACGCTAAAAGCAGTAACAAGAAATAGGGTGGTCAGTATGGAAGTGAAGAAGTCCTTGCATGACAGTGTGGTAATCCCGACACTGACTTACGGAAGCGAAGCATGGACGTTGGTTGAGAGACTCAGACCAAGAGTGAGAGCAGTGGAAATGAATTACTTAGGAGCGTGCGGAGTTACATGGAGGGATAGACAGACTAATGAGGAAGTAAGAAGGAGGTGTGGTGTGGAGGTAGATGTGCTGGAAAGTGTGAAAAGGAACAACTTGAGATGGTTCGGCCATATGGAACGTATGGAAAGCGAGAGAATGACTAAGAGGGTGTACGAGAGCGAGATGGAGGGACAGAGAGGGAGAGGTAGACCGAATGAGAGGTGGAAGGATGGAGTGAGGAAGTACATGAACGAAGGCGGTGCTGGTTGGGGGGAGGGGCATCGACTGACTGGGGACAGAGGTGCATGGGGGTGGTTCGTTCGTGGCCACACCTTCGGGGATCACGGCGTCAGGCAATAGATAGATAGATAGATGAGTTGTTTTGATAATTATGTGGATGTTTTGTTTGTTCCCATTTCGAAAATTGGCCGTTTTAACTTAAATCTGGTTGAATTATTATCTGCTAACTAATGCAGACAATGAATTTGCATAATACAAATTAAGCGCGCGCGTGTGTTACTGTGTGAATTCTAAGTGTGTGTATGTGCTTCTTTAAGTGAATACATGAATGTGTGTTCTTCTGCGTACGTGTGTTTATACATGTGCAGTTCTCCAGAGTCCAAACGAAAGGCAGCCTCTTTTCTTGGAAGCAAATTAATGAGATTAATTTGCATGTCCCAGGGTCTCTGAATAGACAAGCTGTCGTCTTGCCCACAAGCCATTTCTCTAATATTTAGATTTAAGAGGAGATGGGTATTTTTTCTGGTCTACTTTCTCCCTCATGTTTAGCCCCATTAGTTTTCAGATTTTAAGACGTTCTGCCCATAAATTAGGCGGTTTTAATAACTTTGGCCTAAATTATGTCAATTTTAAGACTATTTGTGTCACTTAGGTGTCAATTGTTTCCTGGCAAGCAATAGCGAGCCTGTAATATAAGAGAAACCGGCCTTCGGCCGGGAAATTGTTCTACATGTACACATTTATATTGCAAGTGGGCCAAGGGGGTGTAATATAAAGCTTGATGGAGGTCTAGGGAACACGATAAAAACCTCCCCTTAAATCTAGCGCAACATAGCTTTACATTAACCCAACTGAAGTATATCCAAGTGTTACCTAACCTAACATGACCAAACGTTAACTTAACCTTTTGCTCTTACCTAAACGTATTTAACCTTGTCTAAACCTTCCTGAACTTTATCCTTGCTTGTCCCTAACCTAATCTGCCATTGTCTAACCTAATGTATTCATAAAGCTAACCTAATCCTAACCTAGCGTAAACTAATCTAAATTTACACTACCCTAACCTACCCGGTACTTAAGGGATAGTTCTTGTTTTTTTGGTCAATGTATTTATATATATAATATATTTTGGAGTTTACTCGCGGGACGTCCATCACGCTTAAAGTAACAACCCCTAGACCCTCTTTCAAGATAAATGTGTAGGCTACATTTGCAGGCTTGCTATCGATCGCAAGAAAAAAATTGACACCTAAATGGCACGAATGGTCTAACTATTGACACACAAATGGGGCGAAAGGTCTTGAAATCGACAAACTAATGGAACGAACGTTTTACAATCTAAAAACTAATATGTTAAACATGAGGGAGAAGGGGGTCCAAAAATAGCGACTACCTCCCCCTTAAAGTTATAGGCAAGACGACTATCGGGCAAACTGACTTCTGAGTGAACTGACCTGCATTCACTGAATGGAGACCAACCTTCCATTCACTACTGGAAACTAAAATTCACCTCCACGCAAAATTATCACTGCTTATATATAATTTTATTTTATATTATGTGTTCAAAGTTGCAAAATACAGTAGTTTATCTGATATAAACGAAAATATGAAATGTCATGCCCATTATACCGTGTATTATATTTAGTGTCACCAAAAGATGACCGTTTTATATATATATATATATATATATATATATACCGTATATATAGTATACATATATTGAAATATTATCAAGAAATACTTACTTTTAAATTGAATGCAGTCATTTGTTTATGGATAAAACACTGCTGACGGCAACATATCCCAGCTGCAGGCATTTTGGTGTGCTATACAATTGTGGTTCACTAGAGCAGAGTGTTGGCTGTATTGTCCTTCAGTCAGGAGTCATTGTTTACTCTCTCTCTCTCTATCCTTACGCATCTCTTCATTATCCTCTCAACTATCCATATTTACTATTCTTGCATCTCCCTATTCTTCGTTCTTCCTTACATTCATACGTATATCTTTATTATCCTCTCTTTCTGATATTCATACTTACTCTTTTTGCATCTCCTTACTGTTCGTTCTTCCTTACATCATTAATTATCCATCCACCCGTCATTAATTTCCTTGCCCGTATGGCTATCTCTCCTTCTTTCATCTGTATTGTCTTTAGTAAATCAATATATAAAATAGAGATACCAACACTTAGGAGTGACCTACTGTATATGTACGCAATAGAGAACGTTATAATAATGTAATTCATTTTTTTCACTGCCAACACCAAATACTTCCCAATGAAATTAATGAAAGCATGTGATCCTCGCGGGATTCGAACCTGGGTTATCACATACAACACATACATATCTTAAACACGCAAACCATTTCCCCATCAAGGCAGTTAAATAAATCGGTTATGGAGAAAGATGAATCAGGAACAAGACAGCAATACATTAAAAGTAGAATCTATGAAGGGGATTTGAAGAAATTGCAATACCAAAATTTAGAGGGAGACGAGAGTTAAGAATCAGTCAACGATATGGGTAAAGTTGAGAGGGAAGGTGAATTGGGGAAACAAAGAACGACCTTGAAAATTGAAAGGCCAACAAAGAGAAAGAGAGAAAGAGAGAGAGAGAGAGAGAGAGAGAGAGAGAGAGAGAGAGAGAGAGAGAGAGAGAGAGAGAGTACACAACACTTCGGTCTATCGAAGGTGTATTTTTCCAAGAACCCAGAATGTCTGGTGGCGGAGGGGCTCTGATGCCAACTAGTGTGTGTATTTGTATTGTGTGTGTGATTGTGTGTGTGTGTGGGTGTTTGTGATACCCCTGTGTGTGAGTTATTCAACGAAGGTTTGATGAGTGAGTGTGTCTTTTATTTTCTATGTGTATAAGGGAGACAAAAGGCAAAAGCTCTGTGAGTGTATGTATGTGTGGGAGGGAATTCTACGGATGTGTGTAATAAATATTCCTGTGTGTGTGTGTGTTAGTTGACGAAGCTTTGATAAGTGTGTGTGTTTGTATTTATTTGTGTTCAATGTACCCCTAGGGTAGTAGGGGTAGGCAGCCCCGCCCAGGGAAGTACTACCGCCAAGGTTTTGGGAGACTCAGGGAATAGCCTGAATTCCATTTTCTCTCCCAGGCCTTGGTAGCTGGATACATATCTTTCTGCCTCACACATCAGGGGTATCAGGAAAACCCTCTTTATATAACATACACATCCAACTTCACGACATTGCCCTACATCACTATCCTCTATCCATAAAACACTACTCTTCCCACTACATATCATACATGTAACACCATACACTTACCTAATAAATATGGCAGTACAATTGTTAAGAGCAAACCTGGTGGTCCCTCGGATATCCACCCCCGGCAGGGTTGGGTCATTGACACAGGGCCCTCCCGGTCGTCATCATGCGACTGTGTCAAGAGCATTGCAACGTCCCAAAGCTGCTCGTCGGTGCAGCTTTTTCTTTAGCAATATAAGGGGACTTCACTCTAACATCAATTCTGTACACCAATTTCTTCAAGCAGAATCCCTTACTCTCCTTTTTTTGACAGAGACTCAAGTAACATCCACATCTGACACGTCTAGATTTAATTTTCCAGGTTATCAACTGCTCCAAAATTTCAGACCTAAAGGAGGTGTATGTTGCTTCGCAAAATCTGAAATTGCCCTGGAGGAGGTTACTAGTTTCAATTGTCCCTATTTTGATTATTCTATATACAAATTAATTTCTGCTGGTAAATTTAAATACATATGTTGCATCTACCGTTCCCAAAATACTCCTCCAGAGCAAAGTCTTTTTGATTCTCTGTCCTCACAACTCAGTGTCCTCAACTTAAATGCTTCTTCTGAAATCACTGTGTTGGGTGATTTTAATGTCCATAATGTTGAATGGCTCACTCATTCAGCCAGGACTGATGATGCTGGTCTTGAATGTGAGCTATTTGCAGACTCATTTAATCTCACTCAACTAGTCAACCAACCCACCCGTGTACCAGATAATCCTAATCATAATTCCCACCTACTGGACTTATTTTTAACAACCAATTCAGAAAATTATGATGTTACAGTGATGCCCCCGCTTGGATCTTCTGATCACTGTCTGATACAGGCCACCTGTCTATCACCTACCACACCTTCCCACTCTGAACCTGTTTTGGTGACTAAATGGCATTACGATAGGGCAGACTGGGAGGGTCTTCAAGGTTTCTTTATTGATATTCCCTGGACCTCTTTATTTTCTAATGATGCACACTCCACCTTGAGCCACATACAAGATTTTGTAAAAATTGGAATGGAAACTTTTATTCCTCATCAAAAGTACAGTAAAAGATCTAATTCACCTAAATGGTTTGACCATAATTGTGCTAGAGTAACTGAACAAAAAGCAATAGCCTACAATGCATACACAAGATCAAAAACACATGAAGCCTTTAATTACTTTAGAAATATCAGAAATCATGCCAAAACTGTATTAACCCGTGGAGCCCCGGCTAGTTTTGTAATGTTTGCGCACCAGAACCCGGGCGGTTTTCAAAAAATGGTTTTATTGCAGAAACAATAGCGAATGGGTTAGGAATGAAGGAAAAACCACGAAAAACCGCTCAAAAAGCTTAAAAAATGGTCCTACAGAGCCCCCGAAAACGGATTTTACAAGAGTAAAAAATTGAAGGCAATTATCCCAAAAAAACAGGTTATTGCACGCTCGCGCGCACGCACGTGGACTTTGAGAGTTTTCAACCATCGGCACGGTTGCGTGGGATACGTACACAGTTCCCATACAAATCTGAGCCCTCTTGAGTGGCTACACCTGAGGTTACGGTCGCCGCAATTAGGGCGACGCGTCAGGCGCGTCTCTGGGGCTGTGCGTTACATACATCGCCGACGCGTCAGACGCGTCGCTGGGGCTGTACGGGTTAAACCTAACTAAATCAAACTTTCTCCACAAGCAGGCAAATAAACTTCTAAATAATCCAAATGATAACAAAATATTTTGGTCTACTCTTAACTCATTTAAATCCAACTTCACTACTGCTTCATCCATTCCACCATAAAAAATCTCCGACTGGCAATCTTGTAAGTGACCCACGTGGTAAAGCTAACCTTCTTGCGGATATTTTCTCCACCAACTCAACCTTAGATGAAATAAATCAAGATGTCCCTGTACTTAATTTTAATTCGCCTGAAATTCCCTCACTTAAGATCCACACCAGACATGTCAAAACTATTTTGCAGAATCTCTCGGTAGATAAGGCTCCTGGTCCAGATGAAATTCCTCCAATAGTACTTAAGAATTGCTCCTTGGTGCTCGCTCCTGTATTGGCAAAATTTTTCCGTCTGTGTACTCATACCTCATGCTTCCCAGTACCCTGGAAAGAAGCAAACATCCATCCAGTTCCTAAAAAAGGTGCCTCTTCAGATCCATCAAACTACAGACCAATAGCCATAACTTCCACTCTTGGTAAAGTCTTTGAAATTATATTAAATAATCACATAATTAAGCATCTTGAGAATAATAAATTAATCAGTGATAGGCAATATGGTTTTAGACGATGTCGATCAACTGCAGACATGCTTTGCCTTCTTATGCATCAAATCAACCAAGCTACAGACCAACATGGTGAAACACATACAATAGCACTGGATATATCAAAGGCATTTGATAGAGTCTGGCATCAATCCTTATTGTCGAAGATGTCACACTACGGCCTTGCATCATTAGTTCCACTAATTTCTTCTTATCTTCATAACATAAAAATATGTGTAATGGTAGATGGCCTTTATTCTCAATTTCACTCAATAAATGCTGGTGTTCCCCAGGGATCAGTTTTGGCCCCAATTCTGTTCCTCATTCATATCAATGTTCTCATATCTACCACTCATAATCCAATACATTCCTACGCAGATGACTCAACACTCCACAGTTCCTTCACATTTACCAATTCTTTCACCCAACCCGATCTTATAAATTCAAAAATAAACACTGCAATTTCTCTGAACCAGGACCTTTCTAGAATTAATGGATGGGGACAAAATAATCTAGTTTCCTTTAATGCACAGAAAACCAAGTACATTCAATTTTCTAACCGACAGAATCTCACTGACTCCCATATATTTTTGAATTATGTAAATATTCCCACTTCCCCTAGTATTGACATTCTCGGTGTAACATTAACTACTAACTTGAGCTGGACACATTATGTTAGAAGCATTGCTAAGAATGCCTCTAAAAACTGGGACTCCTGTACAGAGTTCGAGAATTCTTCACTGACGAGCAGTTGGCCGTGATATATAAAAGTCATGTGCGTTCTCAGATGGATTACTGTTCACCTCTGTGGGGTGGAAGTGGAGTGGTTGCATTGAGGCAGTTGGACAAAATTCAAAATAAAGCTATTAGATTAATCAATAACCCTGCAATCACACAAGACCTTCCTACATTATCCATACGAAGAAACGTTGCATCCCTTGCATTATTCTACAGATATTTTCACAGCAATTGTTCCGAGGAACTTGCTTCAATTGTGCCACCTCTCCACATCTTTCCCCGTAGAACTAGGGCAGCTGAGAGCGCCCATGAATTTACACTTTCTCCTCCACAATGCAGAACTTCTGCTTATCAGAATTCATTTATCCCCAGAGCTACTACTCTTTGGAATTCACTTCCCTCGAATTGCTTTCCACAAACTTACAATCTACAAATGTTTAAATCCAGTTGTTACAAACATTTTATGAATGGAGGATGCCTTTAGGCACATGGACCCTTTTGTTTTATCTGTGTTTTTCCTTCCTCCGTTCATTTTCTCTTTAAAAAAAAAAAAAAAAAAAACCTTATGCCTATAGGTTATAACCGTGGCATCACTCTCTGTGTAGCTTAGCAGGGTGGCTGGCCTCAGCAGGGCCATCTGTAAGGTTAGTTTGGGCACAACGATAATATATTATATTGCTGAAGTTTGCATACGTGGTTTTGTGTAATGTCAGAATCTGTATAGTCACTCAACAAATATTCGTGGATCCTTTGTTTGTCTTTATGTAAATTCAACTATTTTGACATAATCTTTATATACATTAGTTTCATTAGACATGCATAATCTTTATATAAATTAGTTTCATTAGACATGCATAATCTTTATATACATTAGTTTCATTAGACATGCATAATCTTTATATACATTAGTTTCATTAGACATGCATAATCTTTATATACATTAGTTTCATTAGACATGCATAATTAGAAATATGACTGATGCAAGGTTTTGTCTTAGTGTTGATGTTCTCTCAACCTCACCACGGTGGAGTATTTCGGCTTAGCAATTGTCTTTAGTTTACCGACACATTTATGTGAACCTGTTACTTTCTTTTTCATAGGTGTATTGATAGGTTGAAGGTAATTTGTGAGTCTTCCATAAAAATAGTTGCAAATTTTTGGTTAAATCATTTACTTACATCAATATTATAACTAAATGATAATTAAACACAGCAAGTCCTTCAAAAGAGTTGACCAAAACCACGTCCTTACAACTGCAACACGTTAAGGGGGGTTGGTTAATTTTTGGATCGATTTTTTTCATATATGTATTATTTTATTTGTTTCTTACTTAGACCTTAATCAAACTTAAAATAACAACCCCAGGATCACCCTTCAATATATATTTGTAAATTTTGTAGTAGAACAATGCCCCGGTTCCTCCTAAATAACAGGCTGGCTATTGCTCGCCAGGGAAAAATCGACACCTAAATGACACGAGCAGCCTTAAAATCGCCAAACTAATGGGCCCAACGTCTTAAATTCTGAAAACTAAAATGGCTAAGCATGAGGGAGAATAGTGACCAGAAAAACCGACCATCTCCCCTAAACTGCTGTTCAACCTTTTAGTATGGTGACCACCTTCCTTCATTATGTTTTAGCTATAAACAGACGATATAATTATTTTTGGGAATACGTAAGGGAGTCAGAAGATGAGCCAGGTTAGTTTTTAACCTGAGATGCCTAGAGGTCCTCTTAAATCTTAATACAATCGCCTTGTGTTAACCTTAAACTGTTCAGTACCGGGTACGTATTTCTTATCTGATGTCGGCTATAATTAGATTATGTTATGAAGCTTAGAAGAGATACGGGGTAGCAAAATGGATTACTTAAGATAGTGTGTAGCCTTTTAATTAACAAACGTCCATCCCAAGCTGAATTAAATCGTCAAACAGTTACCAGAATATAATAACAATTTCATGACCTGTGCTGAAGAGGTTAATACATTAAAGTAGTCACTCCGTGTAGAAGTTGTTAATATGGTGTTGTTCTGGCCTTATAGACGGATTAACACATTAAAGTAGTCAGTCCGTGTAGAAGGTGTTAATATGGTGTTGTACTGGCCTTATAGACGGATTAACACATTAAAGTAGTCAGTCCATGTACAAGGTGTTAATTTGGTGTTGTACTGGCCTTATTGACGGGTTAACACATTAAAGTAGTCAGTCCGTGTAGAAGGTGTTAATATGGTGTTGTACTGGCCTTATAGACGGATTAACACATTAAAGTAGTCAGTCCATGTACAAGGTGTTAATTTGGTGTTGTACTGGCCTTATAGACGGGTTAACACATTAAAGTAGTCAGTCCGTGTAGAAGGTGTTAATATGGTGTTGTACTGGCCTTATAGATGGGTTAACACATTAAAGTAATCAGCCTGTGTAGAAGGTGTTAATATGGTGTTGTACTGGCCTTATAGACGGGTTAACACATTAAAGTAGTCAGTCCGTGTAGAAGGTGTTAATATGGTGTTGTACTGGCCTTATAGACGGATTAACACATTAAAGTAGTCAGTCCATGTACAAGGTGTTAATTTGGTGTTGTACTGGCCTTATAGACGGGTTAACACATTAAAGTAGTCAGTCCGTGTAGAAGGTGTTAATATGGTGTTGTGCTGGCATTTTAGCCGAGTTAACACATTAAAGTAATCAGTCCGCGTAGAAGGTGTTAATTTGGTATTGTACTGGCCTTATAGACGGGTTAACACATGAAAGTAGTCAGCTCGTGTAGAAGGTGTTAATATGGTGTTGTACTGGCCTTATAGATGGGTTAACACATTAAAGTAGTCAGCCTGTGTAGAAGGTGTTAATATGGTGTTGTTCTGGCCTTATAGACAGGTTAACACATTAAAGTAGTCAGCCCGTGTAGAAGGTGTTAATATGGTGTTGTACTGGCCTTATAGATGGGTTAACACATTAAAGTAGTCAGCCTGTGTAGAAGGTGTTAATATGGTGTTGTACTGGCCTTATAGACAGGTTAACACATTAAGGTAGTCAGTCCGTGTAGAAGGTGTTAATATGGTGTTCTACTGGCCTTATAGATGGGTTAACACATTAAAGTAGTCAGTCCGTGTAGAAGGTGTTAATATGGTGTTGTACTGGCCTTATAGACGGGTTAACACATTAAAGTAGTCAGCCTGTGTAGAAGGTGTTAATATGGTGTTGTACTGGCCTTATAGATGGGTTAACACATTAAAGTAGTCAGTCCGTGAAGAAGGTGTTAATATGGTGTTGTACTGGCATTATAGACGGGTTAACACATTAAAATAGTCAGCCCGTGTAGAAGGTGTTAATATGGTTTTGTACTGGCCTTATAGACGGGTTAACACATTTAAATGGTCAGTCTCGGTAGAAGGTGTTAATATGGTGTTGTACTGGCCTTATAGACGGGTTAACACATTAAAGTAGTCAGTCCGTGTAGAAGGTGTTTATATGGTGTTGTACCGGCCTTATAGACGGCTTAACACATTAAAGTAGTCAGTCCGTGTAGAAGGTGTTAATATGGTGTTGTACTGGCCTTATAGACGGGTTAACACATTAAAGTAGTCAGTCCGTGTAGAAGGTGTTAATATGGTGTTGTACTGGCCTTATAGCCGGGTTAACACATTAAATTAATCAGTCCGCGTAGAAGGTGTTAATATGGTGTTGTACTGGCCTTATAGACGGGTTAACACATTAAAGTAGTCAGCCCGTGTAGAAGGTGTTAATATGGTGTTGTACTGGCCTTATAGACGGGTTAACACATTAAAGTAGTCAGGCTGTGTAGAAGGTCTTAATATGGTGTTGTACTGGCCTTATAGACAGGTTAACACATTAACCCCTATATGTCGGCACGCAGCATAAGTCGAGTATAATAAATCTGGACTATCTGGCGGCGCGCGACATAGGTCGTGTGGCAATTTCAGCACGTAATGTTGCTGAGAGAGAGAGACAAGTGGTGGCAGGAGAGTAGCGAGCGTATGACTGCTCCAGACCACCACGGCGAACCTACTGACACAAATCCCACCTCTTCTCTCCTTCTCTCACTCGCTACATACTGAATTGTATGGGGAAAGTACCGAATTGCATGCTTTTTGCACTCGTGTTGCGCGGTTGTTGCAAGAAAACTAGCCATCATAAAAGGATCGTTATGGTGTCATTGGAAAGCTCTGTTAACCCTTAATTAGCGGCGAGCAACATAAGTCGAGTTAAATAAAGCTGGACTATGTGGCGGCGCTCGACATAACTCGAGTGGCAATTTCAGCACGTAATGTGGCTGAGAGAGAGAGACAAGTGGTGGCAGGAGACTAGCGCGCGTATGACTGCTCCAGACCACCGCGGCGAACCTACTGACACAAATCTCAGCTCCCTCCTCCCTCTCTCACTCGCTACATACTCAATTATGTACCGAAAGTATCGAATTACCTGCTTTTTGCACTCGCGTTGCACGGTTATTGCAAGAAAACTATCCATCATACAAGGATCGTTATGGTGTCATTCGAAAGCTCTGTTTATGCCCTTTCAGGGATAGGTACTTGTTTTACGTTCTGGGTCTTATTTAGGCATGAAAATAATCACGTAAACAGCCCTATTTTGGCTAAAAACACCCCGCTGGGCGGTACACATAAATAAACCGCATAGGCCGCTCGTAAGGTGTTAATACCCTTTCAGGGATAGATACTTGTTTTACGCTCTGGGTCTTATTTAGGCATGAAAATTATCACGTAAACAGCCCTATTTTGGCTAAAAACACCCCGCTGGGCGGTACATATAAATAAACCGCTGGCCCGCTAATAAGGTGTTAAAGTAGTCAGCCCGTGTAGAAGGTGTTAATATGGTGTTGTACTGGCCATATAGATGGGTTAACACATTAAAGTAGTCAGCCTGTGTAGAAGGTGTTAATATGGTGTTGTACTGGCCTTATAGACAGGTTAACACATTAAGGTAGTCAGTCCGTGTAGAAGGTGTTAATATGGTGTTCTACTGGTCTTATAGATGGGTTAACACATTAAAGTAGTCAGTCCGTGTAGAAGGTGATAATATGGTGTTGTACTGGCCTTATAGACGGGTTAACACATTAAAGTAGTCAGCCTGTGTAGAATGTGTTAATATGGTGTTGAACTGGCCTTATAGACGGGTTAACACATTAAGGTAGTCAGTCCATGTAGAAGGTGTTAATATGGTGTTCTACTGGTCTTATAGATGGGTTAACACATTAAAGTAGTCAGTCCGTGTAGAAGGTGTTAATATGGTGTTGTACTGGCCTTACAGATGGGTTAACACATTAAAGTAGTCAGCCTGTGTAGAATGTGTTAATATGGTGTTGAACTGGCCTTATAGACGGGTTAACACATTAAAGTAGTCAGTCCGTGTAGAAGGTGTTAATATGGTGTTGTACTGGCCTTATAGAGGGGTTAACACATTAAAGTATTCAGTCCGTGTAGAAAGTGTTATTATGGTGTTGTACTGGCCTTATAGACGGGTTAACACATTAAAGTAGTCAGTCCGTGTGGAAGGTGTTAATATGGTGTTGTACTGGCCTTATAGATGGGTTAGCACATTAAAGTAGTCAGGCCGAGTAGAAGGTGTTAATATGGTGTTGTACTGGCCTTATAGACAGGTTAACACATTAATGTAGTCAGTCCGTGTAAAAGGTGTTAATATGGAGTTGTACTGGCCTTATAGACGGGTTAACACATTAAAGTAGTCAGTCCCTGTAGAAGGTGTTAATATGGTGTTGTACTGGCTTCATAGACAGGTTAACACATTAAAGTAGTCAGTCCATGTAGAAGGTGTTAATATGGTGTTGTACTGGCCTTATAGACGGTTTAACACATTAAAGTATTCAGTCCGTGTAGGTGTTAATATGGTGTTGTACTGGCCTTATAGACGGGTTAACACATTAAAGTAGTCAGTCCGTGTAGAAGGTGTTAATATGGTGTTGTACTGGCCTTATAGATGGGTTAACACATTAAAGTAGTCAGTCCGTGTAGAAGGTGTTAATATGGTGTTGTACTGGCCTTATAGACGGGTTAACACATTAAAGTAGTCAGTCCGTGTAGAAAGTGTTAATATGGTGTTGTACTGGCCTTATAGACGGGTTAACATATTGAAGTAGTCAGTCCGTGTAGAAGGTGTTAATATGGTGTTGTACTGGCCTTATAGACGGGTTAACACATTAAAGTAGTCAGCCTGTGTAGAAGGTGTTAATATGGTGTTGTACTGGCCTTATAGACGAGTTAACACATTAATGTAGTTAGACTGTGTAGAAGGTGTTAATATGGTGTTGTACTGGCCTTATAGACGGGTTAACACATTAAAATAGTCAGTCTGTGTAGAAGGTGTTAATATGGTGTTGTACTGGCCTTATAGATGGGTTAACACATTTAAGTAGTCAGTCCGTGTAGAAGGTGTTAATATGGTGTTGTACTGGCCTTATAGACGGGTTAACACATTAAAGTAGTCAGTCCGTGTAGGTGTTAATATGGTGTTGTACTGGCCTTATAGACGGTTTAACACATTAAAGTATTCAGTCCGTGTAGAAGGTGTTAATATGGTGTTGTACTGGCCTTATAGACGGGTTAACACATTAAAGTAGTCAGTCCGTGTAGAAGGTGTTAATATGGTGTTGTACTGGCCTTATAGATGGGTTAACACATTAAAGTAGTCAGTCCGTGTAGAAGGTGTTAATATGGTGTTGTACTGGCCTTATAGACGGGTTAACACATTAAAGTAGTCAGTCCGTGTAGAAAGTGTTAATATGGTGTTGTACTGGCCTTAAAGACGGGTTAACACATTAAAGTAGTCAGTCCGTGTAGAAGGTGTTAATATGGTGTTGTACTGGCCTTATAGACGGGTTAACACATTAAAGAAGTCAGTCGGTGTAGAAGGTGTTAACCCCTTCATACTCATATGACGCAGAGGTTGCCAGATTAGCAATAAGAAATAGAGTTCTCTCACTCTTATAATTACCTCTCCAAAATTAGTTTTCTGCCCACAGCTAACTCAAAGACAAATGCAGAGGTTGAAGTAACTAAACTAAAGGTTTCTAAATACCCCTGATGGTAACAAAGGCTTTAAAGTATCCCTAATCGGCTCAAAATCGCGTCATATGTCGGAGACGGTTAATATGGAGTTATACTGGCCATATAGACGGGTTAACACATTAAAGTTGTCAGTCCGTGTAGGTGTTAATATGGTGTTGTACTGGCCTTATAGACGGGTTAACACATTAAAGTAGTCAGTCCATATAGAAGGTGTTAATATGGTGTTGTACTGGCCTTATAGACAGGTTAACACATTAAAGTAGTCAGTCCCTGTAGAAGGTGTTAATATGGTGTTGTACTGGCTTTATAGACAGGTTAACACATTAAAGTAGTCAGTCCGTGTAGAAGGTGTTAATATGGTGTTGGATTGGCCTTATAGACAGGTTAACACATTAAAGTAGTCAGCCCGTGTAGAAGGTGTTAATATGGTGTTGTACTGGCCATATAGACGGGTAAACACATTAAAGTAGTCAGCCTGTGTAGAAGGTGTTAATATGGTGTTGTACTGGCCTTATAGACAGGTTAACACATTAAGGTAGTCAGTCCGTGTAGAAGGTGTTAATATGGTGTTCTACTGGCCTTATAGATGGGTTAACACATTAAAGTAGTCAGTCCGTGTAGAAGGTGTTAATATGGTGTTGTACTGGCCTTATAGACGGGTTAACACATTAAAGTAGTCAGCCTGTGTAGAAGGTGTTAATATGGTGTTGAACTGGCCTTATAGACAGGTTAACACATTAAAGTAGTCAGTCCGTGTAGAAGGTGTTAATATGGTGTTGTACTGGCCTTATAGACGGGTTAACACATTAAAATAGTCAGCCCGTGTAGAAGGTATTAATATGGTTTTGTACTGGCCTTATAGACGGGTTAACACATTAAAATAGTCAGTCAGTGTAGAAGGTGTTAATATGGTGTTGTACTGGCCTTATAGACGGGTTAATACATTAAAGTAGTCAGTCTGTGTAGAAGGTGTTAATATGGAATTGTACTGGCCTTATAGACGGGGTAACACATTAATGTAGTCAGCCTGTGTAGAAGGTGTTAATATGGTGTTGTACTGGCCTTATAGATGGCTTAACACATTAAAGTAGTCAGACCGTGTAGGTGTTAATATGGTGTTGTACTGGCCTTATAGACGGGTTAACACATTAAAGTAGTCAGTCCGTGTAGAAGGTGTTAATATGGTGTTGTACTGGCCTTATAGACGGGTTAACACATTAAAGTAGTCAGTCCGTGTAGAAGGTGTTAATATGGTGTTGTACTGGCCTTATAGATGGGTTAACACATTAAAGTAGTCAGTCCGTGTAGAAGGTGTTAACATGGTGTTGTACTGGCATTATAGACAGGTTACCACATTAAAGTAGTCAGTCCGTGTAGAAGGTGTTAATATGGTGTTGTACTGGCCTTAGAGACTGGTTAACACATTAAGTAGTCAGTCTGTGTAGAAGGTGTGAATATGGTGTTGCACTGGCCTTATAGATGGGTTAACACATTAAAGTAGTCAGTCCGTGTAGAAGGTGTTAATATAGTGTTGTACTGGCCTTATAGACGGGTTAACACATTAAAGTATTCAGTCCGTGTAGAAAGTGTTAATATGGTGTTGTACTGGCCTTATAGACGGGTTAACACATTAAAGTAGTCAGTCCGTGTGGAAGGTGTTAATATGGTGTTGTACTGGCCTTATAGACGGGTTAACACATTAAAGTAGTCAGTCCGTGTAGAAGGTGTTAATATGGTGTTGTACTGGCCTTATAGACGGGTTAACACATTAAAGTAGTCAGTCCGTGTAGAAAGTGTTAATATGGTGTTGTACCGGCCTTATAGACGGGTTAACACATTAAAGTAGTCAGCCTGTGTAGAAGATGTTAATATGGTGTTGTACTGGCCTTATAGATGGGTTAACACATTAAAGTAGTCAGCCTGTGTAGAAGGTGTTAATATGGTGTTGTACTGGCCTTATAGACGGGTTAACACATTGAAGTAGTCAGTCCGTGTAGAAGGTGTTAATATGGTGTTGTACTGGCCTTATAGACGGGTTAACACATTAAAGTAGTCAGCCCGTGTAGAAGGTGTTAATATGGTGTTGTACTGGCCTTATAGACGAGTTAACACATTAAAGTAGTCAGCCTGTGTAGAAGGTGTTAATATGGTGTTGTACTGGCCTTAAAGACGGGTTAACACATTTAAGTAGTCAGTCTGTGTAGAAGGTGTTAATATGGTGTTGTACTGGCCTTATAGATGGGTTAACACATTAAAGTAGTCAGTCCGTGTAGAAGGTGTTAATATGGTGTTGTACTGGCCTTATAGACGGGTTAACACATTAAAGTAGTCAGTCCGTGTAGGTGTTAATATGGTGTTCTACTGGCCTTATAGACGGGTTAACTCATTAAAGTAGTCAGTCTGTGTAGAAGGTGTTAATATGGTGTTGTACTGGCCTTATAGACGGGTTAACACATTAACGTAGTCAGTCTGTGTAGAAGGTGTTAATATGGTGTTGTACTGGCCTTATAGACGGGTTAACACATTAAAGTAGTCAGTCCGTGTAGAAGGTGTTAATATGGTGTTGTACTGGCCTTATAGATGGGTTAGCACATTAAAATAGTTAGTCCGTGTAGAAGGTGTTAATATTGTGTTGTACTGGCCTTAAAGACGGGTTAACACATTAAAGTAGTCAGTCTGTGTAGAAGGTGTTAATATGGTGTTGTACTGGCCTTATAGACGGGTTAACACATTAAAGTAGTCAGCCTGTGTAGAAGGTGTTAATATGGTGTTGTACTGGCCTTATAGACAGGTTAACACATTAAGGTAGTCAGTCCGTGTAGAAGGTGTTAATATGGTGTTCTACTGGCCTTATAGAGGGGTTAACACATTAAAGTAGTCAGTCCGTGTAGAAGGTGTTAATATGGTGTTGTACTGGCCTTATAGACGGGTTAACACATTAAAGTAGTCAGCCTGTGTAGAAGGTGTTAATATGGTGTTGTACTGGCCTTATAGATGGGTTAACACATTAAAGTAGTCAGTCCGTGAAGAAGGTGTTAATATGGTGTTGTACTGGCATTATAGACGGGTTAACACATTAAAATAGTCAGCCCGTGTAGAAGGTGTTAATATGGTTTTGTACTGGCCTTATAGACGGGTTAACACATTAAAATGGTCAGTCTCGGTAGAAGGTGTTAATATGGTGTTGTACTGGCCTTATAGACGGGTTAACACATTAAAGTAGTCAGTCCGTGTAGAAGGTGTTTATATGGTGTTGTACCGGCCTTATAGACGGCTTAACACATTAAAGTAGTCAGTCCGTGTAGAAGGTGTTAATATGGTGTTGTACTGGCCTTATAGACGGGTTAACACATTAAAGTAGTCAGTCCGTGTAGAAGGTGTTAATATGGTGTTGTACTGACCTTATAGCCGGGTTAACACATTAAATTAATCAGTCCGCGTAGAAGGTGTTAATATGGTGTTGTACTGGCCTTATAGACGGGTTAACACATTAAAGTAGTCAGCCCGTGTAGAAGGTGTTAATATGGTGTTGTACTGGCCTTATAGACGGGTTAACACATTAAATTAGTCAGGCTGTGTAGAAGGTCTTAATATGGTGTTGTACTGGCCTTATAGACAGGTTAACACATTAACCCCTATATGTCGGCACGCAGCATAAGTCGAGTATAATAAATCTGGACTATCTGGCGGCGCGTGACATAGGTCGTGTGGCAATTTCAGCACGTAATGTTGCTGAGAGAGAGAGACAAGTGGTGGCAGGAGAGTAGCGAGCGTATGACTGCTCCAGACCACCACGGCGAACCTACTGACACGAATCCCACCTCTTCTCTCCTTCTCTCACTCGCTACATACTGAATTGTATGGGGAAAGTACCGAATTGCATGCTTTTTGCACTCGTGTTGCGCGGTTGTTGCAAGAAAACTAGCCGTCATAAAAGGATCGTTATGGTGTCATTGGAAAGCTCTGTTAACCCTTAATTAGCGGCGAGCAACATAAGTCGAGTTAAATAAAGCTGGACTATGTGGCGGCGCTCGACATAACTCGAGTGGCAATTTCAGCACGTAATGTGGCTGAGAGAGAGAGACAAGTGGTGGCAGGAGACTAGCGCGCGTATGACTGCTCCAGACCACCGCGGCGAACCTACTGACACAAATCTCAGCTCCCTCCTCCCTCTCTCACTCGCTACATACTCAATTATGTACCGAAAGTACCGAATTACCTGCTTTTTGCACTCGCGTTGCACGGTTATTGCAAGAAAACTATCCATCATACAAGGATCGTTATGGTGTCATTCGAAAGCTCTGTTTATGCCCTTTCAGGGATAGGTACTTGTTTTACGTTCTGGGTCTTATTTAGGCATGAAAATGATCACGTAAACAGCCCTATTTTGGCTAAAAACACCCCGCTGGGCGGTACACATAAATAAACCGCATAGGCCGCTCGTAAGGTGTTAATACCCTTTCAGGGATAGATACTTGTTTTACGCTCTGGGTCTTATTTAGGCATGAAAATGATCACGTAAACAGCCCTATTTTGGCTAAAAACACCCCGCTGGGCGGTACATATAAATAAACCGCTGGCCCGCTAATAAGGTGTTAAAGTAGTCAGCCCGTGTAGAAGGTGTTAATATGGTGTTGTACTGGCCATATAGATGGGTTAACACATTAAAGTAGTCAGCCTGTGTAGAAGGTGTTAATATGGTGTTGTACTGGCCTTATAGACAGGTTAACACATTAAGGTAGTCAGTCCGTGTAGAAGGTGTTAATATGGTGTTCTACTGGTCTTATAGATGGGTTAACACATTAAAGTAGTCAGTCCGTGTAGAAGGTGATAATATGGTGTTGTACTGGCCTTATAGACGGGTTAACACATTAAAGTAGTCAGCCTGTGTAGAATGTGTTAATATGGTGTTGAACTGGCCTTATAGACGGGTTAACACATTAAGGTAGTCAGTCCATGTAGAAGGTGTTAATATGGTGTTCTACTGGTCTTATAGATGGGTTAACACATTAAAGTAGTCAGTCCGTGTAGAAGGTGTTAATATGGTGTTGTACTGGCCTTACAGATGGGTTAACACATTAAAGTAGTCAGCCTGTGTAGAATGTGTTAATATGGTGTTGAACTGGCCTTATAGACGGGTTAACACATTAAAGTAGTCAGTCCGTGTAGAAGGTGTTAATATGGTGTTGTACTGGCCTTATAGATGGGTTAACACATTAAAGTATTCAGTCCGTGTAGAAAGTGTTATTATGGTGTTGTACTGGCCTTATAGACGGGTTAACACATTAAAGTAGTCAGTCCGTGTGGAAGGTGTTAATATGGTGTTGTACTGGCCTTATAGATGGGTTAGCACATTAAAGTAGTCAGGCCGAGTAGAAGGTGTTAATATGGTGTTGTACTGGCCTTATAGACAGGTTAACACATTAATGTAGTCAGTCCGTGTAAAAGGTGTTAATATGGAGTTGTACTGGCCTTATAGACGGGTTAACACATTAAAGTAGTCAGTCCCTGTAGAAGGTGTTAATATGGTGTTGTACTGGCTTCATAGACAGGTTAACACATTAAAGTAGTCAGTCCATGTAGAAGGTGTTAATATGGTGTTGTACTGGCCTTATAGACGGTTTAACACATTAAAGTATTCAGTCCGTGTAGGTGTTAATATGGTGTTGTACTGGCCTTATAGACGGGTTAACACATTAAAGTAGTCAGTCCGTGTAGAAGGTGTTAATATGGTGTTGTACTGGCCTTATAGATGGGTTAACACATTAAAGTAGTCAGTCCGTGTAGAAGGTGTTAATATGGTGTTGTACTGGCCTTATAGACGGGTTAACACATTAAAGTAGTCAGTCCGTGTAGAAAGTGTTAATATGGTGTTGTACTGGCCTTATAGATGGGTTAACACATTAAAGTAGTCAGTCCGTGTAGAAGGTGTTAATATGGTGTTGTACTGGCCTTATAGACGGGTTAACACATTAAAGTAGTCAGCCTGTGTAGAAGGTATTAATATGGTGTTGTACTGGCCTTATAGACGGGTTAACATATTGAAGTAGTCAGTCCGTGTAGAAGGTGTTAATATGGTGTTGTACTGGCCTTATAGACGGGTTAACACATTAAAGTAGTCAGCCTGTGTAGAAGGTGTTAATATGGTGTTGTACTGGCCTTATAGACGAGTTAACACATTAATGTAGTTAGACTGTGTAGAAGGTGTTAATATGGTGTTGTACTGGCCTTATAGACGGGTTAACACATTAAAATAGTCAGTCTGTGTAGAAGGTGTTAATATGGTGTTGTACTGGCCTTATAGATGGGTTAACACATTTAAGTAGTCAGTCCGTGTAGAAGGTGTTAATATGGTGTTGTACTGGCCTTATAGACGGGTTAACACATTAAAGTAGTCAGTCCGTGTAGGTGTTAATATGGTGTTGTACTGGCCTTATAGACGGTTTAACACATTAAAGTATTCAGTCCGTGTAGAAGGTGTTAATATGGTGTTGTACTGGCCTTATAGACGGGTTAACACATTAAAGTAGTCAGTCCGTGTAGAAGGTGTTAATATGGTGTTGTACTGGCCTTATAGATGGTTAACACATTAAAGTAGTCAGTCCGTGTAGAAGGTGTTAATATGGTGTTGTACTGGCCTTATAGACGGGTTAACACATTAAAGTAGTCAGTCCGTGTAGAAAGTGTTAATATGGTGTTGTACTGGCCTTAAAGACGGGTTAACACATTAAAGTAGTCAGTCCGTGTAGAAGGTGTTAATATGGTGTTGTACTGGCCTTATAGACGGGTTAACACATTAAAGAAGTCAGTCGGTGTAGAAGGTGTTAACCCCTTCATACTCATATGACGCAGAGGTTGCCAGATTAGCAATAAGAAATAGAGTTCTCTCACTCTTATAATTACCTCTCCAAAATTAGTTTTCTGCCCACAGCTAACTCAAAGACAAATGCAGAGGTTGAAGTAACTAAACTAAAGGTTTCTAAATACCCCTGATGGTAACAAAGGCTTTAAAGTATCCCTAATCGGCTCAAAATCGCGTCATATGTCGGAGACGGTTAATATGGAGTTATACTGGCCATATAGACGGGTTAACACATTAAAGTTGTCAGTCCGTGTAGGTGTTAATATGGTGTTGTACTGGCCTTATAGACGGGTTAACACATTAAAGTAGTCAGTCCATATAGAAGGTGTTAATATGGTGTTGTACTGGCCTTATAGACAGGTTAACACATTAAAGTAGTCAGTCCCTGTAGAAGGTGTTAATATGGTGTTGTACTGGCTTTATAGACAGGTTAACACATTAAAGTAGTCAGTCCGTGTAGAAGGTGTTAATATGGTGTTGGATTGGCCTTATAGACAGGTTAACACATTAAGGTAGTCAGTCCGTGTAGAAGGTGTTAATATGGTGTTGTACTGGCCTTATAGATGGGTTAACACATTAAAGTAGTCAGTCCGTGTAGAAGGTGTTAATATGGTGTTGTACTGGCCTTATAGACGGGTTAACACATTAAAGTAGTCAGCCTGTGTAGAAGGTGTTAATATGGTGTTGAACTGGCCTTATAGACAGGTTAACACATTAAAGTAGTCAGTCCGTGTAGAAGGTGTTAATATGGTGTTGTACTGGCCTTATAGACGGGTTAACACATTAAAGTAGTCAGCCCGTGTAGAAGGTGTTAATATGGTGTTGTACTGGCCTTATTGACGGGTTAACACATTAAAATAGTCAGTCAGTGTAGAAGGTGTTAATATGGTGTTGTACTGGCCTTATAGACGGGTTAATACATTAAAGTAGTCAGTCTGTGTAGAAGATGTTAATATGGTGTTGTACTGGCCTTATAGACGGGGTAACACATTAATGTAGTCAGCCTGTGTAGAAGGTGTTAATATGGTGTTGTACTGGCCTTCTAGATGGGTTAACACATTAAAGTAGTCAGTCCGTGTAGAAGGTGTTAATATGGTGTTGTACTGGCCTTATAGACGGGTTAACACATTAAAGTAGTCAGTCCGTGTAGAAGGTGTTAATATGGTGTTGTACTGGCCTTATAGACGGGTTAACACATTAAAGTAGTCAGTCCGTGTAGAAGGTGTTAATATGGTGTTGTACTGGCCTTATAGATGGGTTAACACATTAAAGTAGTCAGTCCGTGTAGAAGGTGTTAACATGGTGTTGTACTGGCATTATAGACAGGTTACCACATTAAAGTAGTCAGTCCGTGTAGAAGGTGTTAATATGGTGTTGTACTGGCCTTAGAGACTGGTTAACACATTAAGTAGTCAGTCTGTGTAGAAGGTGTGAATATGGTGTTGCACTGGCCTTATAGATTGGTTAACACATTAAAGTAGTCAGTCCATGTAGAAGGTGTTAATATAGTGTTGTACTGGCCTTATAGACGGGTTAACACATTAAAGTAGTCAGTCCGTGTAGAAAGTGTTAATATGGTGTTGTACTGGCCTTATAGACGGGTTAACACATTAAAGTAGTCAGTCCGTGTGGAAGGTGTTAATATGGTGTTGTACTGGCCTTATAGACGGGTTAACACATTAAAGTAGTCAGTCCGTGTAGAAGGTGTTAATATGGTGTTGTACTGGCCTTATAGACGGGTTAACACATTAAAGTAGTCAGTCCGTGTAGAAAGTGTTAATATGGTGTTGTACCGGCCTTATAGACGGGTTAACACATTAAAGTAGTCAGCCTGTGTAGAAGATGTTAATATGGTGTTGTACTGGCCTTATAGATGGGTTAACACATTAAAGTAGTCAGCCTGTGTAGAAGGTGTTAATATGGTGTTGTACTGGCCTTATAGACGGGTTAACACATTGAAGTAGTCAGTCCGTGTAGAAGGTGTTAATATGGTGTTGTTGTACTGGCCTTATAGACGGGTTAACACATTAAAGTAGTCAGCCCGTGTAGAAGGTGTTAATATGGTGTTGTACTGCCTTATAGACGAGTTAACACATTAAAGTAGTCAGCCTGTGTAGAAGGTGTTAATATGGTGTTGTACTGGCCTTAAAGACGGGTTAACACATTTAAGTAGTCAGTCTGTGTAGAAGGTGTTAATATGGTGTTGTACTGGCCTTATAGATGGGTTAACACATTAAAGTAGTCAGTCCGTGTAGAAGGTGTTAATATGGTGTTGTACTGGCCTTATAGACGGGTTAACACATTAAAGTAGTCAGTCCGTGTAGGTGTTAATATGGTGTTCTACTGGCCTTATAGACGGGTTAACACATTAAAGTAGTCAGTCCGTGTAGAAGGTGTTAATATGGTGTTGTACTGGCCTTATAGACGGGTTAACACATTAAAGTAGTCAGTCTGTGTAGAAGGTGTTAATATGGTGTTGTACTGGCCTTATAGACGGGTTAACACATTAAAGTAGTCAGTCCGTGTAGAAGGTGTTAATATGGTGTTGTACTGGCCTTATAGATGGGTTAGCACATTAAAATAGTTAGTCCGTGTAGAAGGTGTTAATATTGTGTTGTACTGGCCTTAAAGACGGGTTAACACATTAAAGTAGTCAGTCTGTGTAGAAGGTGTTAATATGGTGTTGTACTGGCCTCATAGACGGGTTAACACATTAAAGTAGTCAGCCTGTGTAGAAGGTGTTAATATGGTGTTGTACTGGCCTTATAGACAGGTTAACACATTAAGGTAGTCAGTCCGTGTAGAAGGTGTTAATATGGTGTTCTACTGGCCTTATAGATGGGTTAACACATTAAAGTAGTCAGTCCGTGTAGAAGGTGTTAATATGGTGTTGTACTGGCCTTATAGACGGGTTAACACATTAAAGTAGTCAGCCTGTGTAGAAGGTGTTAATATGGTGTTGTACTGGCCTTATAGATGGGTTAACACATTAAAGTAGTCAGTCCGTGAAGAAGGTGTTAATATGGTGTTGTACTGGCATTATAGACGGGTTAACACATTAAAATAGTCAGCCCGTGTAGAAGGTGTTAATATGGTTTTGTACTGGCCTTATAGACGGGTTAACACATTAAAATGGTCAGTCTCGGTAGAAGGTGTTAATATGGTGTTGTACTGGCCTTATAGATGGGTTAACACATTTAAGTAGTCAGTCCGTGTAGAAGGTGTTAATATGGTGTTGTACTGGCCTTATAGACGGGTTAACACATTAAAGTAGTCAGTCCGTGTAGGTGTTAATATGGTGTTGTACTGGCCTTATAGACGGTTTAACACATTAAAGTATTCAGTCCGTGTAGAAGGTGTTAATATGGTGTTGTACTGGCCTTATAGACGGGTTAACACATTAAAGTAGTCAGTCCGTGTAGAAGGTGTTAATATGGTGTTGTACTGGCCTTATAGACGGTTAACACATTAAAGTAGTCAGTCCGTGTAGAAGGTGTTAATATGGTGTTGTACTGGCCTTATAGACGGGTTAACACATTAAAGTAGTCAGTCCGTGTAGAAGTGTTAATATGGTGTTGTACTGGCCTTAAAGACGGGTTAACACATTAAAGTAGTCAGTCCGTGTAGAAGGTGTTAATATGGTGTTGTACTGGCCTTATAGACGGGTTAACACATTAAAGTAGTCAGTCCGTGTAGAAGGTGTTAATATGGTGTTGTACTGGCCTTATAGAGGTTAACACATTAAAGTAGTCAGTCACTCTTATAATTACCTCTCCAAATTAGTTTTCTGCCCACAGACTCAACACATTAAAGTAGTCAGTTGTGTAAAGGTTTCTAATACCCCGATGTTGTACAAAGGCTTTATAGAGTTAACACATTAAAATCGTCATATGTCGGAGACGTTAATATGGTGTTTACTGGCCATATAGACGGGTTAACACAATAAAATTGTCAGTCCGTGTAGGTGTTAATATGGTGTTGTACTGGCCTTATAGACGGGTTAACACATTAAAGTAGTCAGTCCATATAGAAGGTGTTAATATGGTGTTGTACTGGCCTTATAGACAGGTTAACACATTAAAGTAGTCAGTCCCTGTAGAAGGTGTTAATATGGTGTTGTACTGGCTTTATAGACAGGTTAACACATTAAAGTAGTCAGTCCGTGTAGAAGGTGTTAATATGGTGTTGGATTGGCCTTATAGACAGGTTAACACATTAAGGTAGTCAGTCCGTGTAGAAGGTGTTAATATGGTGTTCTACTGGCCTTATAGATGGGTTAACACATTAAAGTAGTCAGTCCGTGTAGAAGGTGTTAATATGGTGTTGTACTGGCCTTATAGACGGGTTAACACATTAAAGTAGTCAGCCTGTGTAGAAGGTGTTAATATGGTGTTGAACTGGCCTTATAGACAGGTTAACACATTAAAGTAGTCAGTCCGTGTAGAAGGTGTTAATATGGTGTTGTACTGGCCTTATAGACGGGTTAACACATTAAAGTAGTCAGCCCGTGTAGAAGGTATTAATATGGTTTTGTACTGGCCTTATAGACGGGTTAACACATTAAAATAGTCAGTCAGTGTAGAAGGTGTTAATATGGTGTTGTACTGGCCTTATAGACGGGTTAATACATTAAAGTAGTCAGTCTGTGTAGAAGGTGTTAATATGGTGTTGTACTGGCCTTATAGACGGGGTAACACATTAATGTAGTCAGCCTGTGTAGAAGGTGTTAATATGGTGTTGTACTGGCCTTATAGATGGCTTAACACATTAAAGTAGTCAGACCGTGTAGGTGTTAATATGGTGTTGTACTGGCCTTATAGACGGGTTAACACATTAAAGTAGTCAGTCCGTGTAGAAGGTGTTAATATGGTGTTGTACTGGCCTTATAGACGGGTTAACACATTAAAGTAGTCAGTCCGTGTAGAAGGTGTTAATATGGTGTTGTACTGGCCTTATAGATGGGTTAACACATTAAAGTAGTCAGTCCGTGTAGAAGGTGTTAACATGGTGTTGTACTGGCATTATAGACAGGTTACCACATTAAAGTAGTCAGTCCGTGTAGAAGGTGTTAATATGGTGTTGTACTGGCCTTATAGACGGGTTAACACATTAAGTAGTCAGTCTGTGTAGAAGGTGTGAATATGGTGTTGCACTGGCCTTATAGATTGGTTAACACATTAAAGTAGTCAGTCCGTGTAGAAGGTGTTAATATAGTGTTGTACTGGCCTTATAGACGGGTTAACACATTAAAGTATTCAGTCCGTGTAGAAAGTGTTAATATGGTGTTGTACTGGCCTTATAGACGGGTTAACACATTAAAGTAGTCAGTCCGTGTGGAAGGTGTTAATATGGTGTTGTACTGGCCTTATAGACGGGTTAACACATTAAAGTAGTCAGTCCGTGTAGAAGGTGTTAATATGGTGTTGTACTGGCCTTATAGACGGGTTAACACATTAAGTAGTCAGTCCATGTAGAAGGTGTTAATATGGTGTTGTACCGGCCTTATAGACGGGTTAACACATTAAAGTAGTCAGCCTGTGTAGAAGATGTTAATATGGTGTTGTACTGGCCTTATAGATGGGTTAACACATTAAAGTAGTCAGTCCTTGTAGAAGGTGTTAATATGGTGTTGTACTGGCCTTATAGACGGGTTAACACATTAAAGTAGTCAGTCCTGTGTAGAAGGTGTTAATATGGTGTTGTACTGGCCTTATAGACGGGTTAACACATTAAAGTAGTCAGCCCGTGTAGAAGGTGTTAATATGGTGTTGTACTGCCTTATAGACGAGTTAACACATTAAGTAGTCAGCCTGTGTAGAAGGTGTTAATATGGTGTTGTACTGGCCTTATAGACGGGTTAACACATTAAAGTAGTCAGTCTGTGTAGAAGGTGTTAATATGGTGTTGTACTGGCCTTATAGATGGGTTAACACATTAAAGTAGTCAGTCCGTGTAGAAGGTGTTAATATGGTGTTGTACTGGCCTTATAGACGGGTTAACACATTAAAGTAGTCAGTCCGTGTAAAGGTGTTAATATGGTGTGTTGTACTGGCCTTATAGACGGGTTAACTCATTAAAGTAGTCAGTCCGTGTAGAAGGTGTTAATATGGTGTTGTACTGGCCTTATAGACGGTTAACACATTAAGTAGTCAGTCTGTGTAGAAGGTGTTAATATGGTGTTGTACTGGCCTTATAGACGGGTTAACACATTAAAGTAGTCAGTCCGTGTAGAAGGTGTTAATATGGTGTTGTACTGGCCTTATAGACGGGTTAACACATTAATGTAGTCAGTCCGTGTAGAAGGTATTAATATGCAGTTGTACTGGCCTTATAGACGGGTTAACACATTAAAGTAGTCAGTCCCTGTAGAAGGTGTTAATATGGTGTTGTACTGGCCTTATAGACGGGTTAACACATTAAAGTAGTCAGTCCGTGTAGAAGGTGTTAATATGGTGTTGTACTGGCCTTATAGACAGGTTAACACATTAAAGTAGTCAGTCCGTGTAGAAGGTGTTAATATGGTGTTCTACTGGCCTTATAGATGGGTTAACACATTAAAGTAGTCAGTCCGTGTAGAAGGTGTTAATATGGTGTTGTACTGGCCTTATAGACGGGTTAACACATTAAAGTAGTCAGCCTGTGTAGAAGGTGTTAATATGGTGTTGTACTGGCCTTATAGATGGGTTAACACATTAAAGTAGTCAGTCCGTGAAGAAGGTGTTAATATGGTGTTGTACTGGCATTATAGACGGGTTAACACATTAAAATAGTCAGCCCGTGTAGAAGGTGTTAATATGGTTTTGTACTGGCCTTATAGACGGGTTAACACATTAAAGTGGTCAGTCTCGGTAGAAGGTGTTAATATGGTGTTGTACTGGCCTTATAGACGGGTTAACACATTAAAGTAGTCAGTCCGTGTAGAAGGTGTTTATATGGTGTTGTACCGGCCTTATAGACGGCTTAACACATTAAAGTAGTCAGTCCGTGTAGAAGGTGTTAATATGGTGTTGTACTGGCCTTATAGACGGGTTAACACATTAAAGTAGTCAGTCCGTGTAGAAGGTGTTAATATGGTGTTGTACTGACCTTATAGCCGGGTTAACACATTAAATTAATCAGTCCGCGTAGAAGTGTTAATATGGTGTTGTACTGGCCTTATAGACGGGTTAACACATTAAAGTAGTCCCGTGTAGAAGGTGTTAATATGGTGTTGTACTGGCCTTATAGACGGTTAACACATTAAATTAGTCAGGCTGTGTAGCAGGTCTTAATATGGTGTTGTACTGGCCTTATAGACAGGTTAACACATTAACCCCTATAGCACGCAGCATAAGTCGAGTATAATAAATCTGGACTATCTGGCGGCGCGTGACATAGGTCGTGTGGCAATTTCAGCACGTAATGTTGCTGAGAGAGAGAGACAAGTGGTGGCAGGAGAGTAGCGAGCGTATGACTGCTCCAGACCACCACGGCGAACCTACTGACACGAATCCCACCTCTTCTCTCCTTCTCTCACTCGCTACATACTGAATTGTATGGGGAAAGTACCGAATTGCATGCTTTTTGCACTCGTGTTGCGTGGTTGTTGCAAGAAAACTAGCCGTCATAAAAGGATCGTTATGGTGTCATTGGAAAGCTCTGTTAACCCTTAATTAGCGGCGAGCAACATAAGTCGAGTTAAATAAAGCTGGACTATGTGGCGGCGCTCGACATAACTCGAGTGGCAATTTCAGCACGTAATGTGGCTGAGAGAGAGAGACAAGTGGTGGCAGGAGACTAGCGCGCGTATGACTGCTCCAGACCACCGCGGCGAACCTACTGACACAAATCTCAGCTCCCTCCTCCCTCTCTCACTCGCTACATACTCAATTATGTACCGAAAGTACCGATTACCTGCTTTTTGCACTCGCGTTGCACGGTTATTGCAAGAAAACTATCCATCCAAGGATCGTTATGGTGTCATTCGAAAGCTCTGTTTATGCCCTTTCAGGGATAGGTACTTGTTTTACGTTCTGGTCTTATTTTATGAAAATGATCACGTAAACAGCCCTATTTTGGCTAAAAACACCCCGCTGGGCGGTACACATAAATAAACCGCATAGGCCGCTCGTAAGGTGTTAATACCCTTTCAGGGATAGATACTTGTTTTACGCTCTGGGTCTTATTTAGGCATGAAAATGATCACGTAAACAGCCCTATTTTGGCTAAAAACACCCCGCTGGGCGGTACATATAAACCGCTGGCCCGCTAATAAGGTGGTTTAAAGTAGTCAGCCCGTGTAGAAGGTGTTAATATGGTGTTGTACTGGCCATATAGATGGGTTAACACATTAAAGTAGTCAGCCTGTGTAGAAGGTGTTAATATGGTGTTGTACTGGCCTTATAGACAGGTTAACACATTAAGGTAGTCAGTCCGTGTAGAAGGTGTTAATATGGTGTTCTACTGGTCTTATAGATGGGTTAACACATTAAAGTAGTCAGTCCGTGTAGAAGGTGATAATATGGTGTTGTACTGGCCTTATAGACGGGTTAACACATTAAAGTAGTCAGCCTGTGTAGAATGTGTTAATATGGTGTTGAACTGGCCTTATAGACGGGTTAACACATTAAGGTAGTCAGTCCATGTAGAAGGTGTTAATATGGTGTACTGGTCTTATAGAGGGGTTAACACATTAAAGTAGTCAGTCCGTGTAGAAGGTGTTAATATGGTGTTGTACTGGCCTTACAGATGGGTTAACACATTAAAGTAGTCAGCCTGTGTAGAATGTGTTAATATGGTGTTGAACTGGCCTTATAGACGGGTTAACACATTAAAGTAGTCAGTCCGTGTAGAAGGTGTTAATATGGTGTTGTACTGGCCTTATAGATGGGTTAACACATTAAAGTAGTCAGTCCGTGTAGAAGGTGTTAATATGGTGTTGTACTGGCCTTATAGACGGGTTAACACATTAAAGTAGTCAGTCCGTGTAGAAGGTGTTAATATGGTGTTGTACTGGCCTTATAGATGGGTTAGCACATTAAAGTAGTCAGGCCGAGTAGAAGGTGTTAATATGGTGTGGTACTGGCCTTATAGACGGGTTAACACATTAATGTAGTCAGTCCGTGTAGAAGGTGTTAATATGGAGTTGTACTGGCCTTATAGACGGGTTAACACATTAAAGTAGTCAGTCCCTGTAGAAGGTGTTAATATGGTGTTGTATTGGCTTTATAGACAGGTTAACACATTAAAGTAGTCAGTCCGTGTAGAAGGTGTTAATATGGTGTTGTACTGGCCTTATAGACGGTTTAACACATTAAAGTATTCAGTCCGTGTAGGTGTTAATATGGTGTTGTACTGGCCTTATAGACGGGTTAACACATTAAAGTAGTCAGTCCGTGTAGAAGGTGTTAATATGGTGTTGTACTGGCCTTATAGATGGGTTAACACATTAAAGTAGTCAGTCCGTGTAGAAGGTGTTAATATGGTGTTGTACTGGCCTTATAGACGGGTTAACACATTAAAGTAGTCAGTCCGTGTAGAAAGTGTTAATATGGTGTTGTACTGGCCTTATAGATGGGTTAACACATTAAAGTAGTCAGTCCGTGTAGAAGGTGTTAATATGGTGTTGTACTGGCCTTATAGACGGGTTAACACATTAAAGTAGTCAGCCTGTGTAGAAGGTGTTAATATGGTGTTGTACTGGCCTTATAGACGGGTTAACACATTAAAGTAGTCAGTCCGTGTAGAAGGTGTTAATATGGTGTTGTACTGGCCTTATAGACGGGTTAACACATTAAAGTAGTCAGTCCGTGTAGAAGGTGTTAATATGGTGTTGTACTGGCCTTATAGCCGGGTTAACACATTAAAGTAATCAGTCCGCGTAGAAGGTGTTAATATGGTGTTGTACTGGCCTTATAGACGGGTTAACACATTAAAGTAGTCAGTCTGTGTAGAAGGTGTTAATATGGTGTTGTACTGGCCTTATAGATGGGTTAGCACATTAAGTAGTCAGTCCGTGTAGAAGGTGTTAATATGGTGTTGTACTGGCCTTATAGACGGTTAACACATTAAAGTAGTCAGTCCGTGTAGAAGGTGTTAATATGGTGTTGTACTGGCCTTATAGACGGGTTAACACATTAAAGTAGTCAGTCCGTGTAGAAGGTGTTAATATGGTGTTGTACTGGCCTTATAGACGGGTTAACACATTAAAGTAGTCAGTCCGTGTAGAAAGTGTTAATATGGTGTTGTACTGGTCTTATACATGGTTAACACATTAAAGTAGTCAGTCCGTGTAGAAGGTGTTAATATGGTGTTGTACTGGCCTTATAGACGGGTTAACACATTAAAGTAGTCAGTCCGTGTAGAAGGTGTTAATATGGTGTTGTACTGGCCTTATAGACGGGTTAACACATTAAAGTAGTCAGCCTGTGTAGAATGTGTTAATATGGTGTTGAACTGGCCTTATAGACGGGTTAACACATTAAGGTAGTCAGTCCATGTAGAAGGTGTTAATATGGTGTTCTACTGGTCTTATAGATGGGTTAACACATTAAAGTAGTCAGCCCGTGTAGAAGGTGTTAATATGGTGTTGTACTGGCCTTATAGATGGGTTAACACATTAAAGTAGTCAGCCTGTGTAGAATGTGTTAATATGGTGTTGAACTGGCCTTATAGACGGGTTAACACATTAAAGTAGTCAGTCCGTGTAGAAGGTGTTAATATGGTGTTGTACTGGCCTTATAGATGGGTTAACACATTAAAGTATTCAGTCCGTGTAGAAAGTGTTATTATGGTGTTGTACTGGCCTTATAGACGGGTTAACACATTAAAGTAGTCAGTCCGTGTGGAAGGTGTTAATATGGTGTTGTACTGGCCTTATAGATGGGTTAGCACATTAAAGTAGTCAGGCCGAGTAGAAGGTGTTAATATGGTGTTGTACTGGCCTTATAGACAGGTTAACACATTAATAGTGAGTCCGTGTAAAAGGTGTTAATATGGAGTTGTACTGGCCTTATAGACGGGTTAACACATTAAAGTAGTCAGTCCCTGTAGAAGGTGTTAATATGGTGTTGTACTGGCTTCATAGACAGGTTAACACATTAAAGTAGTCAGTCCATGTAGAAGGTGTTAATATGGTGTTGTACTGGCCTTATAGACGGGTTAACACATTAAAGTAGTCAGTCCGTGTAGGTGTTAATATGGTGTTGTACTGGCCTTATAGACGGGTTAACACATTAAAGTAGTCAGTCCGTGTAGAAGGTGTTAATATGGTGTTGTACTGGCCTTATAGATGGGTTAACACATTAAAGTAGTCAGTCCGTGTAGAAGGTGTTAATATGGTGTTGTACTGGCCTTATAGACGGGTTAACACATTAAAGTAGTCAGTCCGTGTAGAAAGTGTTAATATGGTGTTGTACTGGCCTTATAGACGGGTTAACACATTAAAGTAGTCAGTCCGTGTAGAAGGTGTTAATATGGTGTTGTACTGGCCTTATAGACGGGTTAACACATTAAAGTAGTCAGCCTGTGTAGAAGGTATTAATATGGTGTTGTACTGGCCTTATAGACGGGTTAACATATTGAAGTAGTCAGTCCGTGTAGAAGGTGTTAATATGGTGTTGTACTGGCCTTATAGACGTGTTAACACATTAAAGTAGTCAGCCTGTGTAGAAGGTGTTAATATGGTGTTGTACTGGCCTTATAGACGAGTTAACACATTAACGTAGTCAGACTGTGTAGAAGGTGTTAATATGGTGTTGTACTGGCCTTATAGACGGGTTAACACATTAAAATAGTCAGTCTGTGTAGAAGGTGTTAATATGGTGTTGTACTGGCCTTATAGATGGGTTAACACATTTAAGTAGTCAGTCCGTGTAGAAGGTGTTAATATGGTGTTGTACTGGCCTTATAGACGGGTTAACACATTAAAGTAGTCAGTCCGTGTAGAAGGTGTTAATATGGTGTTGTACTGGCCTTATAGACGGTTTAACACATTAAAGTATTCAGTCCGTGTAGAAGGTGTTAATATGGTGTTGTACTGGCCTTATAGACGGGTTAACACATTAAAGTAGTCAGTCCGTGTAGAAGGTGTTAATATGGTGTTGTACTGGCCTTATAGATGGGTTAACACATTAAAGTAGTCAGTCCGTGTAGAAGGTGTTAATATGGTGTTGTACTGGCCTTATAGACGGGTTAACACATTAAAGTAGTCAGTCCGTGTAGAAAGTGTTAATATGGTGTTGTACTGGCCTTATAGACGGGTTAACACATTAAAGTAGTCAGTCCGTGTAGAAGGTGTTAATATGGTGTTGTACTGGCCTTATAGACGGGTTAACACATTAAAGAAGTCAGTCGGTGTAGAAGGGGTTAATATGGTGTATTGGCCAGATTAGCATAGAGTTCTCTCACTCTTATAATACCTCTCCAAAATTAGTTTTCTGCCCACAGCTACTCAAAGAGAAATGCAGAGGTTGAAGTAACTAAACTAAGGTTCTAAATACCCCTGATGGTAACAAAGGCTTTAAAGTATCGGCTCCGTGTCATATGTCGGAGACGGTTAATATGGAGTTATACTGGCCATATAGACGGGTTAACACATTAAAGTTGTCAGTCCGTGTAGGTGTTAATATGGTGTTGTACTGGCCTTATAGACGGGTTAACACATTAAAGTAGTCAGTCCATAGAAGGTGTTAATATGGTGTTGTACTGGCCTTATAGACAGGTTAACACATTAAAGTAGTCAGTCCCTGTAGAAGGTGTTAATATGGTGTTGTACTGGCTTTATAGACAGGTTAACACATTAAAGTAGTCAGTCCGTGTAGAAGGTGTTAATATGGTGTTGGATTGGCCTTATAGACAGGTTAACACATTAATGTAGTCAGCCCGTGTAGAAGGTGTTAATATGGTGTTGTACTGGCCTTATAGACGGGTTAACACATTAAAGTAGTCAGCCTGTGTAGAAGGTGTTAATATGGTGTTGTACTGGCCTTATAGACAGGTTAACACATTAAGGTAGTCAGTCCGTGTAGAAGGTGTTAATATGGTGTTCTACTGGCCTTATAGATGGGTTAACACATTAAAGTAGTCAGTCCGTGTAGAAGGTGTTAATATGGTGTTGTACTGGCCTTATAGACGGGTTAACACATTAAAGTAGTCAGCTGTGTAGAAGGTGTTAATATGGTGTTGAACTGGCCTTATAGACAGGTTAACACATTAAAGTAGTCAGTCCGTGTAGAAGGTGTTAATATGGTGTTGTACTGGCCTTATAGACGGGTTAACACATTAAAATAGTCAGCCCGTGTAGAAGGTATTAATATGGTTTTGTACTGGCCTTATAGACGGGTTAACACATTAAAATAGTCAGTCAGTGTAGAAGGTGTTAATATGGTGTTGTACTGGCCTTATAGACGGGTTAATACATTAAAGTAGTCAGTCTGTGTAGAAGGTGTTAATATGGTGTTGTACTGGCCTTATAGACGGGGTAACACATTAATGTAGTCAGCCTGTGTAGAAGGTGTTAATATGGTGTTGTACTGGCCTTATAGACGGGTTAACACATTAAAGTAGTCAGTCCGTGTAGGTGTTAATATGGTGTTGTACTGGCCTTATAGACGGGTTAACACATTAAAGTAGTCAGTCCGTGTAGAAGGTGTTAATATGGTGTTGTACTGGCCTTATAGACGGGTTAACACATTAAAGTAGTCAGTCCGTGTAGAAGGTGTTAATATGGTGTTGTACTGGCCTTAGAGACGGTTACACATTAAGTAGTCAGTCTGTGTGTAGAAGGTGTGAATATGGTGTTGCACTGGCCTTATAGATGGGTTACACATTAAAGTAGTCAGTCCCGTGTAGAAGGTGTTAATATAGTGTTGTACTGGCCTTATAGACGGGTTAACACATTAAAGTATTCAGTCCGTGTAGAAAGTGTTAATATGGTGTTGTACTGGCCTTATAGACGGGTTAACACATTAAAGTAGTCAGTCCGTGTGGAAGGTGTTAATATGGTGTTGTACTGGCCTTATAGACGGGTTAACACATTAAAGTAGTCAGTCCGTGTAGAAGGTGTTAATATGGTGTTGTACTGGCCTTATAGACGGTTAACACATTAAAGTAGTCAGTCCGTGTAGAAAGTGTTAATATGGTGTTGTACCGGCCCTTATAGACGGGTTAACACATTAAAGTAGTCAGCCCTGTGTAGAAGATGTTTAATATGGGGTTGTACTGCCTTATAGAGGGGTTAACACATCAAAGTAGTCAGCCTGTGTAGAAGGTGTTAATATGGTGTTGTACTGGCCTTATAGACGGGTTAACACATTGAAGTAGTCAGTCCGTGTAGAAGGTGTTAATATGGTGTTGTACTGGCCTTATAGACGGGTTAACACATTAAAGTAGTCAG
The DNA here is from genome assembly GCA_032716605.1 of Paralithodes platypus. Classification (NCBI taxonomy): domain Eukaryota; kingdom Metazoa; phylum Arthropoda; class Malacostraca; order Decapoda; family Lithodidae; genus Paralithodes; species Paralithodes platypus. The sequence continues at coordinate 17,069,311 of CM064524.1, forward strand.
CCCGTGTAGAAGGTGTTAATATGGTGTTGTACTGCCTTATAGACGAGTTAACACATTAAAGTAGTCAGCCTGTGTAGAAGGTGTTAATATGGTGTTGTACTGGCCTTAAAGACGGGTTAACACATTTAAGTAGTCAGTCTGTGTAGAAGGTGTTAATATGGTGTTGTACTGGCCTTATAGATGGTTAACACATTAAAGTAGTCAGTCCGTGTAGAAGGTGTTAATATGGTGTTGTACTGGCCTTATAGACGGGTTAACACATTAAAGTAGTCAGTCCGAGTAGATGTTAATATGGTGTTCTACTGGCCTTATAGACGGGTTAACTCATTAAAGTAGTCAGGTCTGTGTAGAAGGTGTTTAATATATGGTGTTGTACTGGCCTTATAGACGGGTTAACACATTAACGTAGTCAGTCTGTGTAGAAGGTGTTAATATGGTGTTGTACTGGCCTTATAGACGGGTTAACACATTAAAGTAGTCAGTCCGTGTAGAAGGTGTTAATATGGTGTTGTACTGGCCTTATAGATGGGTTAGCACATTAAAATAGTTAGTCCGTGTAGAAGGTGTTAATATTGTGTTGTACTGGCCTTAAAGACGGGTTAACACATTAAAGTAGTCAGTCTGTGTAGAAGGTGTTAATATGGTGTTGTACTGGCCTTATAGACGGGTTAACACATTAAAGTAGTCAGCCTGTGTAGAAGGTGTTAATATGGTGTTGTACTGGCCTTATAGACAGGTTAACACATTAAGGTAGTCAGTCCGTGTAGAAGGTGTTAATATGGTGTTCTACTGGCCTTATAGATGGGTTAACACATTAAAGTAGTCAGTCCGTGTAGAAGGTGATAATATGGTGTTGTACTGGCCTTATAGACGGGTTAACACATTAACACCTTACGAGCGGCCTATGCGGTTTATTTATGTGTACCGCACAGCGGGGTGTTTTTAGCCAAAATAGGGCTGTTTACGTGATCATTTTCATGCCTAAATAAGACCCAGAACGTAAAACAAGTACCTATCCCTGAAAGGGCATAAACAGAGCTTTCGAATGACACCATAACGATCCTTGTATGATGGATAGTTTTTTCTTGCATTACCCGTGCACCGCGAGTGCAAAAAGCAGGTAATTCGGTACTTTCAGTACATAATTGAGTATGTAGCGAGTGAGAGAGGGAGGAGGGAGCTGAGATTTGTGTCAGTAGGTTCGCCGCGGTGGTCTGGAGCAGTCATACGCTCGCTAGTCTCCTGCCACCACTTGTCTCTCTCTCTCAGCCACATTACGTGCTGAAATTGCCACTCGAGTTATGTCGAGCGCCGCCACATAGTCCAGCTTTATTTAACTCGACTTATGTTGCTCGCCGCTAAATAAGGGTTAAAGTAGTCAGCCTGTGTAGAATGTGTTAATATGGTGTTGAACTGGCCTTATAGATGGGTTAACACATTAAGGTAGTCAGTCCATGTAGAAGGTGTTAATATGGTGTTCTACTGGTCTTATAGATGGGTTAACACATTAAAGTAGTCAGTCCGTGTAGAAGGTGTTAATATGGTGTTGTACTGGCCTTACAGATGGGTTAACACATTAAAGTAGTCAGCCTGTGTAGAATGTGTTAATATGGTGTTGAACTGGCCTTATAGACGGGTTAACACATTAAAGTAGTCAGTCCGTGTAGAAGGTGTTAATATGGTGTTGTACTGGCCTTATAGATGGGTTAACACATTAAAGTATTCAGTCCGTGTAGAAAGTGTTATTATGGTGTTGTACTGGCCTTATAGACGGGTTAACACATTAAAGTAGTCAGTCCGTGTGGAAGGTGTTAATATGGTGTTGTACTGGCCTTATAGATGGGTTAGCACATTAAAGTAGTCAGGCCGAGTAGAAGGTGTTAATATGGTGTTGTACTGGCCTTATAGATGGGTTAACACATTAATGTAGTCAGTCCGTGTAAAAGGTGTTAATATGGAGTTGTACTGGCCTTATAGACGGGTTAACACATTAAAGTAGTCAGTCCCTGTAGAAGGTGTTAATATGGTGTTGTACTGGCTTCATAGACAGGTTAACACATTAAAGTAGTCAGTCCATGTAGAAGGTGTTAATATGGTGTTGTACTGGCCTTAAAGACGGGTTAACACATTAAAGTAGTCAGCCTGTGTAGAAGGTGTTAATATGGTGTTCTACTGGCCTTATAGATGGGTTAACACATTAAAGTAGTCAGCCTGTGTAGAAGGTGTTAATATGGTGTTGTACTGGCCTTATAGATGGGTTAACACATTAAAGTAGTCAGTCCGTGAAGAAGGTGTTAATATGGTGTTGTACTGGCATTATAGACGGGTTAACACATTAAAATAGTCAGCCCGTGTAGAAGGTGTTAATATGGTTTTGTACTGGCCTTATAGACGGGTTAACACATTAAAATGGTCTGTCTCGGTAGAAGGTGTTAATATGGTGTTGTACTGGCCTTATAGACGGGTTAACACATTAAAGTAGCCAGTCCGTGTAGAAGGTGTTGTATATGGTGTTGTACCGGCCTTATAGACGGCTTAACACATTAAAGTAGTCAGTCCGTGTAGAAGGTGTTAATATGGTGTTTACTGGCCTTAGACGGGTTAACACATTAAAGTAGTCAGTCCGTGTAGAAGGTGTTAATATGGTGTTGTACTGACCTTATATACGGGTTACACATTAAATAAATCAGTCCGCGTAGAAGGTGTTAATATGGTTTTGTACTGGCCTTATAGACGGGTTAACACATTAAAGTAGTCAGTTCCGTGTAGAAGGTGTTAATATGGTGTTGTACTGGCCTTATAGACGGGTTAACACATTAAATTAGTCAGGCTGTGTAGAAGGTGTCTTAATATGGTGTTGTACTGGCCTTATAGACAGTTAACACATTATTATGTCGCACGCAGCATAAGTCGAGTATATAAATCTGGACTATCTGGCGGCGCGTGACATAGGTCGTGTGGCAATTTCAGCACGTAATGTTGCTGAGAGAGAGAGACAAGTGGTGGCAGGAGAGTAGCGAGCGTATGACTGCTCCAGACCACCACGGCGAACCTACTGACACGAATCCCACCTCTTCTCTCCTTCTCTCACTCGCTACATACTGAATTGTATGGGGAAAGTACCGAATGCATGCTTTTTGCACTCGTGTTGCGCGGTTGTTGCAGAAAACTAGCCGTCATAAAGGATCGTTATGGTCATTGGAAAGCTCTGTTAACCCTTAATTAGCGGCGAGCAACATAAGTCGAGTTAAATAAAGCTGGACTATGTGCGGCGCTCGACATAACTCGAGTGGCAATTTCAGCACTAATGTGGCTGATGAGAGAGACAAGTGTTGGCAGGAGACTAGCGCGCGTATGACTGCTCCAGACCCGCGGCGAACCTACTGACACAAATCTCAGCTCCCTCCTCCTCTCTCACTCGCTACATACTCATTATGTACCGAAAGTACCGAATTACCTGCTTTTTGCACTCCGGCACGGTTATTGCAAAAACTATCCATCATACAAGGATCGTTATGGTGTCATTCGAAAGCTCTGTTTATGCCCTTTCAGGATAGGTACTTGTTGTTACGTTCTGGGTCTTATTTAGGCATGAAAATGATCACGTAAACAGCCCTATTTTGGCTAAAAACACCCTGCTGTGCGGTACACATAATTAACCGCATAGGCCGCTCGTAAGGTGTTAATACCCTTTCAGGGATAATACTTGTTACGCTCTGGGTCTTATTTAGGCATGAAAATGATCACGTAAACAGCCCTATTTTGGCTAAAAACACCCCGCTGGGCGGTACATATAAATAAACGCTGGCCCGCTAATAAGGTGTTTAAAGTAGTCAGCCCGTGTAGAAGGTGTTAAGATGGTGTTGTACTGGCCATATAGTCGGGTTAACGCATTAAAGTAGACAGCGCGTGCAGGTGTTAGTATGGTGTTGTACTGGCCTTATAGACGGGTTAACACATTAAAGTAGTCAGTCCGTGTAGAAGGTGTTAATATGGTGTTGTACTGGCCTTATAGATGGGTTAACACATTAAAGTAGTCAGTCCGTGTAGAAGGTGTTAATATGGTGTTGTACTGGCCTTATAGACGGGTTAACACATTAAAGTAGTCAGCCTGTGTAGAAGGTGTTAATATGGTGTTGTACTGGCCTTATAGACGGGTTAACACATTAAAGTAGTCAGTCCATGTAGAAGGTGTTAATATGGTGTTGTACTGGCCTTATAGATGGGTTAACACATTAAAGTAGTCAGTCCGTGTAGAAGGTGTTAATATGGTGTTGTACTGGCCTTATAGACGGGTTAACACATTAAAGTAGTCAGCCTGTGTAGAAGGTGTTAATATGGTGTTGTACTGGCCTTATAGACGGGTTAACACATTAAAGTAGTCAGTCCGTGTAGAAAGTGTTAATATGGTGTTGTACTGGCCTTATAGACGGGTTAACACATTAAAGTAGTCAGTCCGTGTAGGTGTTAATATGGTGTTGTACTGGACTTATAGACGGGTTAACACATTAAAGTTGTCACTCCGTGTAGAAGGTGTTAATATGGTGTTGTACTGGCCTTATAGACGGGTTAACACATGAAAGTAGTCAGCCTGTGTAGATGGTGTTAATATGGTGTTGTACTGGCCTTATAGACGGGTTAACACATTAACCCTTAACTGGCGGGGCCCGCCTTAAGTCGGGCTCCAATTTGCAGCAAGTTAGGAGCATTATTAAGGCTTTCAAATGGTTAAAATCGAGTGCAAATGGCCGGGAGCGCAGCAGGCCACACGTTCGACACCTAGGGTTAGGAATTTGTAGGGTAGGGTGAGGAAGGGAATTGCAAGTTGGTTATTATCCTTTGTTATGTAAGCTATAATTTGTGTACTCACGATATACAGTCACGTGTACATTTATTATGTTCATTTCAACAACCAACTATACTCCTAAAATGGATTAATGAAATTTACAAACACATGTGGCAGTCTGTGGATTCGAACCCAGGATGCTCACACTGAAAATCATCACCTTATGCATCGCACCACGAAGACAGTTAAAGAATGGTGGACACTGCCTCCGATTTATTATGCAACTTCGAATCCTGCATATTAATCTAAGCATGTACACACATGCCAACTGCAACTCACGTAGACTATGCATATGTGAATGGAAAGAGCAATTAATGGGGCCTTAACCACTAGGGAAGTCCTCTCAATAAATTACCCCTGAACCATTATCAATTATTATGTTCCTTCCAACAACCAACTATACTCCTAAAATCGATTAATGAAATTTACAAACACATGTGGCAGTCCGTGGATTCGAACCCAGGATGCTCACACCGAAAATCAACACCTTATGCATCGCACCACGAAGACAGTTAAAGAATGGCGGACACTGCCTACGATTTATTATGCAACTTCGAATCCTGCATATCAATCTAAGCATGTACACACATCCCAACTGCAACTCACGTAGGCTATGCATATGTGAATGGAAAGAGCAATTAATGGGGCCTTAACCACTAGGGAAGCCCTCTCGATAAATTACCCCTGAACCAATATCAATTATTATGTTCCTTCCAACAACCAACTATACTCCTAAAATCGATTAATGAAATTTACAAACACATGTGGCAGTCCGTGGATTCGAACCCAGGATGCTCACACCGAAAAGCAAATTATCAGGTTTACTTTTTGATCATAGTCTTTCTTAAAAGGGGAGGTTTCATGTTTGTTCCCTAGAACTCCATCAAGCTTGAAACTACACCCCTTGGACTACCTTTCAAGATAAATTTGTATATTTGTCGGTAAATAATGTCCCAGCCAAAGGCCGGTTCCTCTTAAATTACAGGCTCGCTAACGCTCGCCAAGAAAAAAGTTGACAACTAAATGACACGAAAGATCTTACAAGTTGACATAAATGTGGCGAAAGCTCTTTAACACCTAACGAGCGGCCTAGGCGGTAAAAAATATGTAGCCACCAGCGGGGTGTTTTTACCCAAAATAAGGCTGTTTACGTGATCATTTTCATGCCTAAATAAGACCCAGAGCGTACAAGTATCTATCCCTGAAAGGGCATAAACAGAGCTTTCCAATGACACCCCAACGATCCTTGTATGACTGCTAGTTTTCTTGCAACAATCGCGCAACACGAGTGCAAAAACCATGTAATTCGGTACTTTCCCTAAACAATTCACTGTGTAGCGAGTGTGAGAGGGTGGAGGAGGGTGGGATTCATGTCAGTTGGTCCACCGCGGTGGTCTGGAGCAGTCATACGCTCGCTACTCTCCTGCCACCACTTGTCTCTCTCTCTCAGCAACATTACGTGCTGAAAATGCCACACGACTTATGTTGTGAGCCGCCACATAGTCCAAATTTCTTTCACGCCGCCAGTTAAGGGTTAAATCGCCAAACTAATGAGGCGAACGTCTTAAAAACTCAAAAGCAATGGGGGTAAATAAGAGGAAGAAAGGGGTCCATAAAAAATCCCTTAAGTGAAAATCTCCCCTTAATGTTATCGTGGAAAGATACACATTAATGCTTAAAGATAATGTAGGAATGAAGTACGATTGTGCAGAGGCGTTCGGTTTCAGTTTTTAATTTGATGATCAATTAAAATTTATCATTATGCTTTTTATTTGGATCACAAACCCCCAAACTGTCTAATTGATCAAAAGGTATATATAATACAAAGACGGAGGACTGTTTATATATTCATAGCAATATTGAACATTTGAATATAATAAGTATAGTGAAAGTTTTACTAGTGATTATTTGCGAAAGTGTGAATCGTTTGACTGTAGGCTACAATATAATTATATAAGTCATCAGTTTACATAAATTGGTAATATATTGGGTGGATGGAGTCTTTTTGTTTTTAATAAATAAATAACAATCATCAACACCACCATCACCACCACCCTCTCCCCCACTATAACCACCACCATCACATCCACAAACATCACCATCTTCAACACCACCCCACCCCACCACCATCATCAACAACACCACCACCACCACCATCATTAACACCACCATTACCACCACCCTCTCCCCCACCACAACCACCACCATCATCAACACCACCATCACCACCACAACCATCACCATCTTCAACACAACCCCACCCCCACCACCATCATCAACAACAACACCACCACCACCATCATCATTACTACCACCACCACACTTCCATTCTCGATACCCAAGCCGTCCCTGGAGTTTGTGTGATGTGTCGACACTGATCTGGGCCTCAACCTTCAATTAAGGAAAGTTTCCCTCGGGTGCAAATCAGGTTATCTAGAGTCTTTATAGGTGTGTGTGTAATAATAATAATAATAATAATAATAATCGGTTTATTTCAAGCTGGCAGCCAATGGGGCTGAAAATACACAGACTTAACCTATATCGTATCCTAAGGGATCAACAGACTGATCCTGGCAGCTAACGAGAGCGTATACATACCCCCGAAGGAGTAGGACGTGGGCAGGAGACTTTGTGGGTCCCCCGAGACGGTCCGTCCAGACTTTGCCTTCACGGCCAGGGAAAGTTTTTGAGAGAACTTCCCCTGCCGGCGCGTGGGATCGAATCCCCGACACCAGAGCTAGCGCTCCCAATACAGAGTACTAAGCGCGCTCGGCCACCGTGACCGTGTTGGCCTTAGTTACCGCCTGTTAGTGAATTATTGGCTCTGTGTGTGTGTGTGTGTGCGTGTGTGTGTAACGCCTCCCACAAAAGCATACACCCCTTTCACAAAACACACACACACACACACAGCCAATAATTCACTAACAGGAGGTAACTAAGGCCAACAAAAAAGCCAAGTTAATGAGGTGGATGTATCAGAATATTTAATTCAATATCGCGGCTGTTATGTTTCCAGAAATTTTCCTCCTACATGGGCTGAAATCGCTGATAATCTCATTTATAACAGCAGGAACAGAGACTGGGACGAGTTATCATATATTATTTACAAAGAAGAAATATATTTATATCCTTGCTGTATGATTAACCCCCTCCGACATAAATAGTTAACTTACTGGAGAGGAGGCGTGAGACACGGTATCATTGCCACTGTACCCCACAACTGTTAAAACCACACTGCAAGACCGTTAGAAGTCGGAGAAACTTGGGGTTGCCACCAATCGACAGATTTTCATCTAACTTACCTAACTTACTGAACTCATATGACGCTCAATCGCGTCATAAACTTATTAGAGAGCTATGAAGATAAGTTCATATGACGCGATCGCGTCATATATGAGTTTTATGGCATAAGTTCCATATGACGCGATCGCGGCCTATGAGTCGGAGAGGGTTAATTAAATGTAGTTTGGCCAGCAAAGCCCTTCAAATATTAACACTTTGTCTACCGGCTACGTCTTTGTAATTTTATTCAAACTATATTTAGATGATTTTGTGCAGTTCAAGATGGATCTGTGGTAGTATAACCGATTAAGTGATAGTTCGAAGCCTGTTAACTGTTGGCGGCCCTTTATGAACTCAATAAAATTGTCTAATAGTATCCAGAATAAAGTTAAAGGGACGGCACCGGTAGTGAAAACGGTAAGTAGGCCTTATTGTAACTTCTTGTATCACTCTTTTGCCAATCCCCTGTCATATTTCCATTACACCATATGAAATAATACATCTATAACTTGATAGATTTGTACATGTTTGCGCGTATGTGTGTGTATGTACTGTATGTATGTTTGTGTGTGTGTGTGAGAGAGAGAGAGAGAGAGATCGTTTGTCTATACATCTGATACTTGTCCTAATATCTCTTATCTCTATCGTCCATATTGTTCTATGTTAAGTTCATTTCTGATCTTTTAACATCAGGTATTGTCTCTTCACCACCATCATTAACATCAGCATAGTGAGGCCAATAATTATTAGTTGTATGAGTCAACAATACAGATTACGGAAGATATATTTCTGCGGCCATTTTGCTAGGCTATTTAGGTCTAGCAGTCAGACAGTCAGTCGGTATCCAGCCTTTACTCCCACAAGGGGTAGGGAGGATCAGCAAGAGACACGAGGAAGGAAAACAAGGTGACAAGAGAAGAACACATAACATTCCTTCACCCCCCCCAAAAAAAAAAAATGCAACCAAAAATAAAACGAGCACACGAGCATTCAGAAGCAACAATCACCTAACAGCCCAGGAGCTCAATGGCTTCACTTCAGATCTAGCAGTGTCTGGATACAGTTTGGTATGGTTTAACAATATCATATTAACTTTTGTAAACATTTATATACATATAGCATTTTATGATATAATAAAGTAAATACTACTTTCCCGTTTCATTTACATATAGGCCTATTACCATTTTCAGTACCAGTACCGTCCTTTTCACTTTAGGCTAGCTACTTATAGGCCATTAATTCAGTCTGAGAAGGTCCTACAGCAATTAAAGTCTTCGAACAATCTTAATTAACCCTTCTTATTACTATAGTTGATTCTTATGCTGCACAATAATCGTCTAAATATAGCTAGCATAAAATACAGACGAAGTCGTACTCGCCGGTGCAGAAGCGGCTAATTATAAATTTAGAAACACTTCATAAAACAATACAATGAATAATCTAAGTAATAAATGTCTCACCCAACAACAAACATCTCCCAATGAAATTAATGAAAACATGTGCTCCTCCCGGGATTCGAACCTCGGATAGCACATACAGATCTCAAACACTCTAACCATTACACCACCGACAATATGAGGCTTACAGTATAATATGTACAATATATTAATTATGTCGAATCCCCTACTGTATGTGACCTGGCACTACACCCACCAACCTACCCATCACCCACGTCTCACCGCCACAACTGATTAATACACAAGCAATTAATATTATTTTCCGAGAGGGCAGAATTGTTTTTGGAAGCAATTAATATTGTTTTATAATATATGTGTATATATTTGGGAAATGTGTGTGTGTGTGCCAGAGTTACTGAGTGAGCAGGTACGTATGAGTGTGTGTATGTCAATGTGTATCATGAACCACACACACACACATACACACCTATGCAAACACATACACAAACACACACATGGCGTAATGGATAGCGCGTCTGGCTCACAACCAGAAGGTCCCGAGTTCGAGACCCGGGCGGGGAAGAGACATTTGGGCAAGTCTCTTAATGGTATAGCCTCTGTTCACCTAGCAGTATAAATAGGAACCTGGTATAAGTGGACGAAGTTGTGACGTATCATCTGGGGTTGGTGAACGGTTACAAGGTGAGATGGGTATCGTACTGGTCAACCTAAGTCTTCGGGTGAGACTGGTACCTAGTGAGAATGGTACCTTACAGATTAACCCTAAGCCTTCGTGTCTAAATGGCCAATTGGCTAAAATACAGACTACACACACATCCACAGCCATTCCAACGATACATAAACACTTCAACATGCATTTCACACAATACATTCCCAGTTAAGGAGGCGCGATAATAATGAGCTTAGCTCGCATTGCGTGGATTCCCCTTGACGAACAAGTGAGTGAATAACACACACAGGCAAACCCACACACACGTAAGCACACACCCAGGTAAACCCACCCTCACACACACACACTTCAACATAAAGGAAACATTAACGAGGCGAGGACAAACTTGTCTTGTTATTCAGCAGTTCAGGTCGGTGAGTTAGTGAGGAGGAGCAAGAGAATTATTGTTAAGGGGAGATTTCCAATTGAGGGATTTTTGTTCTCGACTCCTTTTTCCCTCATCTTTCGCTCCATTGCTTTTGAGATTTTAAAACGTTCGCCCCATATGCGGTTTTTTATGTAAGTGGTGAGCCGCTTTTTAAGGGAATGTTCGCCCCATGTCTGTCAATTTTAAGACCTTTCTTGCCATTTAGGTGTCGATTATTTCCTGGCGAGCGATAGCGAGCCTGTCAAGAGGAAACGGCCTTCGACATTTTTCTTCCAAAAAATTTACATATCTATCTTGAATGGGGGTCAAAGGGATGTAATTATTATAAGCTTAATAGAGGTTTAGGAAAACAACAACTAAACATATTCCCTTAACCCATTCAGTACCGGTGACATCCTATTTTATTTATTCAGCTTTGTATGGACGTCTACCCATTAAAATGCGACAGACTATCCTAGTTCAACCTTTTAGCCACCATATATCCTTCCTAAGCTTCATAAAATCGTATAAATTGAGCTGAAATCATATAACAGACATCACCTATACAGAAAGGGTAAAGGAAAATATTAACCCCTTCTATACCGTCGACGTATTTTTCATTTGATTTTAGCAATTTTTTTTTTTTTTTTTTTTTTTTTTCTATATTCCAACTTACTTCCTCTCGGGCATAGGCTGAGAGCCTTAACATTCACCGCTTTACAATGAACAGTGAAGCCTGTGAGGTCTTGTTCCAGTCTAGGGCGTGAGACATGTGAAGCACGTAGAGTACAACGAGCACCTGCCATCTTGCCTTCACATGAGGCACGGTGCTCACTCATGGTCCGAAACGACCCCATCTCTGAAGCCACCTCGTTCCCGTGCTTCACTGTCTCACCCCCTACACTCGGACTCTCACACTTACACACACACACAACGCCACCTGTTGAGCAGATAACTCACCAGGCATTGCACCCCTATAGCATATTTTGAATATGGGAATATTCATACAGTGCTATTTAATCAGGGAACAATGAGGGAATTTTATAGACGTTTCAGTGGGCTTGTGGTAATGCACTGATACTAGGTACAGCACAAATTCCATCCCAATAATATCTTCCCATTGATACATCGGGATTTGAACCCGGGACCTTTGGATTACCAGGCCAGTGGCAAGACCACTCCACCACACCTCAAATATATTCAGATTAGGAAGGTCGACTCCCAATTAAAAGGCTATAATCTATCTTAATGAATTCTTCCAGCTATCACATATCCCTCCGAAAATGCACAATATCGTTTAAATATAGCTAGACTAAAATAATCATTACGTCGCCAGTACAGAAGGGGTTAACAGTCTGGACATGAAACTAACGTAGAGCGTTAACTGTGCATGTAAACGTTTGAAGCCTTTTTATAAGGTATATACCTACTGTATATAAGACTGCTGCTAAAGTCTTGAGAAAATTACTGAACGACTGGTTCCTTTAACCCATTCAGTACCAGGGACGTCCTTTTCTTCATATTCTGACAAATATTAGACAATTTTATTCAGCTTAGGATGGACCTCTAGCAATACTAAAGGCTTCAAACTATCTCAACCGACGGCGGGTGCCCAACCCCGAATGGGGTTGAAATAGGGGAGCTATCCCCCTGCCAAAGGTGGCTTTCTAGGGCCTTTCCTAGCTGATGCTGAGAGGATTGGGTTCTAGTCATGTGGTGATGGGCTGGTCTATCAGAGTGAGAGCTGAGCAATCTCTGCCATACCCATAGCTTACTCTGACTTTTCCTTTAACTTATATATTTTCTAGATCTCAAGTGACGGCGTCTCTTCCGTGGATTGACCTCCCAATCTACCAAGATTGGAAGCCAAAGCGTCACATTTTTCCCTTGCCCCTCAACTTTCTCTTCATAATTGCTGAGGGGCACAGGGCCCTGGGTGGGGCTTTGGTTTCCCGGGCGTTTCCGCACCCTCCTCAGCCCCCCGCCATGGAGTGGCTTCGGTCACCCAGGCTTTATTGTGGTCGGCGGGGAGGGTTCTGTGGGGGCACTCGGTTATGGCCTTGGAATTGCTCGGGGCCTTGGGGTTGTTCGGCCAGGCAGCTTGGGGAACAACAACAACAACAACAACAACAACAACAACTACCATAGATTCTACCTAAGCTGCAAAATATCGTCTAAATATACCAAAAATACAATATAACACACGTCGCTGGTACTCAAAGGGACATGATATATATTATATGTTAGGTATATTTAGGCGATATTATGCAGCTTAACAAGAATCTGTGGTGGTTAAATGGGTTGGTTGAGATAGTATGAAGCCTTATTGTTGCTAGAGGTCCTTCCTAAACTGAATATAATCGATTGATACTAGCCAAAATATAATAACATTGATGTCAACGGTGCTGAAGGGGTTAAGCCTGGAAAGAGACAGAAGATAGACAATTTGATTGGGGTTATTTTTTGTATGGTTCTATAACAAAAGTTGTCACCCCCAAAATGCCTATAGAAGTCTCCCCAATTATCGTGTGTGCCTTTAAGGGGAGGTGTTTAGTTTGTTCCCTAGGCCTCCATCAAACTTAACATTTTAGTGCTTACAATACATATATAGGAATACAAAATAACTTAAAAAATGTCTGCCAGGAACATAAATTAAAAGACAAACTTATTGCGAAGATTTCAGTGCTTAAAAACAGAGGAATAAAAAGTAAACTATAAAATGTACTTTTAGAATGAAGTCCATTAATGAGAACTCCAATATGTTGTCATAATTAATAAATCTTCGCAAGACGTTTGTCTTTTAATTTATGTTCCTGGCAGAAATGTTTAAGTTATTTTGTAATCCTATATTTTTACTTAAGCATTGAAATCTTCGCAAGAAGTTTCAATCTTTGTATTCATTTTCCTAGCTCCTGCTTGCAGACACCAACCGTTTGGAGGGTCTGTATTTTAATAAGCACGTATATCTAAAATATTTCAAACATTCTAACAGTATTTTATGATAAAGTGTTATTTGTCTTTGTTACTAATATTGTTAGTCATATATATATATACAGTATATATATATATATATATATATATATATATATATATATATACATACAGTATATATATATATATATATATATATATATACACTGTATACAGAAACACACACACACGCACCACTGCAATCCCCTCACACGCAAACACATCCACATTCATATAACCCCCCCCCACCCCACACACACATAACAATGCAACTTCCTCACACCCAAACACATTGACCCTTCTATCTCCCTAAACACCTTGTGAACACACTTGCTGAACTCCCTAAACACGTCTCCACATGACCTCTGTCCACCATAAGTGAGGTGTGGGCGAGGCCTCCTGTACAACACCCCCGGGCTTTGATACATTAACCTGTACAACCCCAGCGACGCGCCTGACGTGTCGGCGATGTATGTAACGCACAGCCCCAGAGACGCGCCTGGCGCGTCACCCTAATTGCGCCGACCGTAACCTCAGGTGTAGCCACTCAAGAGGGCTCAGATTTGTATGGGAACTGTGTACGTATCCCGCGCAACCGTGCGGATGGTTGAAAACTCTCAAAGTCCACGTGCGTGCGTGTGACCGCGCAATAACCTGGTTTTTGGGGTAATTCCCTTCAATTTTTTACTCTTGTAAAATACGTTTTCGGGGGCTCTGTAGGACCATTCTTTAAGCTTTTTGAGCTGTTTTTCGTGGTTTTTTCCTTCATTCCTAACCCATTCGCTATTGTTTCTGGAATAAAACCATTTATTGAAAACCGGCCGGGTTCTGGTGAACAAACATTACAAAACTAGCCGGGGCTGGACGGGTTAAAGGGACGTTAATCCATGTATTTTATATATCATATTATTACCGGCATATATACTGTATATAAGTGTTTTAGTATTCACCCTAGACCTCCATCAAACTTTAAAAAGGAACCCTTTCGAGATTTTGTCTTACATTTTTCGTTAGAAAAATGTCCCGGTCGAAGGCCGGTTCCTCCTAAATTACAGGCTCGCTATCGCTCGGCAGGAATAAATCGACACCTAAATGCCTCAAAGGAATGATAAAGAAATGGGCGAAAGTCTTAACATTTGAAAACGAATTGGGCTAAACATAAGGAAGAGGGGTTATAATATAGCATCTGCTTCCCGTTAACCAGGTGGCCAGGTTGGTAGGTTAGCACTCTGGAGGCTGGGTCTTCCGGGGAATAATGATTTTGGTCTTCGTTACTACGCTTCTTTGCGATCCTGTTCTTCTGTATTATTGCCTTCTCCTATTTCTTTTTATTCCTCTTGTACGCCCCTTTTCGTCTTCTTTTTTTACGATCCTGTTTATCCATATTATTTGCTTACTCCATGTCTTCTTATCTAGCATCATTTTCTTCCTCTCGGTGGTGGTGCTACTGATTTGGTTTAGGGAACGACGATATATCAGAGAGAGGGCCAGCCATTATTCGATATTCGAATATTCGGTTATATACGATTGTCATCAAGATTCGATCACCTCTCCATATTCAATCGATCATCAAAACTAGAAGTAGTGTCCAGGAAACAATGAAGGTAACTGTACACCAGAGCAATAAAACTATTGCCAAAAGCTGCCATAATATGAGCCACGTTATAGTGTCAACAGGTTTCATAGGCCCACATAATATGGCAACTTTATGTTGAGGCAGAAGATCCTAAATATAAAGAAAAACATAACATTATTTCTGACTATAACGCGAATGTGTATCAGGGTAAAATGCGTTCAGCGTGCATGTGTAATTGTGTATCTGTCTCTCTCTCTCTCTCTTTCTCAAACACACACACTTAGTCCTGCATCAGAATCCTATTATTTTTCGAGCACAAGCAAACAGGAATTACTACTGCACTCTTCCCTAAGTGGCGTAATTAAAACCTGTGGCCATGGCTGCTCCGGTGGTGGTGGTAGTGGTGGGTAGTGGTGGCGGTGGTGGTGGTGGTGATGGTAGTGGTAGTGGTAGTGGTGGTGGTGGTGGTGGTGGTGGCGGTAGTGGTGGCGGTGGTGGTGGTGGTGGTAATAGTGGTGGTAGTGGTAGTGGTGGTGGTGGTGGTGGTGGTGGTGGTAATAGTGGTGGTGGTGGCGGCGGTGGTGGTGGTGGTGGTAATAGTGGTGGTGGTGGTAGTGGTGGTGGTGGTGGTAGTGGTGGCGGTAGTGGTGGTGGCGGTGGTAGTGGTAGTGGTGGTGGCGGTGGTGGTAATAGTGGTGGTAGTGGTAGTGGTGGTGGTGGTGGTGGTAGTGGTGGTGGCGGTGGTGGTGGTAGTGGGAGTGGTGGTGGTGGTGGTGGTGGTGGTGGTAGAGGTGGGGGTGGGGGTGGTAATGGTGGTGGTAATAGTGGTGGCGGTGGTAGTGGTCGTGGTAGTTCTGGGAAAATTGAATGGTGGTAGTTGTGTTGGTGAATGATGGTGATTGTGGTGGTTGATGGTGGCAGTTGTGGGGGTGGATGAAGTGGTTGATGATGGTAGTTGTGGTGATTGATGTGATGGTTGATGGTGGTAGTTGTGGTGGTGAATGATGGTGACTAGTGGTAGCTGTGGTGGTTGATGGTGATGTTGTGGTGGTGGCTGATGGGGGTTGATGGAGGCGGTGGTAGTTGTGGTGGTGTATGATAGTGATGGTGGTAGTTGTGGTAGTGTATGATAGTGATGGTGGTAGTTGTGGTAGTGTATGATAGTGATGGTGGTGGATGGGATTGGTGATGATGGTGGTGGTAGTTGTGGTGGTGTATGATAGTGATGGTGGTAGTTGTGGTAGTGTATGATAGAAATGGTGGTGTATGATAGTGATGGTGGTGGATGGGATGGTGGATGATTGTGGTGGTCTATGATAGTGATGGTGGTGGTAGTGTATGCTAGTGGTGGTGGTGGATGGGATTGTTGATGATGGTGGTGGTAGTTGTGGTGGTGTATGAGAGTGATGGTGGTAGTTGTGGTAGTGTATGATAGTGATGGTGGTAGTTGTGGTGGTGTATGATAGTGATGGTGGTAGTTGTGGTGGTGTATGATAGTGATGGAGGTGGATGGGATGGTTGATGATTGTGGTGGTAGTTGTGGTGGTGTATGATAGTGGTGGTGGTGGATGGGATTGTTGATGATGGTGGTGGTAGTTGTGGTGGTGTATGATAGTAATGATGGTGGTAGTTGTGGTGGTGTATGATAGTGATGGAGGTGGATGGGATGGTTGATGATTGTGGTGGTAGTTGTGGTGCTGTATGATAGTGGTGGTGGTGGATGGGATGGTTGATATTGTGGTGGTAGTTGTGGTGGTGTATGATAGTAATGATGGTGGTAGTTGTGGTAGTGTATGATAGTGGTGGTGGTGGATGGGATGGTTGATGATGGTGGTGGTATTTGTGTTGGTGTATGATAGTGATGGTGGTGGATGGGATGGTTGATGATGGTGGTGGTAGTTGTGGAGGTGTATGATGATGGTGGTAGTTGTGGTGGTGTATGATGATGGTGGTAGTTGTGGTGGTGTATGATGATGGTGGTAGTTGTGGTGGTGTATGATAGTGATGGTGGTGGATGGGATGGTTGATGATGATGGTGGTAGTTGTGGTGGTGTATGATGATGGTGGTAGTTGTGGTGGTGTATGATGATGGTGGTAGTTGTGGTGGTGTATGATAGTGATGGTGGTGGATGGGATGGTTGATGATGGTGGTGGTGTATGATAGTGATGGTGGTGGATGGGATGGTTGATGATGGTGGTGGTAGTTGTGGAGGTGATGATGGTGGTAGTTGTGGTGGTGTATGATAGTGATGGTGGTGGATGGGATGGTTGATGATGATGGTGGTAGTTGTGGTGGTGTATGATGATGGTGGTAGTTGTGGTGTTGTATGATAGTGATGGTGGTGGTGGTGGATGGGATGGTTGATGATGATGGTGGTAGTTGTGGTGGTGTATGATGATGGTGGTAGTTGTGGTGGTGTATGATGATGGTGCTAGTTGTTGTGGTGGTGTATGATAGTGAGGGTGGGGGATGGGATGGTTGATGATGATGGTGGTAGTTGTGGTGGTGTATGATGATGGTGGTAGTTGTGGTGGTGTATGATGATGGTGGTAGTTGTGGTGGTGTATGATAGTGATGGTGGTGGATGGGATGGTTGATGATGATGGTGGTAGTTGTGGTGGTGCATGATGATGGTGGTAGTTGTGGTGGTGTATGATAGTGATGGTGGTGGATGGGATGGTTGATGATGATGGTGGTAGTTGTGGTGGTGTATGATGATGGTGGTAGTTGTGGTGGTGTATGATGATGGTGGTAGTTTTTGTGGTGGTGTATGATAGTGATGGTGGTGGATCGGATGGTTGTTGATGATGGTGGTAGTTGTTGTGGTGTATGATGATGGTGGTAGTTGTGGTGGTGTATGATGATGGTGGTAGTTGTGGTGGTGTATGATGATGGTGGTAGTTGTGGTGGTGTATGATAGTGATGGTGATGGATGGGATGGTTGATGATGATGGTGGTAGTTGTGGTGGTGTATGATGATGGTGGTAGTTGTGGTGGTGTATTATTGTGATGGTGGTGGATGGGATGGTTGATGGTGGTGGTGGTGCATGACAGTGATGGTGGTAGTTGTGGTAGTGTATGATAGAAAATACAAATCAATTACAAAAAACAAGACAAAATAGGCATAATCATAAATACATAAATACATGAATCATAATAACGAATATCTCCCCTTAACACACGCATGAAAGCAAGGATTTCCATGCCAGTAGAGAATATGCTATTTTTATTTCATTAGGTTGAAATCCCAGCTTAATCCCGGACCATTAAACGCAGCTTAACTAGGGAGAAAAACTAGGCAAAACGGATTTTTGCTCAAGTCAGCGGGTTTCCAGGTGCATGTAGCGATTTTTGTTGCTATTTTTGGCTGGTATTTTTTCTTCGTGATTGGTCGCTCGTTCAGTCTGCAGGTTTCGCTAAATATATATGCATCTACAATTAATATATACAGTATGTTTTTTGCATATACTGTGTGTAATATATATATATATATATATATATATATATATATATATTATTATAATATAGTATTATATATATATAATTATATATATATATATATATATATATATATATATATATATATATATATATATATATATATATATATATATATATATATATATACCGTATATATATATATATATACATATATATATATATATATATATATATATATATATATACCGGTATATATATATATATTCTCTTTTAAACAAACGAGGTTAAAAGCAATAGCAGTTTCAGCATTCAGGATTTTATTGTTACAGCTTTCAATAGTTCTAACAATTTTCCTCTGGGGTTCAGAGATGAGGTACAAAAGGTTAGCAAAATTCATGGTGGATCCAACGTTTCACAAGTAAACATCGATTCGAGGATCAAGTAGAGGGAGGTGGGCGGAGCTACTGGGTGTGAGGTGACTGTTCATTGGTGGAAGGCAGTCTATTCACGAGACGGGCACTAAATCTTATCGGTGGTTGGTTGTTGGCTGTGATTGGTTGGTGTTGTCAGTTGTGTGCTGAGCGTGGAAGCGTAAGGGAGGGGGGCGTGGGGCGAGAGGAGGGAGGGGGGCAGCATGCCTATAGCGCTTGCCTGAAGGAAGAATTTGAAGGTCTTGTGTTTGGTTGTTGATGCTGGGGTTGAGTGTTTGGATGTATAGAGCTTCTAAAATAGCTAGTCTTCTGGGGTCTGATTCTTTGTCGAGTATGGTGGTTTGTTTGTCTAGGTCGGCGCGAGTTAGGGCAAGATGGTGGGGGGCTTGATAGTGATCTTTTATAGCGCCAGATTGAAGGTGGAGGGTTAGTCGACGGGAAAGGCAAGTCTGTGTCATTCCAACATAGGATAGGGGTCCACAGTCCCCAGAGGTGCAAAAATGCTGGTATATCACATGGTTGTCTTTCGGTGGGTTGGTGGAAATGGGGCGGTTACGGAGGACAAGGTTGGAGGTCTTAGGAGATTTGTAGTAAATAATGAGTTTGATTTTATTGTCAGGGTTGGTGTGGAGGACGTTTTTGTTAATCAAATCAAGCAAATCGACGATGTACCTGCAGTAGACAGTGGGCCGGTGGGCAGCCAGGAGTTCCTCTTCGATAGTTCCCATGAAGAAATTGGCGAACAGGACCCCCAGTGGGCTTCCCATCGCTACACCGTCGATTTGCTGGTACATATTCCCGCGGGGGCAGAGGAAAGGGAACTCGTTGGTACATAGTTCCAAGAGCGTCTTCAGGGCCTTCTCCGGGATGTCCAGGGGGGGGCGTATTAGGGCAGTGGTAAACTCGACGTAGGATAAAATCTATGGTCTTGTCAACGGGCACGTTGGTAAACAAACTCTCTACGTCAAGGGAGGCGATGATGTGGTCGTTAGCTGGGGGGGCATCTCGTAGAATTTCTAGGAAGTCATAAGCAGAGTTGAGGTTGTATTGCCGTGGAACAAAAGGGGTGAGGAGTTTGTTCAGGGCCTTGGCGGTCTGGTAGGTAGCAGTAGGGATCTGTGATATGATGGGGCGGAGGGGGTTCCCGGGTTTGTGTTTTTTTTTATAGTACCGTAAGCATAACCTGGGGTGAATTCGCCGATGAGTTTCTTCAGGTGTACGCCACCGGCTTTGGCGTTGATAGCAGTGATGGTGGTGTTGGCTTTCCTTTTTATTTCGGCAGTAGGGTTGCGAGTGATCCTTTTGAATTCGGTCTTATCACTAAGAATGTCGTCCATTTTCCGTAGGTATTCTTCTTTTCCGTGCACAAGGCAGGAGGCCTTATCAGCTCGTCGGATGATGATGTTGGGGTTCTCTTTTAGTTGTTTAGCGGCTTTGAAGTGGTGTTTGTTGAGGAGCTTGCTTTGGTGGGATCCCCTGGTTTTGGCGGCTTCTGCTAGTAGGGTGGGTTGTAGGGCTGGGGTGGTGGTGATCTTGCCGTCTTTCTGGAGTCGTAGGATGTCATCCAGTAGGACTTCAATTTCAAGGCGTATTCGGTGGGGTCCCGGCTTGGAAATGTAGTGGCAATTTAAGCCTTTGTTCAGGAGGTCTTCTTGGTCCGGCGTTATGGTGGTGTTGGTGAGGTTAATATATCCTTTTGTTGGCTTGGGAAGTTTTATGTTTCCACCGTATAGACGGGAGAGTTTTTGGATGGTAGTGTTCTCTGTTTGTCGTCTGTGTTGTTCGTTGAGTTGTTGGAGTTTTTGGTTGATTTCTGTTTTGATGTGGTTAGGGGTGGTTTCTTCTTCATCCCATTTCTGTAGCAGGGCATCACGTTCATATCGGAGATTGGTGGTGGTCTCTCGTTTCTCAGCTAATTCTTCTCGTATCAGGTCTTCACGAAACTGGCGGGTGCTAGTACGATGTCTGGCATTCTCGTTGTGGAGTTTTATGTTAGTATAGCCAGGTAATAGATTCTCTTTTAAAGAGATGATGTTAAAAGCAATAGCAGTTTCAGCATTCAGGATTTTATTGTTACAGCTTTCTATAGTTCTAACAATTTTCCTCTGAGGTTCAGAGATGAGGTACAAAAGGTTAGCAAAATTCATGGTGGATCCAACGTTTCACAAGTAAACATCTTGCATCTTCAGGGAATGGAGAGGTAATGATTAGAATAGGGACAAAGCATCATATTTATACAAAATTCGAGGATCAAGTAGAGCGAGGTGGGCGGAGCTGCTGGGTGTGTGGTGGCTATTCATTGGTGGAAGGCAGTCTATTCGCGAGACGGGCACTAAATCTTATCGGTGGTTGGTTGTTGGCTGTGGGTGGCTGTGATTGGTTGGTGTTGTCAGTTGTGTGCTGAGCGTGGAAGCGTAAGGGAGGGGGGCGCGGAGCGAGAGGAGGGGGGGGGGGGCGCAGCATGCCTTTAGCACTTGCCTGAAGGAAGAATTTGAAGGTCTTGTGTTTGGTTGTTGATGCTGGAGTTGAGTGTTTGGATGTATAGATCTTCTAAAATAGCTAGTCTTCTGGGGTCTTATTTTTTGTCGAGTATGGTGGTTTGTTTGTCTAGGTCGGCGCGAGTTAGGGCAAGATGGTGCCGGGCTTGATAGTGATCTTTTATAGCGCCAGATTGAAGGTGGAGGGTTAGTCGATGGGAAAGGCGAGTCTGTGTCATTCCAACATAGGATAGGGGTCCACAGTCCCCAGAGGTGCAAATATGCTGGTATATCACATGGTCGTCTTTCGGTTGTTTGGTGGAAATTTGGGCGGTTACGGAGGACAAGGTTGGAGGTCTTAGGAGATTTGTAGTAAATAATGAGTTTGATTTTATTGTCAGGGTTGGTGGGGAGGACGTTTTTGTTAATCAAATCAAGCAAATCGACGGTGTAGCGATGGGAAGCCCCCTGAGGGTCCTGTTCGCCAATTTCTTCATGGGAACTATCGAAGAGGAACTCCTGGCTGCCCACCGGCCCACTGTCTACTGCAGGTACATCGATGATATCTTCGTGCGGGTGAAGGACCTGGGCGAACTCAGGGACCTCCAGCAGCGCTTCATGGCCGCCTCCGGACTCAACTTCACATACGAAGAAACCACCGATGGACATCTACCCTTCCTCGACCTCCTTGTCTCCCATCACGACCACGGCTTCAAAACTACCGTGTACACCAAACCTACTAACAATGGCCAATGTCTTAATGGGGAAAGTGAATGCCCTAAACGATACCTACAGTCCACCATCGCCGCCTATGTCAGGAGAGCCCTCACCCATTGCACCACCTGGAATGACACACACACATGACACACACAATGAACTGGAAAGGCTCACCCAGGTCCTAGTCAACAATGGGTATTCCAACACTGACGTCACCAATGCCATCAACCACCACCTAGAAAAATGGTACAAACAAGACCCCCCTAGCACCAACCCGACCAATGACATTACATTTTTCTACAGAAACTACATGTCTTCCGACCACACAACAGACGAATCCATTATGAAAGAAATAATTAACAAAAACGTCCTCCCCACCAACCCTGACAATAAAATCAAACTCATTATTTACTACAAATCTCCTAAGACCTCCAACCTTGTCCTCCGTAACCGCCCCATTTCCACCAACCAACCAAAAGACGACCATGTGATATACCAGCATATTTGCACCTCTGGGGACTGTGGACCCCTAACCTATGTTGGAATGACACAGACTCGCCTTTCCCGTCGACTAACCCTCCACCTTCAATCTGGCGCTATAAAAGATCACTATCAAGCCCCCCACCATCTTGCCCTAACTCGCGCCGACCTAGACAAACAAACCACCATACTCGACAAAGAATCAGACCCCAGAAGACTAGCTATTTTAGAAGCTCTATACATCCAAACACTCAACCCCAGCATCAACAACCAAACACAAGACCTTCAAATTCTTCCTTCAGGCAAGCGCTACAGGCATGCTGCCCCCCCCCCTCCTCTCGCCCCGCGCCCCCCTCCCTTACGCTTCCACGCTCAGCACACAACTGACAACACCAACCAATCACAGCCACCCACAGCCAACAACCAACCACCGATAAGATTTAGTGCCCGTCTCGCGAATAGACTTCCTTCCACTAATGAACAGCCACCACACACCCAGTAGCTCCGCCCACCTCCCTCTACTTGATCCTCGAATTTTGTATAAATATCATGCTTTGTCCCTATTCTAATCATTACCTCTCCATTCCCTGAAGATGCAAGATGTTTACTTGTGAAACGTTGGATCCACCATGAATTTTGCTAACCTTTTGTACCTCATCTTTGAACCCCAGAGGAAAATTGTTAGAACTATTGAAAGCTGTAACAATAAAATCCTGAATGCTGAAACTGCTATAGCTTTTAACCTCGTCTGTTTAAAAGAGAATCTATTACCTGGCTATACTAATATATATATATATATATGTAGAGAGAGAGAGAGAGAGAGAGAGAGAGAGAGAGAGAGAAAGAGAGAGAGAGAGAAAGAGAGAGATAGAGAGAGAGAGAGAGAGGGTGTCCCAGGAGAAAAGAGTATAATTTTGGAAATGATAAAACAAGGTATTTAAGTCCGAATCAATACCATAATTTTGACCTAAAACCATAACTATTGCACACATTCAAAAAATATGTTTTTGACTGACCGTCGCATTCACTCACCGAATGTACGTGTGAAGTTTGTAAAAATCAAT
Source organism: Paralithodes platypus (assembly GCA_032716605.1). NCBI lineage: Eukaryota > Metazoa > Arthropoda > Malacostraca > Decapoda > Lithodidae > Paralithodes > Paralithodes platypus. Next base: position 17,093,090 of record CM064524.1, read on the forward strand.
TGTTTTCAAAAACACTTTTCCCTGATTACTAAAAAGGTGAAGATTAACCATATATCAAAGAAACATATCACAGATGAAATCAAATCACTTATAAAAGAACGTAATAAACTCCAACGAAAATTCATGAAGACACCTCTAACATTGTTTTTTGTCTATATTCTATATTCTATTTTCCATATATGGTGACTCTTATCAGTCTTTGCAACCGAGTCACATAGATTCATCATAGATGAATCGATCTGCAAAGTCACAATATTTAAAAAAATAAATTCTAAGTTTCATCTGTAGTCTCTAAGAAAACATGGTCAGTGATCAACGAAATCTGTCAACGAAAAAATACCAAAACCTCACTTATCGAGATTGATAACGATAGCGACTTAGCCCCGGCTGAACTATTTAATGATCATTTCACAAACATTGGTCCGACATTATCTTAACAATTAAAGCCATCTGAAATTTGTTTTACCTCCTCCAAATTAAATTAATTAAAATTCAATGTATCACTGCAGTAGAAATACACAATATTCTAAACTCCATCCATTATGGTTAAGCGGGCCATGATGAATTGACCATGAAAGTTATCAAACACGCTTCATCCATTTTGAGCACACTACTCACCCATATATGTAATTGCTCTCTTAGTTTTGGTGTATTCCCTGATCCACTTAAAGTAGTTAAGTGATTCCTATTCACAAATCTGGATCTACCCATGAAATACAAAATTACCGACCAATATATATTTTTCCCTCAATAAGCAAAGTTCTAGAGAAAGTAATATATGCAAAAGTTATGGAATATCTAAACATTAACAATATAAAATCATCTAATCAGTTTGGCTTTCGTCCCTTAAAATCAACAGAAACTGCATTACGATGTTTTACTGAATATGTTGGAAGCCTTTGATAGAGACGAGTTCACTGTTAGTGTGTCTCGACCAGTCAAAGGCGTTTGATACCGTGGATCATGATATCTTGCTATACAAAACTTGCACACTATGATATAAGAGGAAAATATTATAAGTTATGTTCGAGCTAGGTGTTAAACCGATACCAATATGTATATGTAAATAAGGACATTTCTAACAAACGCAAAATCATTTGTGGGGTACCACAGGGCTCTATACTTAGTCCTCTTTTATTGTATATACTGTATATATATATATATATATATATATATATCAAGAACATCACTAGGTCCAGTAACATTCTAAAGTACAATATTTTTGCTGACGGCTCTACCCTCTACAAAAGTGATAACAGTATTTGCAATTTAATTAATATCATGAATACCCAATTGAAACATATTACGTCATGGTTGCTCGCACATAAGCTTACTTAAAACTTATTACAAAAACTCAATTCATGATGCTCCATCGACATATAGAATTTATCTATCCAATCCCACCTTAATTATTGAACAACTTCGTTCTCGCTGAGCATACACAAACCAAGTTTCTGGGAGTAACCATAGAAAATCACTTATATTGGTATCAACACTTTAAAATCTTGAGACAAAATTGCTGAACAGTGCGTTATTCTTTGCTTAACTATATTTAATCCAAGAAAAAAAATCCCCTATACTAATATAGTATTCATTAATTTACTCGAACCTTATCTAGTGTAACACTGTTTGGGGCGCTGCGAGCAGGGAGGCACTCAATCCCCTGGTTATTGTACAAAAACGAGTGGTGAGAATAATCGAAAGATTAGGAAAGAAAGAACATACCAATGATGCCTGTTTTAATAACACATTACTAAAACTTCCTGACATAGAAATTATGAATTGCGCAACTTTTATATGTAACAGTATTAATGGTCTAGCCTCAAATAACTACTACACCTATAATATGAATAATAAATACCAGATGAGAAATAACAATAACTTAAAATTGCCTTGTGTTCCCTCTGCGCTGTCTCAAACTCAAATCAGATACCATGAAGCTAAAATATACAACAATCTCTTTAATTATATCACACTCTTACCTACTGAAAATAACTTCAAAAGCCGCTTAAAAATAATATACTTGCAAGCTATACTACCCACTGTGTGTTGTTTGTCGTCCATCAACATACTATCAAAAGTTAATTTATAATCATTGTAGTGTTGTTTAATGGAATCGTAACATTTGTGTACCTGAGATTGTAATAATGTTCTAGGTATGTCAGTTTATGTAAACATATTTTTTAATTAGTATATGCATTTGCTTATTTGTGTGCCTCACTTACTCAGAGTAATCCAGCTAGCTCTCACAATAACCTCCTCCTCCTATCCACTTCACTACACTAAACATGTACACCACACTTCCTTCTTCCACACCAAATGTATTTTTTACTATGATGAATTCTAGCCCAGCCTCGGAATCCACAGAGGGTGGGGGGGGTCAATAAATGCCGCCACACCCGCCCGACCTTCCCCTGACGATCCCTCAAAATTACCTGAACCTCGGCCTGTTACTCTTTCTATTAACTTTTGCAACATTCGCGGACTTTCCTCTAATGTTCCCTCTGTTGAACACCAGCTCTCCTCCTAAAAACCTGATCTTCTTTTCCTCACCAAAAAAAACAGGTGTCTGAAGCAACTGCCAGCAGCCCCTTCTCTGTATCCTCCTACTTTCTCTATCCTAGTTTCATTGCCAAAAGCGGATGTTGTGCATACGTGCTCAACAAACTCACTTGCTTTCGTGTTCTCTATTTCGACTCCTCTGAATTCTCAACAAAGAAATTCCCTGTCATTCTCTTACTAAATATTTATGTGCTGTCTATCTTTCCCCTAACTCTACCGACTTTCCCAAATTCTTTGATTATCTAAACTTTACAGTGGAACACATTCTATCCATTTATCATTTCCTAGAAATCTCCATCTTAGGAGATTTCAACGTTCACCACCCCCAATGGCTCTTCTCTCACACTACTGACCAACTTGATGAACAAGCCTACGTCTTTTCTATCCATAATGACCTAGAGCAGTTAGTTCAGCATCCCACCCGTATCCCGGATTGCCTCGGAGATCGGCCCAACATTCTTGACTTGTTTCTAAATTCTAACCCTTCTTCTTATACTGTCGATCTCTTCTCTCCTTTGGGCTCCTGCGACCATAAACTTATCTCTGTCACCTGTCCTATCTCTCCAGTACGGCCACCCGATCCTCCTACCTGGCGGCACTTGTGACACTTTGGCGCTTCTGACTGGGAGGCTCTCCGGCAGTACTTCTTTGATTTCCCATGGGTTGATTTTTGCTTCCATGGCCGAGGACCCGAGGAGAGTGCTGAATGCATTACCAAGGTAATCCTATCGGGTATGGAAGCATACATTCCATTTTCTTTCTCTCAGTCTAATGCAAAAAAATCTTCGTTACTCACGCTTGTTCTACTGCTGTTCGCAACAAGGAGGAAGCATTCAAACAGTACCGATGCCTTAAAACTCAAGAATCTCATTCTTCCTATGTGTCTGCCCTGAATCAAGCCAAATCTGTTCTTCGACTTGCCAAGCACTCTTTCATCAATAATAAATGCACTGAACTATCCAACTCTAGCTCTTCCCAACCTTTCTGGAATCTAGCCAAAAACCTCTCCAACAATTTTTCTACTTCGTCTTTCCCTCCCCTTTTCCACTCTGATGGCACAACCATCACTTCTTCCTCTGACAAAGCTGAACTCTTCGCTCAAACTTTTGCTAGAGACTCCACCTTAGATTACTCCGGTGCTATTACTCCCTTTCCACCCCCCTCTCCCCTACTTATGCCTAATATCCTAATCTCTTTTAAAGATGTACTTTCTACCCTCTCTGGGCTTAATAATAAGAAGGTGAACGGTGTTCCTCCTGTTGTACTAAAAAACTGTGCTTCCGTGCTGACTCCCTGCCTAGGCGAACTCTTTCGTCTCTGTCTCTCCTCTAACGTCTTCCCATCATGCCGGAAGTTTGCTCTCATTCAACATATCCCAAAGAAGGGTGACCGGTCTCAACCCTCCATTTATCGTCCAATTGCTCTCGTCTCCTGTATCTCTAAAGTTTTTGAAACTATTTATGCTTCCAAATTTCTTAAGCATTTCTCTTTTCATTATCTTCTCTCAGATTGCCTGTATGGCTTCCAGCTCAATTGTCACTCTACTGGTGATGTTCTTTCATATCTTACTAACTTTTGGTTATCCTCCTTTCGGGACTTCGGTGAGACATTTTCTATTGCACTAGACATATCCAAGGCCTTGAATAGAGTCTGGCACAAATCTTTAATTTCTAAACTACCCTCCTTCGTTTTTTATCCGTTCATCTGTGCCATTGTCTCTAATTTCCTTTCCGGATATTCCATAGCTGCGGTTGTGGATGGCCATCTCTCACTTCCTCATCCTATCAACTCCGTTGTTCCTCAGGGCTCTGTCCTATCTCCTATTATCATTCTAATTTTCATAAATGATCTTCTCAACTGTACCTCCAGTCCCATCCATTTATACGCAGACGACTCTACCTAACACTACTCAATTAATTTTCCAGAACGCCCCAGCCAGCAATGCCTCAAAGACAAACATAATGAAGCTATACAACACTTATCTTCTGATTTACCTGTTTTTTCCAATTGGGGCAGAGAAAATCTTGTTGTCTTTAATGCTTCCAAAACCCAATTTCTCTATCTATCTCCCCATAAGGAACTCCCAGAGGACTATCCCTTATTCTTCAACAATACAAAAATCAGTCCTTCATATTCTCTCAATATTCTTGGTGTCTCTTTTTCTTCTGCTTACACTTGGAAGGACCATATTACCAGTCTTGCTAAAGCACCCTCACAGAAGCTAGGTGTGCTCAACAGCCTCAAGGGTTTCTTTACCGCTGCACAGCTTCTTGCTCTGTACACGGGCACAGTGCATCCTTGTATTGAGTATTGTTCACATGTGTGCGGAGGATCCTCTCATACCGTACCCATAGACAAAGTAGAAAGGAAGGCCTTTCGTATCATTAATTCCCGCCCACTCACCAACTATCTACAAACTCTCTCTCTTCGCCGCAATGTTGCATCTCTCTCGTTATTCTATCGCCACTACAATAATCAGTGCTCTTCAGAGCTCTCCCAGTAGGCTATACCACCTCCCCTACGTAGGGTACGTGGTACCCACCTTACAACACAATCCCACCCCTACTCTGTGCAACTCTCCAACCCAAGAGTGAAACGTTACTCTCAGACTTTCTTCTATTCAACAGCTGAGCCCTAGAACTCTCTCCCAGAATCAGTCTTTCCCTCCTCCTATGACTTAAATTGCTTCAAACTCCATGTGTACAGGCATTTTGGGTCGAACATCCCTTGATTTTGGCCCTGTCACTCTTTCAACTATGGGTGAGGCACTCGCTATAGGCAGTTCTTCCCTTTGTCTCCCTCACTCACATAGAAAAACAAAAAAACAAAAACACTTGTATATGCTTTTATATTATGTATGTGTACGTATGTCTGTTCGTATTTGTGTGAATGCGTTAATTTTGTGTATTAATTTTAAGTGTACATTAAAATCGTATGTATACCATAATTGTATGTAAATATTAATGCTAATAATAAAATAATTTATTATGTCAATCAGTCTTCATCTTTTTTATCTAAGGGCTCTTAAAAGATTATATACTAGATTCATCAAAGAGCCTTGTCTGCAAATTTGATTATTTTGTTTTTATACAATGCAACTTAGACTAAATGCAGATTTCAATCAATCAGTCAATCATGGGCCCAATGTAAATTTCCCGAGCCTACCGAATTCACTTGTCTTTATGATACTGTCAGGGACACTTGGGCCTATACCAGAGGCGTCCCCCGACAGTACTGCTAGCGACGTCCAAAACGAAACTGTTCAGTCGGTGCCAGAGCAAAATCAAAGGGAAAGGGAAAATACCCGCCCACTCTGGGGCATATCCCTTGGAATACTATATTATGGCTATCACAAGACAATTTTATTCAGTTTAAGAAGGAATTTAGAAAGTCGAGGGGTACAGAAATGCCCCCAGTGGTTTGGCCCCTGATGCTGACCCATCAAAATGTACTACACTGCGACCTCCCACTCTATACATGTCTGTAACATCCGTGGCCTTTCCTCTAACTTCCACTTATTGAAAACCACCTCTCCTCCTCCAACCCTGATTTTTTTTTCTCACCAAAACCCAGTTGGCTGGGACTACTGACAGTAAACCTTTCTCTGTATTATCCTATTATCTCTATTCTCAGTTTCAAGCCACAGGTGGATGTTTGTTATATTATGTGCATAACAATCTTGCTTTCTCTGGTGTTCTCAACTTTGATTCTTGTGAATTATCAACTCTCTGGCTACAGCTTTTTTTGTCACTCAAACTAAATTATTTATGCGTTGTTTATATCTTAACTAATTCTACTGACGAACCAAAATTCGTTGACAATTTAAGTTCTTAAGTGAAACACATTCTATCCATTTCTCCTTTCGCAGATATCTCCACCTTAGGAGATTTCAATGTTCGCCATCTTTTCTATCCTAAATTACCTAGAGCAGTTAATGCAATACCATACTCGTATTCCTGATCGCCTAGGAGATCGGTTCAACATTCTTGACTTATTCCTAATGTATAATCCTTCTACTTTACGCTGTAAACGCTCCGTTGGGTTCATCCAATCACAACCTTTATATGATGTTACCTATCCTATCTTTCGAGTACGGCCAAAAAAATAAAATAAAAAAAGTGATAGGTGAAAAAGAAGATTTAACAAGTAATTTACCCGTACAGAACCAGTGTAGACCTTTTCAGCTTATTATGGCTACTATTATACGATCGTATTCCGTTTCTCCAGCAATTTTCTAATGTACTATTTTAATTCCCAACGCCAAACACCTCCCGATGAAATTAATGAAAGCATATGATCCACCCGGGATTCGAACCTAGGTTGGAGTGAAATTAATGCAAATAAATTAGCATTCGGTTCAGGGATATCTCGTAGCGAGGTCGGTTCTATATGATCTGTGCCCCATGAGTATCCTTCGCTCTCCCTTAACCATAGGCTATTCATAAGTGCAGTTGTTAGATTAATATCCAGTATTCGATATATGGATATCAATCTTCGTCATGTGCTATGGTTATAACTGAATTGATGGTGTAATGGATAGAGTGCTTAAAATATGTTTATGGTAACCCAGGTTCTATTACAGTGTATCACATGCTTGCTTTCATTCATTTTATTGGGAGGTGTTTGGTGTTGGAGTGAAATTAATGAAAATTGATTACAGATCTTAAACACTCAAACCATTACACCATCAAGACAGTTAAAGGTTAAGTACATGACTACGATTTTATATCCATTTATCGAATACTGGATATCAAGCTTCAAATTATCTCGATTAACCCTTTTTTCTACCTCAAATCTTGCTTAAACTTCACAAAATCATTTAAATATAGCAAGACAAAAATAAAAATACGTCGCTGTACAGAATGGGTTAAACATATAGAGACTGCGAAACATAAACGATTGAATGCGATAGAAGATACCAATACATATGAAGGAAAAGCTGCAATTGCTATAATACTTTATAAAATAGGAACTAAGGATGTTAAGAATTTCACATATAATTCGGAGAACTGTTACAGGAAAAACCTGAACAAAATATATAACAGGAAAATCTGGTTTAAGATTGGACTCGAGAAAACATCAAAACAATATACTGTATATAAAGAGAAAGAAAACAAAATAAAGACAAATATAGAACACCACACAACGGCAAATTGATAGTAGTTATACAACAAAAGAAAGAAAGAAACGGTTAGCCTGTTATAGAAAACCAAAGAAAAAAGGCAAAGTAGAAAAAGGAAAGTAAACGACAGGAAAGTTAAAATATACAAAATAAAACGTGGGGGGGCGGGGGGACTGGTTCAAAACATCATGATTCAATTTCTCGCCTTGTTCGCTTCATTGAGAAAGTTTTAGTGTGTCATCCAGAGCATCGTTCACAAGTACCGAGCTACTGTATAACTTTATCACCATCATTTACAGCTACTTTTATTAGAGGCAAAGTTACATGCACACACTTTGAAGATGGATTTGAGCGAGTTGTAACATCTGAGTATAATGTTTTTGTTATTATTGATTTACTTAGTTTGTATCGTCAGGCTTTGTTATATGATTTTACGACTATTAGTGCATTGTTCTGTTGTTGATTTGTATATTATTAACACACACACACACACACCCACAAACTCCCCATTCTCCTTCCCTAGAGCAACAGAAGCTTACTCACGGTGCAAACGCAAAAATAAATACATAAATATAATTAAACCCAATACAATTATATATATATATATATATATATATATATATATATACAGTATATACTGTATATATTTATATAAACTTGAAAGAGAGAGAGAGAGGAGTTATGTGTGGATGTGGGGGCGTGCCTGGATAAGTTTGGCAAGAGCGAAATAATATTGGGGATATGAATGGGAAGGTGGGTGATAAGAAAGTTGAGGGAGTGGTGGGAGGGTGGGGGGTACCGTCAGAGGTGAATGGGAATGGTAGTGCACTTGTGGACGTATGTGTGGGGATGAGGCTGTGGATAGCCAACACCTTCTTCCGACACAGAATGATACACAGGTACATTTGAAAAGTGGTGTGGAGGAAGAAGGATAAGGATAAGACAGTGGTGGAACGAAAGGCACTGATTGATTAGTGGAAAAACGAATGAAGAAGTCTGTGCTGGATGCTAGGGTGTATAGGGGTATTGGAGGGTGCCTGTTTGACCATTATGTAGTAGTAGCTAAAATTAGGATACAAAAGAAGTGGGTGAGGAGAGCTGGAGGGAGCCGAGAGGAGGGTGGAATGGCGAGGAGGGTGGAAACGCTACAGGAGGAGGAAATCGGGGAAGAGTACAGGAGAGCAGTAGAAAGACAACTAGCTAGGTTTGACCTGGAAGGTTTGGAGGACGTGGAGATGAGAAAAGTGTTTAAGGAAGAGATCTGGGCAGCATGTGAGGAGGTGTGTGGAGTAAGGAGAAGAGGGAGGGGAGTGAATGGTATAGCATGGTGGACAGAAGAGGTAAAAATAGCTGTGGAAGACAAGAAGAAAGCGTATAGACTCTATAGAGAGAAGTTGGGTAGTAGAGGGAATGAAGATTTGGAGAGACTGAAACGAGCGAGGTACATGGAGAAAAAGAGAATGGTGAAGAGAGTAGTGAAGGAAAGTAAGAGAAGAGTAGAGGTGTGGCAGAGTGGTCTTGCCACTGGACTGGTAATCCAATGGACCCGGGTTCGAATCCCAGTATGTCAATGGGAAGATATTATTGGGATGGAATTTGTGCTGTACCTAGTTTCAGTGCATTACCACAGCACACCGAAATGCCAACAAAATACCCTCATTGTTCCCTGATTAAATAACACTGTATGAATATTCCCATATTCAAAATATGTTACAGGGGGGGGCAATGCCTAGTGAGTTAATTGCTCAATAGGTGGCGTTCTGATAGTGAGGGTCCGAGTGTGGGGGATGAGACTGTGAAGCGCGGAGGCGGAGCAGCTTCAGAAGATGGGGTTGCTTCGAGCCGGGGTGCTTCGCATGTCTCACTCCCTAGACTGGAACAAGACCTCACGGGCCTCACCGTGTTCAGCAGTGTAGTGTAAAGGCTCTTAGCCTATGCCCGAGTGGGAGTAGTTGGAATATAGAAAAAAACAAAAACAAAACAAAATATGAGGAATTTGGAAGGAATCAGAGTGTAAAATGGAGGGCGTGTAAGAAACTGTTCTGGAAAGAAGTCAAGAAAGTTAGGGAAGGTAGCAAGGGAAACAGTGAGGGTGTGAGAGGTAAGAATGGACGAGAAGCAAGAGAGAGTCGAAAGATGGAGGGAGTACTTCAACGAATTGCTAAATGTAAGGAATGAAGCGCCAGCAAACATAGTTGGATGGGGTATCGGAGGGAGAAAAAGAGAAGTAGTGGAGGAGGAGTTGCGGATCAGGAGGAAAGAAGTTTGTGTAGCCATGAAAAGAGTGAAGTTGGGGAAAGCACCAGGAATAGATGGAGTGTGTGGGGAAATGTTGAGGTATGGTGGTGAGATAGTGATCGAATGGGTATGGAAAATGTGCAAACTAGCATGGGAGAAGGGGAGTGCACCTGATTACTGGAAGACAGGTATAATAGTACACCTATAAAAGGGTAAAGGGGAAAAAGGAGTGTGTGGTAACCACCGAGGAATATGTCTTCTAAGCGAAGTAGGGAAAATGTACAGTAGGGTAGTGATTGAGAGAGTGAGAGCGAGAACGGATAAATGGATAGGTGACGAGCAGGGCGGATTTAGGAAGGGAAGACGATGTGTAGATCAGATTTTTACCCTGAAATGTTCTGTGGAGAAATATCTGGAGAAGCAACAATAGCTGTATGTTGCCTTTATGGACTTGGAGAAAGCCTATGACAGAGTGGATGGAGAAAGTATGTGGAAAGTACTTAGAATATACGGAGTAGATAGCAAGTTGCTGAAAGCAGTGAAGAGCATGTATGAGGGTGCAAAGGCGACAGTACGTGTGGAGAATGAGCAGAGCGAGTTCTTTGATTTGAATGTTGGGTTGAAACAAGGATGTGTGATGTCCCCTTGGTTGTTTACTGTATATATGGATGGAGTCGTGACAGAAATACAAGGTAGAGCAGTGGATGTTGTTGTATCGCTGATAAGGGATGGGAAATGAGTGGAAGCTACCTGTACTGCTGTTTGCTGATGATGCAGTGCTGATGACCGAGTATCTATTTATCTGTGTCTGTCTTTGTGCTATCTTTCTTCGTATATATCTGACTATCTATTAGTTGTTGTTCTCTTCTTCTTCGTTATAGTTTAGATGTGGCTGTCTAACTTTGTATCTATCTAACTATCTATTTGTTGTTGTTCTTCGTTATATTTTAGATGTGTCTGTATTTTCTCTATTTTTCTTTATATTTATCTGACTATCTATTTGTTATTGTTGTTGTTCTTTGATATATTATATTGGTTTAAGTGAACAGTGGAGGAGGTATAGTGGTGATTCACAAATCGCTGGAATCATTCTAACTTCCTACCTTGATCTCTTCATTTAATCCTCGTTTCCATAGTTCTTCTAACTTTGCAGCACTTCATTCCTTTCATTCTTCTTCCATTCCTCCCTCCTCTTCTTTATTCCGCCCCCCCCTCCTCCCTGTCATCCTTTCTGACTATACTGTTAATTGGTAGCTCTGAAGTTAATGAAAAAAAAAAAGTAAAGTAAGAGAATTGCTTAGTATCGAATTATATATATATATATATATATATATATTGTTACGTATCTTGATCCTCAGGTGGTTAACTTGATGAATCTAGATAGCACAGAGATATATATTAAGGTATCAGTCAGCTGAAGGCAAAACAAAAGTAAAATCTAATAAAATAATTTCCTGTTGTTGCTTCCTTTCCTTTTGGATCTTAGGACTTGGTATCCTTTATTGACTGATACTCTTTACTTATGAAAAATACTGAAAACTAATTAAAGTCATGTAGTATTTATAAAGATTTATTATTTAACCGAAGCTTAGTAGGCTATGGTTATGAACCGAATAAGTTATAGCTAAAGAAGGACTATTAATTTTATAAAAAGTCTTGAAAGATAAATAGTAAAGTAAGAATATTTCTGTCTCTTACCCTTTTTGAAATGAATAGATAGTTTTCTTGTCCTTTTATTTATATTTAATGTAATTATTCTTGGTTCTTGTCTTACGTTAATAGTATTATATTATTATTATCATCAGGAGTAATATCAAAGTCACATAAAAAGTTAGATATATTAATAATTAGTTAAATTTATTTCTTAACCACGTAACATTGAAGTTGATTAGAGTAAATAAAGTTACAGGATCGTTTCATAGATTCGATTCAGGTCTCACTCAAATAATATGAAAAGCAAAATATAATATTTTGAAGCAAAAGAATTTTCTTCAGCTTAGAAAATCACTATAAGTAATATTAACACAGCCATGTTAGTCTAAGGCGATATTACTAATACGAGACAATAGCATCACCGTACTAAACACCATTAAGCAATGTAAGCTTAATTCAAAGAAAATGAAAGAACTCGTAAGTATTAATATAAAACAATAGTATTACTTTCATCATAACCCAATTACTTAAAGAGTTGCTTTAGTCCACAAGTTAGTCAACTAAAATAGTTAAGTACATAATAATAGCGTTAACGTTAATTCCCAATTAAATAGTTAAGCACGTAATAGTAGCGTTCACGTTAATTCCCAATTAATTAGTTAAACACATTACACACATTAAACACATCACGGTAATTCCCAATCACATATCTCACTAACCAACATAACGTAAGTGTTTACACCGAACACACTTAACACACATTTATATAATCTGACTGACAGTCACAATCCCATTATAATACTTCACCCCGTCTTCCTCCAGCTGCAAGTTCACCTTCCCCAACTCCAAATGAGACTGATTTGAATGCCCACAACTCGGGTCTTATATACCAAACAATGATGGTGTAGGAACGAATCAGGAGGCGGCGGGTGGTGCCGGCGCCAATCATAGCTCCTCGAATCACATAACAGGTGCGAGGTCCATTCACAGCTCCTGGCGTCGATCATACGTCATAGCATCGGTCATCGAGGTATGAAGGCTAGCATGCTGGTATGGGGCGAGATGGTTTGCCCACTCGCTCGTTCGCTAGTCTGCTTCACCGTTTTGGGTAGTGGGCTCCTTCAACTCTAATTCTAACTCTTAAATTAACATACAGGGCTCCGTATGTCAGACCTCCCCCCTAGAAAAGAGTTTAAGGAGTATAGTACATAAAATTTAAACATAATACATAAATAGATTTACCACCAGATTGGCAACAGCAAGATTATAAATGAGGATATAAGAAGGATATCACCCAAAGTAGGCAACGGCTCCAGGTACCACATCAGAACATAGCCGGAACGTAGCTGGAGCGTTATTCGAACTGCAAGGCATCTCACAGCTGAAGGCTTAAAAGCGCACTACAAAAGCATGATATTTACCTCGCTACAAGGGAGAGCTAATTGCCAAAATCCTCTCATTAAATTATACTTACTGCTGCATGAGGCCAAACTGGTAAATGCAATCTTTGATCCGTGGCAGTGGGTAGGTATCGTTCTTTGTGACAGCATTGACTTGCCTATAGTCCCCACAAAACCCATGGCTCCCGTCTGGCTTCGGCACAAGTATGACCGGACTACTCCACTGGCTGAAGGCCCTTGTGATCAGCTTGTTTGAAAAAAAGAAGTCAAGCTCGACCTGCAGTATACTCCTGCGTTGTGGCGAGACACGGTAGGGGGATAGTTAATGGGAGTTGCATCCCCTACGTCGATGTCGTGCACGGCCAAAGAAGTAAGCCCTGGAGTATCACGGAACACATTGGGAGACTGAGATAAAACAGAGATTAGTTGGTTCGCTTGATCAGAGGGAAGATGACATAGTTTAGATGGTAATTCCCTCAAAGCCACTGAATTATACTGAAAGTTGGATAGGCTACATGACAAGTCAAAGTCTGCATGGATACCTTCAGGCTCTGGAACAGTCTGTTGCGGGTCAGTAAGAGAACTGAAGACTTTGTCCGCACCAGGCTGCTCACAGGTCCTGACATTCACTGCCACAGTGGGAGAATCTGGAGGAGAGGAATCAGGGGACCTATGGTAGGGCTTCAACATATTTATATGGAATACTTGCGTGGGCTTTCTCCTGTCTGGGGTAGTTACTAGATAATCGGTAATGCTCACCCTCCGAATTATCTTATATGGGCCCCTGAACTTGGCAGATAAAGGTTGGCCAAAAACTAGCTCATTAGGGGAAAAACCCAGGGATTCAGTTGGAACCTCACGAGTAGCAAATAAAAGAAAAGGTACCCCCTTATCCCACTCAACTCCGGTCTCTGTACAATACTTACGTAACATTCCCTTTAATGTCTGATGATATCGTTCGAGAACCCCTTGACTCTCTGGGTGGTAGGTGCTAGACTTTACATGCTCGATTCCCAACTCCTTCAGGGACTGCTGGAAAATGTTAGAGGTAAAATTAGTTCCTTGATCACTTTGCACCTCATGGGGGAAACCCATTCTGGTGAACAATTTGAGCAGTTCCTTGATAACAGTTGGAGCAGAGGTAGTCCTTAAGGGTATAGCCTCTGGGTAGCGAGTTGCCATGTCCATGATAGTTAATAAATAAATGTTACCTTGGGAAGTCTTAGGCAATGGGCCTACAATGTCCACTACCACCCGAGTAAAAGGATTCTCGAAAACGGGCAAGGGCACCAGAGGATGTACAGGCACCTTCTGATTGGGTTTTCCTGTCATCTGGCAAGTGTGACACACTCTACAACACTCCACTACATCTGCACGCATTCCTGGCCAGTAAAAGTGGGATCTGATTCTGTCTAGAGTTTTTCTCACACCTAGGTGTCCTGCCAATGGTATACAATGTGCCATTTCCATGATATCTTTACGACAAGGTTTGGGGACTACTACTTGATGGACGTCCCAAGCCCCGTCATCGATTGGTCTGTGTGGCGGTCTCCATCTTCGCCACAATACTCCTCCTTTGAGGTAGAAACATTCACCACCCTCCTTCTCACATTCCTCTTCACTCACGGACCTGGCAGCTAACTCCTTGCATTCACTATCATCTCTCTGTAGCTCTACCAGGCCGCTAGGACAATTTGGAAGGGTTTCATGGTCATCGTTAGGGTCAAGATGAGCCATAAAGGTGTCAGATAAATCCACCTCAGTCACATCATCAGGCACAGTTGGAGCATCATTCACACTCTCATCATCCCTTTCATCAACTCTTACATTCGGTACATTTCTGTCTGAGGGAACTGCTACTTGAGACATTGAACGTTTGTCAGCACACACAGGGAAAACAGTTGGCAACTCCTTGTCGAGCTCACCGGTTAGTGGCTCGTTAACAGGGGAAAGTGACAAAATGGGGTCTGGTCGGACTTTCTCACCTGCTACATCATTCCCCAAAAGGAGAGTTACCCCAGGCACAGGGATATCTTGGGGCCTACACAAAGCTATGGTGGCCTCACCCTGTAGTAACTCACATTCAATTTCGCCTTTTACCAAGTATGCATAAAACTGGCCTCCAGCACCTCTCATTACAACTGGTTCGCCAGGTGGGCACTCAGTGTAAGGATTCACCATGAGGGTGCTAGTAGAACCTGTGTCTCTCAGAATTTTTACCTCATGCATGCAACCATTTAATCTCACGTTGCCAGATGAAATAAAGGGACGGTAACTGTCCTGCACTGATGGTGAAATTATTATTGGTTTAACCCTTGTGGGTTGCACCACACATGCTACTACACCCCTGTCTAGATGATTTACGTTAGCTGCTAGGTACTCCTTCTGTCGAGAGTCCTGCATTAAAGGAACTTTTGGTGCTAGGTACTCCTGTCGGGAGCCCTGCATTAAAGGCACACATGGAATTTGAGATACGGCGGCAACTGTCTGCCCCGATCTCTCGGTTTTTTCCTTGGCCCAGCACTGATAAGCTAGGTGGCCTCTCATGCCACAAAAAGTACATACTTTAGGGGATACGGGAAAGTTCCCTCTTTGAGCATTACTATTAGTTTGGGGCCCACCTCTGTTACCATTGCCCTGAGTCGCATTTTTAGTTGGGGGAACATTTCTATTTTGGCTAGCTGGGGAAGACGTTATAGGCTTGTGACTGGGTCCGTCAGATTTGTGATTGGGATACTTAAAATTAGAACTAGAATTATCGTAGGGCTTCTTTCCACGAAATTTGTTGTTGAGCACGTAAGTGTCAGCCATGTCAGCGGCGTCAGCAAGACAATCTACCTTTTTCCCCTTTAAGTGATAGGATACAGAAGAATCAATTTTCCATAGGAAATTTTCTAACAGGACCAACTCCTTCAGATCGTTGTAGCTTGTGACTTTCTTACTCTTGACCCAATGATTGAAAGTTTTAGTCATGGTCCTGGCAAATACCTTATGGGTTTCTTCTACTTTCTTCTGGTTTTTACGAAAAGATTGCCTGTAAGCCTCAGGCTGCAATTGATAGGTTTTTAGGATAGCTTCTTTGAGATTGTCATAATCCTGCCTAACTTCTGCTACTTCTGACAAATACGTGGCTCGAGCCTGCCCTGTCAAAACAGTTTGTAACATAAAAGGCCATTGATCTCTTGTCCACTTCATACCTCCAGCAACTTCCTCAAACAAAACAAAGAAATCCTGCACATTATCCTCAGTGAAAGGTGGAATGACACTAGTCATAGTCAATCCCAGAGGGGGAGCAATTACAGGAGCATTTGTATTGACATTTAGTTGAGCCGTACGATATTGATATTCATATTGTTCGGTCGTTGCTCTGGCTTTTATGCTAGCTTCTTCGGTATTTATTCTGGCTAGTTCTATACTTAGTCTGGCTTGTTCGGTCTTTGCTTCGGCATTTATTTTCATTCTGGCTAGTTCTAGTTCGTATATTTGATCACCGGTCAAACCAGGTGGCAATTGTTCATCAAGTTGGCTACGTTTACTCGGGATCCCACCAACTGCTCCGTCACCCTCCCCGCCTTCTACAGGGAACAGGTGGGTTTTTATGGTCTGAGCCACCTCTACTTTAGACATGTTTGAGACAGTTAATTGGAGATATGAGGCAAGCACTTTCAGTTCAGCCTTTGACAGACAGTCAATATCAGGGGCTGTGGGTTCTGATTCTATGAAAACTCGAGCATCTTCGTTATTAATTAGTTGAGGCATGATTAATATTTGATTGTTAAGTAGTGAAACGTTAATGAAACTGAGTGAAACTGTATGAAACGAATCCTGGCGAGGTCGCCACTCTTCTGTTACGTATCTTGATCCTCAGTGGTTAACTTGATGAATCTAGATAGCACAGAGATATATATTAAGGTATCAGTCAGCTGAAGGCAAAACAAAAGTAAAATCTAATAAAATAATTTCCTGTTGTTGCTTCCTTTCCTTTTGGATCTTAGGACTTGGTATCCTTTATTGACCGATACTCTTTACTTATGAAAAATACTGAAACTAATTAAAGTCATGTAGTATTTATAAAGATTTATTATTTAACCGAAGCTTAGTAGGCTATGGTTATGAACCGAATAAGTTATAGCTAAAGAAGGACTATTAATTTTATAAAAAGTCTTGAAAGATAAATAGTAAAGTAAGAATATTTCTGTCTCTTACCCTTTTTGAAATGAATAGATAGTTTTCTTCTATGTCCTTTTATTTATATTTAATGTAATTATTCTTGGTTCTTGTCTTACGTTAATAGTATTATATTATTATTATCATCAGGAGTAATATCAAAGTCACATAAAAAGTTAGATATATATTTAATAATTAGTTAAATTTATTTCTTAACCACGTAACATTGAGGTTTGATTAGGAGTAAATAAAGTTACAGGATCGTTTCATAGATTCGATTCAGGTCTCACTCAAATAATATGAAAAGCAAAATATAATATTTTGAAGCAAAAGAATTTTCTTCAGCTTAGAAAATCACTATAAGTAATATTAACACAGCCATGTTAGTCTAAGGCGATATTACTAATACGAGACAATAGCATCACCGTACTAAACACCATTAAGCAATGTAAGCTTAATTCAAAGAAAATGAAAGAACTCGTAAGTATTAATATAAAACAATAGTATTACTTTCATCATAACCCAATTACTTAAAGAGTTGCTTTAGTCCACAAGTTAGTCAACTAAAATAGTTAAGTACATAATAATAGCGTTAACGTTAATTCCCAATTAAATAGTTAAGCACGTAATAGTAGCGTTCACGTTAATTCCCAATTAATTAGTTAAACACATTACACACATTAAACACATCACGGTAATTCCCAATCACATATCTCACTAACCAACATAACGTAAGTGTTTACACCGAACACACTTAACACACATTTATATAATCTGACTGACAGTCACAATCCCATTATAATACTTCACCCCGTCTTCCTCCAGCTGCAAGTTCACCTTCCCCAACTCCAAATGAGACTGATTTGAATGCCCACAACTCGGGTCTTATATACCAAACAATGATGGTGTAGGAACGAATCAGGAGGCGGCGGGTGGTGCCGGCGCCAATCATAGCTCCTCGAATCACATAACAGGTGCGAGGTCCATTCACAGCTCCTGGCGTCGATCATACGTCATAGCATCGGTCATCGAGGTGTGAAGGCTAGCATGCTGGTATGGGGCGAGATGGTTTGCCCACTCGCTCGTTCGCTAGTCTGCTTCACCGTTTTGGGTAGTGGGCTCCTTCAACTCTAATTCTAACTCTTAAATTAACATACAGGGCTCCGTATGTCAGAATATATATATATATATATATATATATATATATATATATATATATATATATATGTATTGTCACTTCAACCAGATATATCAAGCTGTAAGTGTTTGTTTTAACTTGTATAATTCACGAGGTCTATTGTGGAGAGCCTTGGAAGAGGCTAGTTGCTGGCTATCCCTCTTCCTATCTTCCCTCGTGGCTAGCAGGACGGCGCCTGTAGTCTGTGTGGCCGGTTTATCATAAGTATACACAATGTTGTCTTATGTTTTATTTGATTACTTTGTATTGCTAGTGAGAGCCCAGGCTGACCTAGTTAATTGTATGTTCTGGCGGTGCCTGGCGCTTCCCGTTTCCCTCCGTCGCTTGGCTGTGGGCCGCGAGAGCTCACTTCAGTTCTGACCCTCGCTATGACAACATCACTGTCTGGTGTTGTTAAGCTTGCTTCCTTTTGTTTCCCTAAAATACCGCATTTATCTCTTTTGTTTCTTAGTAGATCGAAGCAGAGCAGGGCTGGAGTCATATTAAGCATGTTGTTTTTGTTTTAATCTTAGTAGTTTAATTACTAGAGTTTATTATTTTCGTTTACACTGCATTCCTTCCTCTGGCAAATATAGATTATAAGCTTCACACTGTTTTTCCATGTTCTTTTCCATTATTCTGATGCATTGTTTGACCATTATTAGATGTGCATATTATTCATGGTTGATATCACTGGGGGATTGGGAGGCTGGACTGTTTATCTCTGTTTTTGTCAGGCCTTTGAGTACTGAGGTTGCTGGGTGTGTGATATGGTAGGCTAGGCTTTTTTCCACCACACAGCATCCTTTGACTCAGGTCTTATCCAACCCTTTATTGGGTGGCAGCCAGCCTCCAACTTCCCCAGGATATCAACCCTTGTGCTTTGTTTAGTTTTTAGCAGCAATACCTTTGGTGCAGTCAGGGACTAGGGGTGGAGCCTGTTATTAGGTGAGGTTGTCCCCATTGCACTCGTTTGTATTGAGCTAACCCCAGATGATGTTGTAAGGGTTAAGTCATTAAAGTTGTTTACCTCTTACAACACCACTGCCGTGCTGTGCTGAAGAGAGCCACTCGGTGTATTATTAGGACATAGGCTAGGGATGATAGGCTTGGCACAGAGGATTATTGCACTGGACTTTCCATGGGTTTTTGCTCTGTATTGTTCTCAATTCCTAAGCGATTGGGTATGATATAGAGTGTTCTGGGAGTCTAGTAGTGGTATGGATAGGTAATACTTGGGCAGTTTAGAATAACCTTAGAAGTTCTCTTACATACTACACGCACTGTGGACTAGACTCGGGGACAATAGATATTTTTGTGTCTCCTTGTTACTGCTTTAATATTAAGAGCGTGTCTGTTGCAGGGTAGTACGGTGCTATGGGCTAGGCTAGTTAAGCATCTGGTTGCCCCGGCTCTCCCTCGTAACAGTGGCGACCTCAGGCCAGCATAGTGTGATAGTATAGAGTTCTGGTGGTGTGAAGCAATTATATTTAGATTGTCAGTATTTTTCTTGCAGTTGAAAGTCTACGCACATAGTACTCTTATTTCATTAACCCGTGTCCACAACTATTGCTAAAATGTCGCATTGTTGATTACATTCCTTCTTCCCCTCATGTGTCGTTGGCCACACCCCAGCATTTCACTGCCACTCATACGGTGGCTGCTCAGCACAATGTTCCCCCTTTCGCCCAGTTTCCTCCTATAACACCGATAGGGTCGAGAAGGAGTCCAGAAGTTGAGCTCCAGTTAAAGAGATTGGAGATGAAAGAGAAGATCGAGTTGAGGAAGTTGGAGATAGAGGAGAAGAGAATACAGGCCGAGAGAGAAGAGGTGCTGTTGTCTCGACGGCTAAAGCTCGTGCCAGCCTTCGATGAACTCAAGGTCACAGAGTGGTTCTTGCGTTTTGAGAAGAAGGCCCTCGAGTATCAGTGGCCGAGGCAACGCTGGGCAGTCTTGGTATCTAATGTCTTGAAAGGCAAGGCTCTTGATGCATACGATCGCCTAGAAGTGCAGGAGCTAGAGTATGATGTACATAAAGATGCTGTGTTAAAAGCCTACGAGCTGCGTCCCGAGGCTTACAGGTTGGCCTTCAGGGCGGGCTCGGAAGCAGCAGGGGGACTCGCACGTGGAATGTGCCATGTACCTGCGCAATACTCTAGCTAAGTGGCTGCATTCAGAGTCGGCTGGTACTTTTGAGGCGGCTTGTGAGGTTTGGCTGATGGAGCAGTTTACCAGCATAGTTGAAAAAGACATTGGGACAAAATTAAAAGTAAAGCGGTTTAAATCAATAAGGGAAGCAGCAGTTTGGGCTGATGACTTTGCACTAGCCCAGCGTGGCACGTGCATGGGGAGCATTGGTGACAGGAGAGACCGACCTGTGCACCAAGCAGCCACAGTATCAGCTCGCCCATCATCACCCAAAGGTACCACAAATAAGACACAACATTATACCAAGGCTGACAACCAGCAAGCTTCTACGGAAGTGAGATGTTATATTTGCAAGCAAGTGGGTCATATTAAACCTCAGTGTGCTAAATGGAAGGCTAACCAGGAACTCAAGGCTGTCCAGTTGGTGGTGACACTAGGGGAGGTGCCTGTGGAAGGCAAGCCAGGTACTGGTGAGTTAGGGGGGCATTGTTGGCCAGTGCGAAGCAGGGTAGTAAGCACTTTGCCGCCCCAGACCTTCTGATATTTTTGAGAGGTCAGAGGTAACTGCCTTGATGGAGCTACCTAGATACAAACTGAGCAAGTTGCAGCAAGAGGACCCCAGTCTGGGCCTCCTGTTTAAGAAGGTTGGTACGACTGGTGGGAAGAATGGTCAAGCAGAGAACTTTATTATAAAAGGGGCATTCTTGTATTGGCAGTGGAAGCCGGATACGAACTCATGTTTGGGGGAGGAGCAGTTAGGGGTGCCTGCCCAGTTCAGGGAAGGGCTGGTTAGGCTAACGCAGGTGGCACCACTGGCGGATCATTTAGCGGTATGTGAGACTACTGATAGGCTACATTCTCATTTTTGGTGGCCTAATATGCATGCATCGGTGGCTTCTTTTTTGATGTGTCATATTGGTAAGGTAGTTGGAGAACCCCACCCAGGAATACCCGTGGCACCTTTGATCCCTACACCTGCAGTTGAACCGCCATTGAATTGTGTCATAGTTGATATGGTTGGTTCCTTATTACCCACCAGTTCGGGAGATAAATACTTGCACACTTTAATTGATACTACCACTAGATACCCGGAGGCTATCCTGGTTACCAGCATGAACACGAAGATGAGAGACCATTGTAACAAACAGGCTAAATCTGGGGTGTTCAAGGTGGGCGACGAGGCATTGGCATGGTTGTCAGTTCAGGGTCGACCCATGGTTGCTAAGTTTTGTGGTCAGTATCAGGTCATTAAGCAGATTGGCGAGGTAGACTATGTAATAGATACGCCCGACCGTCGCATAGCCTCCCAATCCTCATAATAATTGTTGAGTCTAGCAATTTCTGGAGCTGTTCTCCCCTCCTGGGACTCTCGTGCCTGCATAATCGTCACTCGTGAGACAGACACCATACTGAGCACATACGCTGTGTGGGCTGTCACAGCCTTGCCCTGTAGTTCCCTTGTTAACCGCATTTACCATCTTGTTTCTTATTGAATAGTAGCATGGCAAGTCTGGGAGTCATTTAACCTAACTTTTATTAATATAACTTTATTATTTTGCATACAGGAGTTTTCTGCATTTGTTAGAGATACTGTATTTCTTTTCCTTGGCAATTTAGAGTATAAGCTTCTCTTTTTATTCTTCCATGTTGTTTCCATTATTTTATATTTATGTGTGAATATTATTCCTGGTTGATATCTCTAGTGGTTTGAGGATTGGCCTGTTTACTTAGTTTTGGTAGGCCTTTGAGGGACGGGGTTGTTGAGTGTGTGTGTAGGCCTGCAGTGCCATAATAGGCTACTTTCTTTTTCCCTTCCACCACACAGTATCCTCTAACTCGGGCCTTAGTTAACCCTTTAGGGGGTGGCAGCCAATCTGCAACCTACTAAGATACCAACCCTTGTGCCTTGTTTAGTTTTAGCAGCAATACATTCGGTGCAGTCAGGGACTAAGGGTGGAGCCTGTTACTAGGTGAGGTTGTCCCCATTATACTCGGGTGTATTGAGCTAACCCCAGATGATGTTGTAAGGGTTAAGTCATTAAAGTTGTTTACACCTTACAACACCACCGCCGAGCTGTGCTGAAGAGAGCTACTCGGTGTATTATTAGGACATTGGCTAGGGATAATAGGCTTGGCACAGAGGTGTATTGCACTGGACTTTCCATGGTTATTGCTCTGTATTGTTCCCTATTCCTAAGCGATGGGGCATGATATAGATTGTTCTGAGAGTCTAGTAGTGGTATGGTTAGGTATTATTTGGGCAGTTTAGAATAACCTTGAAGTTCTCTTGCATACTACACACACTGTGGACTAGACTCGGGGACAATAGATATTTTTGAGTCTCCTTGTTACTGCTTTAACACCTTAAGAGCGGCCTATGCGGTTTATTTATATGTACCGCCCAGCGGGGTGTTTTTAGCCAAAATAGGGCTGTTTACGTGATCATTTTCATGCCTAAATAAGACCCAGAACGTAAAACAAGTATCTATCCCTGAAAGGGCATAAACAGAGCTTTCGAATGACACCATAACGATCCTTTTATGATGGCTAGTTTTCTTGCAATAACCGTGCAACGCGAGTGCAAAAAGCATGTAATTAGGCACTTTCCCCATACAATTCCTTATATAGCGAGTGAGAGAGGTAGGAGGGAGGTGAGATTCATGTCAGTAGGTTCGCCGCGGTGGTCTGGAGCAGTCATACGCTCGCTACTCTCCTGCCACCACTTGTCTCTCTCTCTCAGCAACATTACGTGCTGAAATTGCCACTCGACCTATGTCGAGCACCGCCACATAGTCCAGCTTTATTTAACTCGACTTATGTGGTGAGCCGCTTTTTAAGGGTTAATAAGCAAAGAGGAAGATAACCATTTTTCCTAGAGAACCTGCATGTCTTGGTGTTTGAGTCAGATATTAACACCTTACGAGCGGCCTATGCGGTTTATTTATGTGTACCGCCCAGCGGGGTGTTTTTAGCCAAAATAGGGCTGTTTACGTGATCATTTTCATGCCTAAATAAGACCCAGAACGTAAAACAAGTATCTATCCCTGAAAGGGCATAAACAGAGCTTTCGAATGACACCATAACGATCCTTGTATGATGGATAGTTTTCTTGCAATAACCGTGCAACGCGAGTGCAAAAAGCAGGTAATTCGGTACTTTCGGTACATAATTGAGTATGTAGCGAGTGAGAGAGGGAGGAGGGAGCTGAGATTTGTGTCAGTAGGTTCGCCGCGGTGGTCGGGAGCAGTCATACGCTCGCTAGTCTCCTGCCACCACTTGTCTCTCTCTCTCAGCCACATTACGTGCCACTCGAGTTATGTCGAGCGCCGCCACATAGTCCAGCTTTATTTAACTCGACTTAAGTGGTGAGCCGCTTTTTAAGGGTTAAGAACGTGTCTGTTGCAGGGTAGTACAGTGCTGTGGGCTAGGCTATAAGAGCATCAGGTTGCCCTGGCTCCCCTCGTAACAATATATATATATATATATATATATATATATATATATGGAGATTAAATAACAAATGCGTGTGATCTCAATCTCTCTCTCTCTCTCTCCAATACAAACCTTGTGCGACAAACTAACCCAGCAGCAAACATAGCCTGCCTGGCCAGATAACTCGTTCTGTCTTACCTACAACTGACGCCACAAATTATGTGTAAATATAGGAAAAATTTGAGTGAGAATATTCAGGTATGATGTGGGAGTGTGTTGTTTATCATGTGCTATGTTTATTTTAAATATTGTTTTGATAATATTTCTTGTTTGACAGAAAATTATGGCCATCTACACACTTGTCATAATAATGTCTCTGTCTGTATGTACTGTTAATATAAAGAAGGTCAATTAATTATGAAGGGGGAATATGAAACTAATTATCTGCTACTCTGAATTTAAGAGGGTCCTTGGAGCTAATAGTGGACCCGAGTGGAGGAGAGGGACGAGTGGGGTGATGGAGGATATGGAGTGAAAACAGTTGATTGTAAAGAATAAAAATATAGGAATGGAGATTGAAGTGAACTTAGGAATTATAATTGGTTACGAGAAAGAGAGGGTTGGAATGGGCGGTTGAATGGGCATGGTGTCAAACCGGGTCAACTGATTTTTTAAGGGGAGATGGGGTCGCTTTTCTGGTCCCCCTCCTTCTTCATGTTTAGCCCCATTAGTTTTCATATCCTAAGACGTTTACCTCATTAGTTTGACGATTTTACAACCTTTCGTCCCATTTCTATGTCAATATCAAGACCTTTGGAGTCATTTAGGTGTCAATATTTTCCTGGCGAGCGATAGCGAGCCTGTAATTTTAAATTGAACCGGCCTTCGGTCAGGACATTTTTCTATCGAGAAAAATACATATATATCTTCAAGGGGGGTCTAGGGAGTGTATGTTCAAGGGGGGTCTAGGGAGTGTATGTTCAAGGGGGGTCTAGGGAGTGTATGTTTAAGCTTGATGAAGATCTAACGAGGAAACTAAAACATATAGTAATATATAAATATATAGACCCCATAACATATAGTAATATATAAATATATAGACCCCAAAACATATAGTAATATATAAATATATAGACCCCAAAACA
The DNA here is from genome assembly GCA_032716605.1 of Paralithodes platypus. Taxonomy (NCBI): domain Eukaryota; kingdom Metazoa; phylum Arthropoda; class Malacostraca; order Decapoda; family Lithodidae; genus Paralithodes; species Paralithodes platypus. Next base: position 17,118,134 of record CM064524.1, read on the forward strand.
TATAGTAATATATTAATATATAGACCCCAAAACATATAGTAATATATAAATATATAGACCCCAAAACATATAGTAATATATAAATATATAGACCCCAAAACATATAGTAATATATAAATATATAGACCCCAAAACAATATATAGATAGCCCCAAAACATATAGTAATATATAAATATATAGACCCCAACACATATAGTAATATATAATATAGACCCCAAAACATATAGTATATAATAACTATATAGACCCCAAAACATATAGTAATATATTAATATATAGACCCCAAAAACATATAGTAATATATAAATATATAGACCCCAAAAACATATAGTAATATATAAATATATAGACCCCAAAACATATAGTAATATATAAATATATAGACCCCAAAACATATAGTAATATATAAATATATAGACCCCAAAATATAGTAATATATTACCATACCGACCAAAATATAGTAATATATTACCATACCGACCAAAATATAGTAATATATAAAAATATATAGACCCCCCAAAAACATATAGTAATATTAATATATAGACCCAAACATATAGTAATATATAAACATACCGACCAAAATATAGTAATATATTAATATATAGACCCCAAAACATATAGTAATATATAAATATATAGACCCAAAACATATAGTAATATAATATATAGACCCCAAAACATATAGTAATATATTAATATATAGACCCAAAACATATAGTAATATATAATATATAGACCCCAAAACATATAGTATATATTAATATATAGACCCCAAAACATATAGTAATATATAAATATATAGACCCCAAAACATATAGTAATATATAATATATAGACCCCAAAACATATAGTAATATAAATATATAGACCCCAAAACATATAGTAATATATTAATATATAGACCCCAAAACATATAGTAATATATAAATATATAGACCCCAAAACATATAGTAATATATTAATATATAGACCCCAAAACATATAGTAATATATAAATATATAGACCCCAAAACATATAGTAATATATTAATATATAGACCCCAAAACATATAGTAATATATAAATATATAGACCCAACATATAGTAATATATATATTAGACCCCAAAAACATATAGTAATATATTAATATATAGACCCCAAAACATATATTAATATATAAATATATAAACCCAAAAACATATATTAATAAATAATATAGACCCCAAAACATATAGTAATATATAAATATATAGACCCAAAACATATAGTATATATAAATATATAGACCCCAAAACATATAGTAATATATAATATATAGACCCCAAAACATATAGTAATATATAATATATAGACCCCAAAACATATAGTAATATATTATATATAGACCCCAAAACATATAGTAATATATAAATATATAGACCCCAAAAACATATAGTAATATATAAATATATAGACCCCAAACATATAGTAATATATAAATATATAGACCCCAAAACATATAGTAATATATAAATATATAGACCCCAAAACATATAGTAATATATTAATATATAGACCCCAAAACATATAGTAATATATAAATATCTAGACCCCAAAACATATAGTAATATATTAATATATAGACCCCAAAACATATAGTAATATATAAATATATAGACCCCAAAACATATAGTAATATATAAATATATAGACCCCAAAACATATAGTAATATATTAATATAGACCCCCAAAACATATAGTAATATATAAATATATAGACCCCAAAACATATAGTAATATATAATATATAGACCCCAAAACATATAGTAATATATTAATATATAGACTCCAAAACATATGAATATATAAATATAGACTCCAAAACATATATGAATATATAAATATAGACTCCAAAACATATATGAATATATAAATATAGACTCCAAAACATATGAATATATAAATATATAGACCCCAAAACATATAGTAATATATTAATATATAGACCCCAAAACATATAGTAATATATAAATATATAGACCCCAAAACATATAGTAATATATAAATATATAGACCCCAAAACATATAGTAATATATAAATATATAGACCCCAAAACATATAGTAATATATAAATATATAGACCCCAATACATATAGTAATATATTAATATATAGACTCCAAAAACATATGAATATATAAATATATAGACCCCAAAACATATAGTAATATATAAATATATAGACACCAAAACATATAGTAATATATTAATATATAGACCCCAAAACATATAGTAATATATAAATATATAGACCCCGAAAAATAACCACCCTCTCCTTAAGATTAGAATGAGTGTGATAAAGAATATGTGATTTTGTTTACATAAAGTGGCATTGTTTTGGCCATTTTATCATTTCGAAGGACATAATTAGATATGTGAAACATTAATGTATCTCTTTATATTTAGTAATGATGACTAGAAAGAGAGGGCAAGGTTTCTGGTTTGACACCCTGTGAATGGGTTGATATAGGGACATTGAAAAGTGGTACGTGGTTGTAGATTGCTAAATTATAAAAAACAAATATGGATTCATTTATGATGAAAACCAAAAGGTGAATCTAGTAAGTAAAATTGAGGATGAGCTAGGATAGTGGGCAAGGGTAACTGATGTAGAATTATAGAGAGAGCGAAACATAATAGATTGTATATCGTTGCAGTATATAGAGGATACATTGATGTATGGTGTAAGGAGAAGGGGATGACTATTTGTGAATAATACAAATGACAAGAGGACCTCAACGTGTGTCCAAGTGTCTGTACAGGCTGATTTGTAAGGAGTATGGGTTGGTCGGAAAAAAATGCTTATTTGTGAATCGGATAACTTGAATAGGGGGCCTAATCGACCAGCATGCATAATATATATACTTATTTACAAGTAAGCTCTGAAATTATCTCTTTAATTATATATTTCCTTAATCCTACGACTAAAGCTCCTTTAAGCCAAGTGTGGTCAGACATTTTGATTCCAACATTAGTTGAATTTGGCTCTTTTGTCACTCTTTCAATTTAAAGGTACACTAATAACATGCAGCTTTGACTTTTGTCTCCTTTTTCACCCATGGACAAACAAATATAAACGTTAGTGTTACTAATATAAGGATACTAGACATTTCGTTGCCTTACCACCTTGCTACCGAAAAACTCACCATAAAACCTAATAATACGTTACTAAACTAACCTTACCTCCAAAATCATAACCTTTATTAGCCTAGAGGAGGTCAGAAGTTAGTTAGGTTCTACAAATAAATAGTTGTGAACCTGGAGGTAAGAGGAACGGGGCAGTTAAGATGGACATATGCAAGATATATCTTCGATTTTCGTATGATAAACTACATGTTTGGGTCCCGTATTATAGGAATACCTCACTTAATTTACCCAACCTAAACTAACTTAAACTATCGGGAAAGTTTCGTAAGGTACTTCGGGTCCAGAACGAAATATGGAAAATCTTCAGCTTTGTCGAGATCTGGACAATTGACCACTTCCAAGTTTCAGGCTATATGGAAGTTGGTGCTGTAAAAATCTATATTAAACATAATTACAATAATACAGTAGATGTCTAATGGATAAAACAAATGTTGAATTTAGTTGTATGTATTTATAAATGTACTACAACCGCATTTTAGCTGATAATTCTGATAAATATCAATGTCTACAACTCCAACTTCCTTATAGCCTGAAACTCGCAAGTGGTCAATTAGCGAGATATCTTGGTAGCGAATATAATGGCACTCGGTTATAAGAGTATATTCGACATTAAACTAGAAAGTCGCTGGTAAACATAAAATAGAAAGTCGCTGGTAAACATAAAATAGAAAGTCGCTGGTAAACATAAAATAGAAAGTCGCTGGTAAACATAAAATAGAAAGTTGCTGGTAAACATAAAATAGAAAGTCGCTGGTAAACATAAAATAGAAAGTCGCTGGTAAACATAAAATAGAAAGTCGCTGGTAAACATAAAATAGAAAGTCGCTGGTAAACATAAAATAGAAAGTCGCTGGTAAACATAAAATAGAAAGTCGCTGGTAAACATAAAATAGAAAGTCGCTGGTAAACATAAAATAGAAAGTCGCTGGTAAACATAAAATAGAAAGTCGCTGGTAAACATAAAATAGAAAGTCGCTGGTAAACATAAAATAGAAAGTCGCTGGTAAACATAAAATAGAAAGTCGCTGGTAAACATAAAATAGAAAGTCGCTGGTAAACATAAAATAGAAAGTCGCTGGTAAACATAAAATAGAAAGTCGCTGGTAAACATAAAATAGAAAGTCGCTGGTAAACATAAAATCGTGTTTTTACCACGGACAAATCTTCAATGAATGGAACGATCAAAATTGCTTTCGAGTAGTTATGTAATTATATTAGTAATACAAACAAACTATTTACTATAACAGTGTTGGTAAAAATGGCTTCACATAACGCGTCTGTGGGAAACTCTCATCAGCTTAATTTTGAACGAACATAAGCGAACAATTTTGCACTGGTATCGGAGACTACGGTTGTAGACAGATGAAGCAGACAAATGTTCTGGGGAGAGTTCCTTTAGTTTTCCTACCACCAAGAGTTATTCTATAGCATAACTATTGATGGATGGGTTTACCAAATTCTTACAACTTAATGCAATTGGTTAAGTTCTTCCTTTGATCTTTGAATTATAATATCATCCGAAGGAGCAGCATATTCAGCCACACTTCCAAAGCTCGTGTATCTGTTCATATTATGTCTGCAAGTATACATTATGTATATTATAGTAGGTGACATAATTATATAAACCATTAAAGGTAATTTATAAGCTGCCACACCAAAGTATACATTATGTATATTATAGTAGGTGACATAATTATATAAACCATTAAAGGTCATTTATAAGCTGCCACACCAAAGTATACATTATGTATATTATAGTAGGTGACATAATTATATAAACCATTAAAGGTCATTTATAAGCTGCCACACCAAAGTATACATTATGTATATTATAGTAGGTGACATAATTATATAAACCATTAAAGGTCATTTATAAGCTGCCACACCAAAGTTGTACTTGCCAAAAAGAGGTCGTGTGAATCGTATTTATTTGCAGTTATTTAGCTTCTATTGTATTTTGACTGCCCTCCCTAGACCTCCATCAAACTTAAGAAAACACCACCCACGACCCCACCTTCAAGATAAATTTGTACACTTTGTATTATAAAAAAAAATCCTGGCCAAGGGCCGGTTCCTCTTAAATTACAGGCTCGCTATCGCTCGCCTGTATAACACGATACCTAATAACACGAAGAGTCTTAAAGGTGGTGGTGCATGACATGGGCTCTACTTATAATGGGAAATACCAACGTGCAAGTAACGCACTTTGAGTGTTATTATTAAATTTTGTCAAACAATAATCTCAATATATCGAATTTTATACCTTGCGGAAGGTGTGCATGATTCGGAGTTAAGGCGATCTTCGTGACGTCACACCAGGAAAATTGTAAACAATAACAGCACCAAGAGGATTCAGGAAGACGCCTGAGAGGCTGAAAAGCTTGACTAGCCTAGATGTCTCGTGATTTGTGAGGCTGACTCTTAGAGTCCTAGGCCTATGAGCGGTAATTTCGTAACTTTAACTTCGTTGTATAACAACCTGCACAATGGACGATGATTATGAGAGCTCCTGTGAAAGTAGCCTAGGCCTAGTGAACAATTTGAAATGCCTTTTAACCAGCGACGTGTCATATTTTTTTCTAGCTGTATTTAGACGATATTATGCAGCTTAGGAAGGATTTACGGTAGTTGAAGTGGTTGGTTGAGATAGTTTGAAGTCTTCTTATTGCTAGACGTCTTTCCTAAGCTGAATAAAATCGTCTAGCCTAACTTAATAGCCTAGATGCCAAAATATGATGAAAAGGAAGTCCCTGGTACTGAAGAGGTTAATTGTTAAATTGTGCAATGCACAATAAATTTAGTTCAACCGTATGATAATCTGACCATAGGACTATCAGTTCGAACCAGAAGCTGCACAGCAACCAACAGTGGCAGAGGCGGCAGGACAGGCGCCGACGGACCGACAGAGTCTTCACTCTTCAGGCCGCAGGCGTCAGGCTCAAGCTGTTGGTGGACACTTGCTATTGCTTACACATGAACCCCAGGCCCAGAGAATAGTAGCCTAGCCTAAACATAGGCTAATCATTTTGCAATAATAAAGGCCTAGGCCTAATTATTATTTTTAGGGTGTCAAATGGGATAATTTTGTTTCAAGACTGGGCTGAAGATGAGAAAAATAGGCCCTACAAGAAAATTAGTTTGAAATTAGCCTAGGCCTAGCCTATATTGATCACTTTCAAAGACATATCCTAAGTAATAAGAACTGTAAAGCATAATTTTAACTTTGTATAGGCCTAGCCTATTCGGCTAAATAACAATTATGAAAAAGATGGAACTGCTCTTGTTTGATAGCCTGTTTTTTGCATTAGGCCTAACTAGGCTATGAGGTTATTCTCTTTTCAGTCAAACATTTCCCTCGTTTGACCTCGTTGCCTTGGTTGGCAACCTGTCTAGGGGAGTAAACCTGATACAAATCCGTACTGCTTACCTAAGTGTAAGGCAGGTTAGTGGATGGATTAGCCGAACACCACTGTAGAAAAATAGTGCTAACAAGATACACAAGAGGGCCTCGGAGTTGGACGAATCCTAAATTGAGTGGTCAATCCTGTAAGTCCTTCACTAAACTGGCTCGGGTTGTCCCTCTCACAGGGAATAGGTCCGCTTGGGGGCATTCTGTGTATGGCCACCCTCGTAAGGGGAGTAAGGCGTCCGGCAATAGAGAGATAGATAGATAGACACATAGGCCCAGGCCTAGCCTACCTGTGATCCTCCTGAAAGATAAATTTTTTTAAAAGGCTAGCCCAGGCCTTTTACGCTCTAGGGCGGGTAACCAAACCAAATCTAACTTACTGTAACCTAACTTTTCCAGGTGAGGTTAGGTTATTTAATGTTGAATGTTGTGGGTTTTGATATAAATATACATACAAATAGCCAAATTGCAAATCTAGGTGTTTTAATGCTCAATGGAAAAACTTAAAAAAAGGGTTGTTGTGGGGGGGGCAAAGCCCCCTCATCCTATTACTGTATTGTGTCCCACAGCCAGTAACTCGACAATTTATGCAGCAGATGGCCGTGGGGTACAATAATGGGTAAAGCTCCTCCTCACCCCCCTTGAATTATTGTCATCATACTGTATATATAATTATGTTACCAGCAGGGGCATATAACGGCTGGCTGTGGGATAATTTTGTAAACAAAAATTATAAAATAAAATAAGTCAAATTAGAAGCGAACATAGGCCTAATTGCAAGCGTACAACTTATGCAAATAGTACAAAAGCGATAGTATGCCTGCTAACACAACCATTACCAAACTAAAATTTTATTATTACTAGATGTGCCTTTATATCTTTGGCAGTTTGTTTTTCTTTACATTATATACATACTGTTACTGGAATTACAGCTTTTTGTATATTTTAACAGCAAATGTATCGTAAAGTGGCGTCATTCTCCTGCAGAAATAAGCCTACCGGTACCTACGGTATTTTTTTTTTATTAAGACATGTTTGACAGTTTAAACAGTCATTGTGGAGATTATGCCTGGTTAGGCCAATACATGTAAATATATTTTTCTTTGAAAAAATAATAAACTATTGAACTCGCTCTTATGCTTGCCTCGCCCGTTATGAAAACTCGTTCGTGTCTCGTGAACACAATAAAATACAAGTAGGCCTAGATACAGATTAACCATGTGGACACCAGCGTCGGACGTGAGTCGACGGCATTCTAAATCCCTGCCAGTACCAGCGTCGGTTATAGCCGACGGCGCTAATTGAACATTGATAGAAGGCTCGTAGAGGGTTCAGATTTGTATGGGAACTGCTTTAGGATCCCACGGAACAATACCGATGGTTGGCAGCCCCCTACAGTAAGTCCAGCCGCGTGCACGCTGGAGTGATTTTCCAGTATTTTGCCTACCCATCACCCCATGTTAATTGCGACTTTCCGCCGCCCCCCCAGGACCCCTAAATGACCTAAGGGAGCGTTTTTTTTTGTGGTTTTCCCTATATTACTAACCCATCCCATGTGTTTTCAGGAAAAACAAAATTGACAAGTGGCTGGGTCTGGAGTGTGCATTTTTATTAAATCAGCTGGGGCTTAATGGGTTAAGTAGGCTAGGTTTTTCATCGAATATGTAAACAATTGCCTCTCGTGCAAGACGCTTCTCAAACACTGTTGACTAGACCTAGGCCTATGTCACTTTCCCCCAGGAATAATAAAAGGCAGTGGACGGTGGATAATTTGTATATGTAATATGCAAGGGGTGACCCATAGCCTATGTCAGCACTTTGGCTGATGTTGGTACTGTATAGTGCTAACCGTGCCGCAGCAAGACTCGGTAAGGGTTATGTTAGCGGGCGTACCGTCCACTTTGTTTACATAGTCGCATGCTCGCATTTATATTCGCGTCTAATTTGAGTGCTGTTATTTGCCCCTGCTGGTAATATATATGAAGATGACAATAAGTCATGGGCGTTGAGGGGAACAAAGCTCCCCTTCGACCCATTATTGTATCCCAAGGCCAGGTGTTGGATAAATTGTTATGTTGAGGGAGGCTTTGCCCCCCACCCCCCCATGACTTATTGTCATTATCATATATATTACCAGCAGGGGCAAATAACAGAAGTCAAATTAGACGCGAATGTACAGTAACTGCGAGCGTGCCACTATGTAAACAAAAGGTATGGTACACCCGCTAACACAACCCTTAACCAAGACTCAACTACAGTAGGTCCATCTGCAGTATCTGCAAACCATACCAGCCTCAACAGTGCCGCAACAAGACAGTACGGTACCATACCAAGACTCTACTGTACATTAGGCAACTTGGACTTTAGAACAACAAGATCCTGCCACAACACTGCCCTACCATGTAACACTGCCGACTCTGGCGTTGCGCCAACAGCGCCCAGGTTAAACTAGTAGAGTCCCTTATGGCACCTAACCGCACTCTACCAGTCTCGGCATTGCCATACCAAGACAGTGCCTGAGTGCCAATAACAAGGCTTTATTGTATAGGCTACTAATGGCTGTTAGTCCACAACTCATTTTCCACGCCCCCTATTAGTCGCCTTATACAACATGCAGTAGGATGCATGGGGTATATTAATTTCTTCCTTCACCATAAGATGAAGGCCTCCTTAGCCCTGGGGGGGAATGCATTCCTCTCTTCGACCTATTGACCTTCGAGTTCCGTTTTTCACACAGCATTCTAAACATAATTACTAAACCAAACTTTGCAACGCTCACTCATAAGAGCAGTATCATCAGCTAACCGTAGCACAAGCAACTTCCATCGCTCCATTGCCTTACTAGTGTACTGCAACATCCTCTGCTTTTCCTTGGATTTATTTCATGACTCCATCCATACAATATGTGCTGTATAGGCTACTGAACATCCATGGGGACATTACACACCCATGCTTTATCGAAGAAATCGCTATGCTCATTCTCTACACGCATTGCTGCTCTTTCACCCTCATACATGCTTTTCACTGCTTCCAGCAACTTACCAACTACCGGTACTTGCTATATCTTCAGTACTTTCCACACACCTTCTCTACTTACTGTCTTAGGCTTCTCCAAGTCCATGAAGGCAGCATAAACTTCCATTTCTTCTGCAGATACTGGGTACTTCTTCACAAGGAGAAGATCTGATCTACACAGCCCTTCCTAAACCCACCTTGTTCCCCATCTACCCATTGCTCTGTTACATCACTATCCTACAGTACCAGTGATGGGTCTATTCTAACCCCCTCTTTCATTTCCCAGGTTAAAGTGCTTTCTTAGCTTGCTTCATCACTAGAACTCGCCCATTGTTATCTTTCACACCCTTACTAGGCCTACTTCCATTGTCACCCTCCCTAACTTTCTTGACCTCCTTCCAAAACAATTTCTTCTAAATTTGTCATCTACTGTTCTCGTACTCAGGCTCACTACTCTCTTTTTCTTCACTTACATTTCCCTTTTCTGCCTCTCCAAATTTTCATTCCCTCTACTACCCAACCACTCTTGTATGCTTTCTTTTTCTCTTCAACTGCTTGTTTCACCTCCTTAGTCCACCATACTGTTTAATCCTTTCACTTCCTTCCCCTCCTCCTAACTCCTCACATGCTGGCCGTAGCACGGTTGGTAGAACACTCGCCTGTAAACCTCACGGTCAAGGGTTCGAGTCTCAGGCCAGCCAGTGTGTTATTGGCAGACGCCAGTGCTGTGGTGGAGGGTGCAATCTAGCAATCTGTGGCAACTGTTCATCAGGGCACCCACCTTAGTCCAGCTATTGAGCAGGTAGTGCATGGTTGTAAAAACTGCATCATTATCATCATGCACTTATCTCTTCCATAAACACAAAGCTCACCCCTTACACCTTCTCCATTCGCTTCAAGTCAAACCTATCTAGGTGTCTTCTACTGCTTTTTTTAACTCTTCCTGTAACCTTTTCCCTCTCTACATGGCTCCTCCTCCATCCTGCCTTACTCTATCTTTCCTCACCCACTTCGTCTGTAGCCTACTCACATATTTGCTACTACCACATTATGGTCAGACAACCCCCATCCCCTCATTGCCCCAAATACCCTCTATTATGAAACACAGATTACCTCATTCGTTCATCTATACATATAAAATCAGTCGGCACATTTCGTTCAACCGTCTCTACTTCCCTTCTCCACTCCTCTCATTGTGTACCAGTACCGTACCTTTTTATCTTTCTCTGCCTGAAGAAGTGGCAACCATCAGCCTCCTCCCCACACATACGTCCACAGTTGCATAGCTTATTAACCCAGGAACTACTATGTTCCTTCCGCCAGGCACGGTATGTAAACATGTACATCAAATCAAATACTGTGCCAGTGCCGGGAAATGTCTCAAAATTGGGCGACACATAGAAAGTAGTGGCATCTCTCCATGCCACATCCTTCACTCCTCCTTCCCCCCTCCCCCCCCCCCTCCCTTAACACCTTACGAGCGGCCTATGCGGTTTATTTATGTGTACCGCACAGCGGGGTGTTTTTAGCCAAAATAGGGCTGTTTACGTGATCATTTTCATGCCTAAATAAGACCCAGAACGTAAAACAAGTACCTATCCCTGAAAGGGCATAAACAGAGCTTTCGAATGACACCATAACGATCCTTGTATGATGGATAGTTTTCTTGCAATAACCGTGCAACGCGAGTGCAAAAAGCAGGTAATTCGGTACTTTCAGTACATAATTGAGTATGTAGCGAGTGAGAGAGGGAGCTGAGATTTGTGTCAGTAGGTTCGCCGCGGTGGTCTGGAGCAGTCATACGCTCGCTAGTCTCCTGCCACCACTTGTCTCTCTCTCTCAGCCACATTACGTGCTGAAATTGCCACTCGAGTTATGTCGAGCGCCGCCACAAAGTCCAGCTTTTTTTAACTCGACTTATGTTGCTCGCCGCTAATTAAGGGTTAACTATACCCTTTTCTTTGTACAGGTTCTAGCAGTTCATGGGTTTACTAGTATATTTTGTTATGTGGTATAGTTTGGTAATACAGTATAAGTACTGGTACGGTTGCTTGTTAGCAGTTTGTGATACGGTACTGTACCATTCTTTTACCACATTAAAACTCTAGATAATTGCAGGTGTCTGTGTGGGAATTGTGATGTGATGGACACCTATGAGGAGTGTAAATGCTGTCAAGAAATAATAAATGTACGAATACATTCATGTTGTTATAACCAGGGATGGAGTGAATACAAGAGTTCAGTATTCATGAATGCAGTCATGAATACTTTTCCATAAATTAATTAACTTTTTTACTATAGGCCTAGCTAATTACTGTAGCTTATGCAATGGTTAACTATTTTATGACTGATAACAGACACTACCTGTATTCAATACTGGTATTTAAACTTATATAGTGTAGTAACTAGATATATGGTATGGTATCAAATTTGTGAATATGACGAGATACGAACGATGACAGCTCTCTCTTGCTCTCGCTCTCTTTGTATTCGCCATATTATTCTAAGAATACAAATAATTTGTCCAAATATTTGAATACGAATGCACATACTTTACTTTTATTTACAAGAATTTGAATACGAATACCCTGAATTACTGTATTCGAATGCATTCGAATACGAATAACAAAAACGAATACTCCATCCCTGGTTATAACTTCAACAGTACGGTATATGCAGTAACTGTCTCGAGTGAGAATTGCCCGGCGCGACCGCAGCCGCTCCAAGGACGCGTGCCCCCAGGAGGGGTCAGGGGATAGTTGTGGCGGTTTGGCTCCCGGAAAACTGCTCCCACGGTCGGCAGCCTGCTGTCCTCCACTGTCGTGATCTTGTCCCCGGACGGGAGGGTCGGCAGTTTCGGAGGTGGTCCCACGGCGTAAACGCACCTGAGTATACACCCTTCACCAACAACAACAAAGCATATCATCAACAATCTCAAGCTCTAACCCGCCTGTGGCCTAGGACAACATAAGCAACATTCACCTCAAACACCTGGGACCACAAGGCATACAAGCACTCACTAACATAACAAACTACAGCTACTCACACAACACAATACCAGACATCTGGAAGCATGGCATCATCATCACATTCCCCAAACCTAACAAAGACCCCACGCTACCCTCACACCGCCCTATCACACTCCTTTGTACCCCCTCCAAAGTCATAGAGCACCTTGTACTACAACTGATGACACCTGACTTACCCAATTCTCCAACACAACACGGCTTCAGGCCATTGCACTCCACAAACACTCTTCTTACAGACCTTACACAAAGAGCTTTTGACGGCATCAACTCAGCTAGACCACCACACAGATCAGTACTTGCCACACTCGACATTAGTAAAGCCTTCGATGCCATCCCCCGCCACAACCTAACAAACAAAATCTACAACACATACATGCACAACAACACAAAAACTTCAACTTTCCCTCAACCCTCAAGTTTCTCTTCATAATTGCTGAGGGGCACAGGGCCCTGGGTGGGGCTTTGGTTTCCCAGGCGTTTCCGCACCCTCCTCAGCTCCCCGCCATGGAGTGGCTTCGGTCACCCAGGCTTTATTGTGGCCGGCAGGGGGGGTTCTGTGGGGGTGCTCAGTTATGGCCTTGGCCTTGCTCGGGGCCTTGGGGCTGTTCGGCCAGGCAGCTTGGGGAACAACAACAACAACAACATAGCTAGCAAATCAGATCTATTATACCTTACCTGATCTCTAAGCTAACTCGGAACCCTACCTAACACATCTCCGAATATGCCATAGGTAATTTTGTAGGTAACACAGAGCCGTACCGTTCTTAAGGCGTCTTCCACTATGCCTGGTTGAAACAAATGCCCCGACATTGGAGGCATAGCTAGCTTAGTGACGGACAATTCTACCATTTTGGATTTTAAGTGTGAGAGAGAGAGAGAGAGAGAGAGAGAGATATTATAGGATTTTAAGTTTATGAGAGAGATAGACAGACAGATTTTTTTTAGAATTCGAACGACTTGAATACCATTTTGGATTTTAAGTGTATGTGTGTGTGAGAGAGAGAGAGAGGGGGGAGGGGTAGATGTCTTAGGATTTTTAGCTTATGAGAGAGATAGACAGGCAGATTTTTTAGAGTTGAACTACAGTACTTCAATATACACGGCGGGTGCCCAACCCCGAAAAGGGTTGAAATAGGGGAGCTATCCCCCCGCCAAAGGCGGCTTTCTAGGGCCTTTCCTAGCTGATGCTGAGAGGATTGGGTTCTAGTCATGTGGTGATGGGCTGGTCTATCAGAGTGAGAACTGAGCATACTCTGACTGTTCCTTTTACTTATATATTTTCTAGATCTCAAGTGACGGCATCTCTAACGTGGATTGACCTCCCAATCTACCAAGATTGGAAGCCAAAGCGTCACATTTTTCCCTTGCCCCTCAATTTTCTCTTCATAATTGCTGAGGGACACAGGGCCCTGGGTGGGGCTGCCCGGGCATTTCCGCACCCTCCTCAGCTCCCCGCCATGGAGTGGCTTCGGTCACCCAGGCTTTATTGTGGTCGGCGGGGAGGGTTCTGTGGGGCCGCTCGGTTGTGGCCTTGGCCTTGCTCAGGGCCTTGGGGCTGTTCGGCCAGGCAGCTTGGGGAACAACAACAACAACAACAACAACAACAACACAAAAAGATGGCTGGCCAACTTCTTAGCAGGCAGATGTGCATACGTATCTTTTGCCGGTCAGTCATCTAGCATTAGAAATTTCCCAAATGGAGTCCCGCAAGGATCCGTCCTGTCGCCCGCACTCTTCAATCTGTACATGTATGATATAAATACACCAAATTCACCCCTAATAACCATAGCCTCCTACGCAGACGACATAACACTCACAAGCACGCACCAAAACCCAGACACAGCAACAAGACTCCTTCAAGACTATCTCGACACATTACATGAATGGTGCACTACAAACAGACTCAATTTAGCCCCAGCTAAATCCACTGCAACCCTCCTCACAAGCTGGACAGGAGAGCACGATTACGTCCCGGGACTCAACATAAACAACACACCCCTAACACACACACACACAAAATCCTAGGAGTAACATACGACACCCAAATGACATTCAAACAGCACACCACAAACACGAAAAAGAAACTGACACCCAGACTTAAACGCCCTCAGATCACTTGCCCACACGAAATTTGGACACAACAAAGAAACCACCACCACAGTCTACAAACAATACATAAGATCAGTTATGGAATACGCAAGCCCGGCCTGGGCTTCCAACCTAGCTGAAACACATCATAAGACCTTACAGACCATTCAAAATAAAGCCCTGAAAATCATCACAGGATGCACAGCTACGACACCCACAGATCAGCTACATCAAGAAACCAAAGTCCTCAAAGTCAAAGATCATCTAGACATGAGAGTCACACAATTCCTGGCAGCAGCCTCCACGAATCAACACCACCCACTACACTACATGGTTACACACCCACAGACACCAAGAAATATCAAAACAACACCCAGCACACGCTATCACACACAAATACTGTCTTCTCTCCCTCCCTGCCCACCCCAAACCAACTTCCGGAAGCACATCCATACTCATATCACTCGCCGTTCCATCCACTCACTCATAGACAACACGCAGCTGCAAGCACGACCTCCCGAAATCCATCCTTCTGAATCCTCCCTTCCTCGCGAGGACAGAGTCCACCTGGCCAGGCTGAGATGCGGACACCATCCGGCTCTTCTGAGCTATCAGAAGAGACTGGATGACTCCGTCGTCGACACCTGCCCGGGTTGTAACACAGCACCCCATACCATTAAACACATCATAGAAGACTGCATTTCACACAACCACTTATGCCAACAACACAATATACACTCTTTGAGAGCTCTGTGGGAAAGCCCGACCGTGGCCATGGCCTTCCTTAGGGACTCGGGGCTGTTCGGCCAGGCAGCTTAGGGAACAACAACAACAACAACTGTTTCGAGTCGGCCAACCCTAGCTATGGGATATGTGCCTAAGTATAGGCCTATTCACACAAACTTAGTAGTATATCTTCACACCTATTGAAACTTCACTATGCCAGTATGTAATATTTTAAAAGGATTAGCAAATTTGGAACCAAATAAAAAGTGTATTTGCTGTGTAGAGTAGTTCTGCTAAGACAGGTACGGTACAGTATTGTAAAGTGGGGTGACTTTGGACTGGGGGTACACTTTTGACCTTTCGCGGTATTTTGTAGACCTACCGTCATCAAGGCAATATGAAAGGTATTTCAAAAAAAAAAAAAAAAAATATGGCACTTAAGAGATATCATTAAAGTAGGTAGGAAACAAATCCCAAATCAATCACACAAATATATACCGGTACCGTACTGAATAGGCTAAAAAAAAAAAAAAAAACATTGTAAAGTTGGTGGGAAAATATATACAGTATAGGCTATCTATCTATCTATTGCCTGACGCCGAAGGGGTGGCCACGAACGAACCGCCCCCGTGCACCTCTGTCCCCAGTCAGTCGACGCCCCTCCCCCCCAACCAGCACCGCCTTCGTTCATGTACAGTATAGGCTATACTTTTTTTTTTTTTTTTTTTTTCTATGTGATTGTGGGAGGCAAAAGGCATAACTGCCTATAGCGAGTGCCTCCCCCATAGTTGAAAGAGTGACAGGGCCAAAATCAAGGGACGTTCGAGCCAAATGCCTGGACACACGGAGTTTGAAGCAATTTAAGTCATAGGAAGAGGGAAAGACTGATTCTGGGAGAGAGTTCCAGAGCTCAGCTGTTGAGTAGAAGAAAGTTTGAGAGTAACGTTTCACTCTTGGGTTGGAGAGTTGCACAGAGTAGGGGTGGGATTGAGTTGCAAGACGGATACCACGTGCCCTACGTAAAGGAGGTGGTATGCACTGGGATAGCTCTGAGGAACACTGATTATTATAGTAGCGATAGAATAGCGAGAGAGATGCAACATTGCGGCGGAGAGAGAGAGATTGCAGAGAGTTGGTGACGTGGACGGGAGTTAATGATACGAAAGGCCTTCCTTTCAACTTTGTCTAGGAGGGCGGTGTGAGAGGAACCTCCCACACATGTGAACAATACTCAATACAAGGGCGCACTATGCCCCTGTACAGAGCAAGAAGCTGTGCAGGGGAAAAGAACCCCTAAGGCGGTTGAGCACGCTTCTGGGAGGCTGCCTTAGCAAGACTGGTAATATGGTCCTTCCAAATGAGAGCAGAAGAAAAAGAGACACCAAGAACATTGAGAGAAGATGAAGGGTTGATTTTTGTATTGTTGAAGAATAAGGGATAGTCCGCTGGGAGATCCTGACGGGTAGATAGATGGAGGAATTGGGTTTTGGAAGCATTAAAGTTAACAAGGTTTTCTCTGCCCCAATTGGAAATAGTATTTAGATCAGAATTTAAGAGTTCTATGGCTTCATTACGTTTGTCGTTGAGGGATTGCTGGCTGGGGCGTTCTGAAAAACTAATGGAGTAGTGTAAGGTTGAGTCGTCTGCGTATGAATGGATGGGAATTAAGGTACAGTTAAGGAGATCATTTATAAAAATTAGAAAGAGAATAGGAGATCGGACAGAGCCCTGAGGAACACCGGAGTTTATAGGGTGAGGAAGTGAACAATGGCCGTCCACAACCGCGGCTATGGAACGGCCGGAAAGGAAATTAGAGACAAAGGCATAGATGGAGGGATAGAAACCGAAGGAGGGTAGTTTAGAAATTAAAGATTTATGCCAGACTCTATCGAAGGCTTTCGATATGTCTAGTGCAATAGAAAAAGTCTCACCGAAGTCCCGGAAGGAGGATGACCAAGAGTTAGTAAGATATGAAAGAAGATCACCAGTAGAGCGACCCTTAAGGAAGCCATACTGGCGATCTGAGAGCAGATTATGAGAAGAGAAATGCTTAAGAAATTTGGAAGCAAGAATAGTTTCAAAAACTTTAGAAAGACAAGAGATAAGAGCAATTGGACGATAGTTGGAGGGTTGAGAGCGGTCACCCTTCTTTGGGGACAGGTTGAATGTGAGCAAACTTCCAGCATGAAGGGAAGACGTTAGAGGATAGACAGAGACGAAAGAGTTTGCCTAGGCAGGGAGTCAGCACGGAAGCACAGTTTTTGAGAACAACAGGAGGAACACCGTCCGGACCGTACGCCTTATTAGTGTTAAGCCCAGAGAGGGTAGAAAGTACATCTTTAGAAGAGATTAGGATATTAGGCATAAGTAAGAGAGAGGAGGGCGGAGAGGGAGGAATAGCACCGGAATCATCCAAGGTGGAGTTTCTAGCAAAAGTTTGAGCGAAGAGTTTAGCTTTGTCAGAGGAAGAAGTGATGGTTGTGCCATCAGAGTGGGAAAGGGGAGGGAAAGACGAGGAAGAGAAATTGTTGGAGAGGTTTTTGGCTAGATGCCAGAAAGCTTGGGAAGAGCTAGAGTTGGATAGTTCAGTGCATTTATTATTGATGAAAGAGTGTTTGGCAAGTCGAAGAACAGATTTGGCTTGATTCGGGCAGAAACATATGAAGAATGAGAGTCTTGAGTTTTAAGGCGTCGGTACCGTTTGAATGCTTCCTCCTTATTGCGGACAGCAGTAGAACAGGCGTGAGTAAACCAAGATTTTTTAGCATTAGTCTGAGAGAAAGAGAATGGAATGTATGCTTCCATGCCCGATAGGATTACCTCGGTAATGCGTTCAGCACTCTCCGAGGGTCCTCGGCCATGGAAGCAGAAATCATTCCATGGGAAATCAAAGAAGTACTGCCGAAGAGCCTCCCAGTCGGCAGCGCCAAAGTGCCACAAGCGCCGCCGGCTAGGAGGATCGGGTGGCTGTACTGGAGAGATAGGACAGGTGACAGAGATAAGTTTATGGTCGGAGGAGCCCAGAGGAGAGAAAAGATCGACAGTATAAGAAGAGGGGTTAGAAGTTAGAAACAAGTCAAGAATGTTGGGCCGATCTCCGATGCGATCCGGGATACGGGTGGGTTGCTGAACTAACTGCTCTAGGTCATTTAGGATAGAAAAGACGTAGGCTTGTTCACCAGGTGGATCAGTAGTGTGAGAGGAGAGCCAATGGCGGTGGTGAACGTTGAAATCTCCTAAGATGGAGATTTCTGAGAAAGGAGAAATGGATAGAATGTGTTCCACTGTAGAGTTTAGATAGTCAAAGAATTTGGGAAAGTTGGTAGAGTTAGGGGAAAGATAGACAGCACAGAAATATTTAGTAAGAGAATGACAGGAAAGTTTGAGCCATAAAGTTGAGAATTCAGAGGAGTCGAAATCGGGAACACGAGAGCAAGTGAGTTTGTTGTGCACATATGCACAACATCCGCCTTTGGCTTTGAAACTAGGATAGAGAAAGTAGGAGGATACAGAGAAGGGGTTGCTGGAAGTTGCTACAGACACCTGAGTTTCGGTGAGGAAGAGAAGATCAGGTTTGTAGGAGGAGAGATGGTGCTCAACAGAGTGAAAGTTAGAGGAAAGTCCGCGAATGTTGCAGAAATTAATAGAAAGAGTAACAGGCCGAGGTCCAGGTAATTGTGTGGTACCTGGTATTATACCTGGTATAATTATAAAGTATATATATATTTTTGTTTTGTTACCCTGACTACCTTTGCTCATACAGGAGAAATGAGATTATACAGTACCGGTACTGTACAGTGTATATGCTGTATGTGAATGACTGGGTCATCATTTATTGTTATTATATTATTATTTTGTTTTTCTATGTCTCAACTTCTGGACTGTAGGCTTTTCAATAGCCTGTAACTCGTACGAGGCCCCAGGATTATCAATTGAAGCTTTGAGATGATGGGTGCTTCATGTGTCGCACTAGATGAGATGGAGACAATGGAGCTTCAAGGTGTTTGTTGCTTCCTTTCTGCCACAATAGATGTATGTTCATACACAGGGACATACCCCATAGCTTGAGATGGTCTAACAAAAATATATATTCACACACATCTAGATCACCTAGGAAAAGACCCAGAGACCAAAGATCACTAGGGGCCTCCAGCATTTCACTGGCCCCAGCCCTCCCGGAGAGGTTCCGGTCTTAGCATGCAGACACGCAGCGGGGCACACCACAATGCCCGCCCACCTCACATCCAGACATGACCCTTCATAATTATACACTGGCTCCCCGGGCCAGACGCTTGATGGAATACACATTATCTAGTCCAACTGGCGCCTGACCCAACGCCCGCGCTATCTCTCAACTATTCACAAGCATTCTCTAATCATTCCTATTTATTACCACTGCTCTTGCCTGTTCTACAGTCATCTCTCTATCTTTCAACGTTTGTACTCCACAATCACTCCATCTCAACGGAGGTAAGTCTTCCTCCCTCCCTTTGTAGCTGACTCATATACAGTACTCTCTTTGTAAGCCTTTCATATCCCATTCGCTCAACATGTCCATACCAGCACAGGACCCTTCTGGCTCATCTCTCATCACATCCAACTTCCTTCTCTCTTTTGCCTTCAAAGCCCATGTCTCAGCCCCATACATAACTGTTGGTACAACTATCCCTTGATACATTGCACTTTTAGCTTTCATTCCGAGATTTCTCACCTTCCACATACTTACCATTGCTCCGAAAACTTTCTTTCCTTCACATACTCTCTCTTTTACTTTCATTTCCACACATGTGTCCTTGCTTATCATTCCTCCAAGATATTTAAAACACTCAACTTGTTCCAGTATTTCATCATCCAGTCTCACATCTAGATTCCCCCTACAAGCACCTCTACACACCATCACTTTACTTTTATTGATGTTCAATCTCAGCTTCCCCCTCCGACATACCACACCAAACTCTTCGACTTCTCGCTGCAGTTTCTCTTCAGAATCTGCTACCAATGCTATATCATCAGCAAACAGCAACTGGTTAGAACTCCAAATATATACCACTCTTTCCTACTAAACCCAATCCTCTACCCATAGTTCTCATTTTCACCTCCCTCACCACACCATTAAACAGCCACGGTGACATTACACAACCCTGTCGTTGACAACACTAGATGGCGACACTTTATTTATAAACGTCACTTGATTGGAGAGAGCAGCTATTCGGTACCGGTAGTTCACAGCATCTTTGAATATGGCCGGGCATCTTTTATGCTATGAATTGGTGACGATATAGGGGGTATTTTCTTGACATGTTGGTGTAGCCAGGATACTGTACTTGTAGATCAGCAGGAAAGAATGTTGTGAGGCTGAACCCATACCTGACTGCATGATTGATCATCCAGGGTTTATATCTGTTGCCTTATGCCCGTGGAATCTTCAGGCTGTCTACTATGCTTATAGGCAACAATATGGACAAATACAAAGAGAAAACTGAATGAGTAAGTGTAATGCCTTTAAAAGTACAGTACCGTACTGTAACTAGAATATGTTTTATCATACATAATGTACTGCTGATCACAATTATTTTCTTTTAATTTTTCTGAAGTGAATATACATAATTATGTCAATATTTTGTCACACCTTCAAAGTTTAAAGTTTGAATTTTGTGACTAAACCAGATTCTTCAAAATAGCAAACTACAGATAACAAAATTTGATCATCTTAGCATATAGATTTTTAGAGTAGCTTTAGCCTATGCTTATTATTCTGTACCAGCTATACATATAGAGAAATAGCTGAACAAGAAAACAAATATCACTTTTGACCAGATAGTAACAGACATCATACTATAGTGTGAATTTATATACTGTACTAAAACACTTATGATAAGTATACTCAAAGGATGACCCTGCTAAAGGATAAAATGGTGCAATATGAAGTCATACTATAAACAGTAGGCCTACTGTACTGTAATTGAAAAGCAAGTTAGAAGAGGAAATACTGAAGATGTGTCAGGTGGTATAATAAGGAGCTTATATGAGTAGAAGATGGAGGGTGATGGTATGGTATGCCTGTATGCATGTTATTCTGTCTTATTGTTAGAAAATGTGGAACACTAGAGTAGATAACACTATAGGTAAAACTTTGCAGTGAGGTAGGCTGTGATGCCCATCATAAACATTATGCAACACATTTTATAATAAAAGAAACATATTTGCTTTAAAGTATGACAGATCTGTTGATCAGTTGTACTTTCCAGCATTTACATCAGAGTGATTGACCTATAGCCTGGGTATGAGCAAGTGAAAAAACAAAACATTAAATGGGGACCATTTTGGGATGGGCATAAGGGGCATGTCTGGACAAAAAAGCTGGAGGTGTTCCCACCATGGTCATCCTTTAGTAGGGTATTCCTGGGAAGGAAAAAAATAGTATCAAAGATATTGATATTATTTCAGTAGTACCGGTATTCATAAATATAAAAATACAGGTGATACACTCTTAACCCCAAGATAAAACAGTACAGTACCAGTATATACTGTACATTATACAACATTGAAAGTACTGATAGGGTTTCACCTAACACATCATCATCATCATATCATCTCCGACGCCTTGTTTTCCCCTGGGAAACCCCCACTAGAGGATGACCATGACAGAAACGTCTCCAAGCTACTTTGTCAAGACATGCCTCCCCTGCCCGTGCCACAATGCCCCTTCCACTACGTGGAAGTTTTTCTTCAATATATTTGTCCACTTTCTTTTCCCATACCATAGGTGGTCTTCCACTACTAGCGGTTCCACTCACCTGACTCCCATATATCTTTCTTGGCATTCTGTCTTCATCCATTCTCTGAACATGACCATACCACCTCAAAGTACTTCTCTTTATCCACTCAACCACACCACAATCAATGCCCAGAGCCTGCTCTTCCATTCCAAAGGACTCGTACACTTCCCTATTACTTGGCCCATCTAGCCTATTCATGCCAGCTGCCATTCTGAAAAAGCTCATATCCACAGGTCTCAGTTTGAAGAGGTCCTCGTCAATTGCCGTCCATGTCTCGCTTCCATACGAGAGTGTTGAGAGCAGCACACTGTTTCTCAGTGACTTTTTGACTTCCTGGCTAACCATTCTTCCTTTGAGAATACTATCAAGTTCTCCAATCACCTTTCTCCCTTGCATTTTTCTCTCTTTTATCTCACTCTCCATTTTACCATATTTGCATAGTACAGCTCCCAAATACTTGAAACTTTCAACCTCTTCTAGTACTTCATTTTTCAATTTTATTTTACAACTTTTCTTGTGTTCTTTCTTGATTCTATATTTTTCCTTAAAAACTATGGTTTCATGCATTCTTCTCTCAAACACCATTACCTTACATTTCCCTACATTGGCCTTTAACTTTCTCTTTTCACATACCCTGTCAAAGTCAGTGACCACTCTCTGAAGTTCTTCAGCATTTTCTGCCAACAGGACTGCATCGTCCGCATATAGGCATGTTAAAATCTTCCATGTTCTTCCCTCTGATTACAGTCTAGCTCCCACACCCATTGATACAGCCCTACATTCCCTAATCACTCCATCCATGTATATATTGAACAACCAAGCTGACATGACACATCCCTGTCTTACACCTACACTGACCTCAAAACTTTCACTTAACTTATCCCCTACCTTCACATTTGCCATTGCATTCCTATAAAAAGATTTTACTGCCATTAGCAACTTTCCTCCCACACCATATACTGTTAACACATCCCACAGGCCCTCCCAGTCTACTTTGTCGTAGGCTTTTTCCAAATCCATGAATGCTGCATAGAGTTTTCTGTTTTTGGCCAGATACTTCTCTACCAACAATCACATTGAGGCTATCTGCCCTTTCTGAAACCTCCCTGTTCCTCGCCTATTTTGTCATCCGTTATCTTCTGTAGCCTCTCTGTTACTACTCTTGCGTGTACCTTTCCAGGTATGCTAAGCAAGCTAATTCCCCTATAATTCTTACACACTTCTTTACTACCCTTCCCTTTGTACAAGGGTACTATCACTGCTTTCCTCCAGTCCTCTGGTACACTTTCCTTTTCCTATGCTAATTTACATAACCTATGCATTATGTCAACAGCTTCTTCTCCTCCATATCTCAGCATTTCACCTGGGATGTTATCTACTCCAGCAGCTTTGCCCATTTTAAGTCTATTGATTGCTTCTTTTACTTCTTCTCTGCTTATCTGGCTTTCAACTACCCTGTTTATTCTACCTCCCTCCATTCCTATGGAATGGAGTTTATTCCTATACAAGTTTATAGTTAGGCATAGAGATAAGATAGAAACATACAGTATATATATATATATATATATATATATATATATATACCGGTATATATATATATACTGTATATATACGGTATATATTTACGTCTCACATTTTACTACCATTAGAAGCTATGCTATACCGTATACTTAATGTATAGTCGTGGTCATGAATTTCTGGATTTTTTTTGTAGAGATAATTATAATACACAGGATAACTATATTGGAAAACTGTTGGAACCGCACAGACAAATTACTGGGATTTTCACTAGTTAATGTTCATTGTCTTGTACTGTATTAGGTGTATTCTGACCACGACTGTACATACCCGGTAGATTATTGAAGCGTGGGGTTTAAATTAACAGCCCACTAACATTTTCTAGAATCTGCATAGGGCAGATTCTAGATATCTGGAGTTCACCCGTAATGCTCTGAGAACCTGCAAAAAGTGCTTATTACCAGTATATGGAATGCAACAAAATGCAGTGTTATAGGATAATCGCATAAGGGAAATACACTGGGAACATACTCTTTATTGCATTAATCTAATAAGTTAGTATTTCTATGAAAGGGTTAAAGATAAAACAAATTCTTACTAATTATATTTTTATTTCGTAAGTGTCATTGTATACTTGTATTTACATGTTTTAATGTTTTAATTTAGTTACCAACAAGCCTAGGAAATTATTAAAATTCAACAGTTTGGGAAGTCTTACATTTAATCAAAATGTCTATAAAATACAGTACAGTATATCCTCATACATGAATTTATACTCAATTTTATGTATGAAAGTGAAATTTGAATGATTTACAAGAAAACAAAAAATACTGGTACAGTACTGTACAACAAATCTGAGTGAAGTTTTGAGAAAACTTACCAGTAAGTTTCTCCAATTTTGGAGTTTCCTTAAATAAAAAAAAAAAAAAAAAAAAACAAGCCAACTTTATATTTTTTTTAAGTATTATCATTGTTTTATGTCTTTCAATTAACCCAACATTTTGGTAAAGATGTAGTATTCGGGCGTATCACCCGTTTTGTTTACACTACTCACAGGCTCGCAATCACGTTCCTGTCTATTTTAACTGCCTTGGGATACAATAATAGGGTACCCCCCCCCCCTATTACTTATTGTCATCATCATATATTTTGCCAGCAGGGGGAAAATTGCAGAATAAAAGCAGTCAAAATAGACGGAATTTAACTGCGACCGCACGACCTATGTAAACATGACGACCGTAAGCCTGGATACTACATCCTTCCCCATATTTTCCCTAATATTCATAGCCTGCCCCACTGCAGCTCCAGACAGCACATATGTATAATGAAGCATTTCATCGAGAGATAAATGATCGGTAAAAATGTAGTTACTTTGGCCAGTTTTATTTTTTATTTATTTTTTTTTTTTACCTAAAAACCTGGTGTATCTGTATATTCAAGTAGAATATTATGGTAAAACCCTATAAATCAGTAATATATGGGCCCATTACACCGAGAATATTAAAACAACAACAGAACAAGTGGGGAGGGCTTGGCAATGATGCAGTATTCGGGCGTACCGCCTGCCTTGTTTACACAACACAGACGCTCGCGATCACGATCCCGTCTATTTTGACTGCCGTGGGCTACAATAATAGGTTGATTGCCCCCATGACTTATTGGCATCATCATATCTATTGCCAGCAGGGGGTAAATAACAAAAAATAGCCGGGAACTTAACCGCTGGTGATCTACTGTCGACTTATGTACAGTAAACATGACAACTGTATGCCCAGATACTACATCCTTCCCGATGGCTTTGAAGCTCAGGGAAAATGAGGGGTTAAGACGTTTAATGAGTGAATATGGATAAAAACACCTTGTCCAAACCTTTAATTATTTGAATAGTACATAACTACGGAAAGTCGTCAAGTTTTGTAGTTACGAGATGTAATATAGACATAAAATACGATATATGCGGGTCGATCCACACTCGAACATCATCCGTTCCTCAGTGTAAACACACGACTGCAGGTGGATCACTAGATATACCTAAAACTAACCAAACATAACTTAGGCCAACTGATTTAGGGATAGATATAGAGTTCGGGCGTACGGTCGTAATGTTTACATAAGGCGATCGCCCGCGGTTAACTTCGCGTCTATTTTGACGGCAATGTTTTCGGTTATTTGCCCCCTGCTGGCAATATACATGATGATGACAATATGTCATGGGAAGGTACAAAGGAGTACAAAGGAGTACAAAGGAAATCAAGCAACAACAGATCTAGTGACCCTTCTAGGTTGCTTGTCCTCCAAAACACTGAGGATCAAGTGTCCAAACAGTGGTTTAGATTGGGTAAGGGAACATTGGAAAGCGAATTACTGCCCTGGAACTAATGTCCGTGGCAGAATTAGAAAGTTAGTAGGGGACAGATGGGTTAGTAACTGAGGGGGGAATAAAATAAAGTTATTCATTTACAAACGCAGTCAGTCGCGGGTTTGATGCGAGATATTTGTCTAGGCGGAGTTTAAATGAATCAACGGTGATGCAGTCTATAACGTTTCGGGGAAGCCCATTCCACAAGTTGATAACTCGATTGAAGAAGAAATTCTTAGATTCGTGTGAGTTAAAAGATTTACCAATAATTTTGCAACCGTTTCCCCGCGTGTAATTAGCTTGGTTGATAGTGAAGTACTTACTACAGTTCATATTGTCGATGCCTTTGATGATTTTGAACACTTGAATTAAGTCACCTCTTAATCTGCGCTGGGTTAAAGGAAATAGATTTAATTCTCTAAGACGCTCTTCGTATGGTTTGTTCTTTAGGCTAGGTATCATTTTGGTAACTCTACGTTGAACTCGTTCTAGCTTGTTTATATCTTTTTGGTAATAAGGGCACCAGGATTGAACGCAGTATTCCAGAAGAGGGCGGACTAAGGAATTGTAAAGGGTTAGGATAACTTCTTTGGATTTATGCTCAAATGACCTGCCTATAAAGCCAATTATTTTGTTTGCCTTCTTAACAACTTCTGAACATTGTTGACTCGGTTTTAGGTTACTCGATATTGTTACTCCCAGATCGGTTTCTCTGTTTACATTCTTAAGCTGAGTGCCATTCATCGAATAGTTTGCTTTCTCATTTAGGTATCCGATATGTAGTACTTTACATTTATCCGCATTGAAACTCATTTGCCAAATTTGGGCCCAACATGACAATTTATCTAGATTGTGTTGCATATCGTCAACTTGTTCTTTTGAGAGTACGCTATTTGCAATTTTTGTATCGTCAGCAAATTTTGAGATTGTACAGGTGAGACCCTCATCTATGTCGTTGATGTAAATTAGAAAGAGAATTGGTCCTAGTACCGATCCCTGGGGTATCCCGCTACTTACATTGGTCCATTTAGATGCCTTACCGTTTATGACTACTCTTTGCTTTCTGTCGCTGAGCCAATTTTCTATCCATTTCAACACACCGTCTTGTATTCCATGCGCTTTTAGTTTTAGCAGTAAACGTTTGTGGGGAACTTTGTCAAAGGCCTTTTGAAAATCAAGGTATATAATATCTACAGCTTTACTCTCATCGTAGAGGTTGAGGATATCGTGGAAGAAGTCTAAGAGGTTTGTTAAACAGGAACGTTTTTTACGAAAGCCGTGTTGAGTATCTTTAAGAATGTTATTTTCCTCTAAGTGATTTACGAGTCTGTCTCGTATGACCGTTTCTAGCATTTTACATACAACTGAGGTTAAGCTAATTGGACGATAGTTACTGGGTAGGGATTTGCTGCCTTTTTTGAATATCGGTGTTACGTTGGCTAGCTTCCACTGATCGGGCATAGTTCCAGACTGCAAGGATTTATTGAATAGTAATGTCAGTGGTTTGGAGAGCTCATCCTTAGCTTCCTTTAGAACTCTAGGCGAGATTGTATCAGGTCCAGGCGTTTTATTTACCTTGAGTTTATCTAAACAATTCAATACTTCTCTCTCTGTAACGGTGATATTGCTTAGAACATCTGAATTATCAATCTGAATCGGCGATGGTGTAGGGATATCACTGAGGTCTTCTGTTGTAAAAACTGATGCACAGAAGGTATTGAGGGCATTACTCATTTGTACTTCGTCTTTGGTGTATTCTCCATTTACATCGACTAACGGTCCAACAGTTGAAGTAACTACTTTTTTCTTTCTGATATAACTATAGAATTCTTTCGGGTTTGTTTTACTTTGATTCGCAATATGTAACTCTAAGGTCTTTTTACTTTGTTTAATTAACTTTTTGGCTTTGCGTCGTAGCTCTACAAATTTCACCCGTTCTTCGTCATTTTGTGAGGATTTTAATCTATCATTAGCAAATTTTTTAGCAAGCAGGCAGTTTGAAATATCTTTATTCCACCATTTGGGCTTATTATTATGGCCTGGACGCCGTATTTTCGATGGTATGCAGTCTTGCACTGCTTTTAGGTAAGTGGCTTCGAATAACTTCCAAGATGTATTTATGTCGTTATTGTGAATTAAAAAGCTCCAGTCAGTTTCTTTAAACATAGCTCTAAGTTTATGGAAGTTTGCTTTCTTGAAATTAGGGACTTTTTCGATGCTACTATTTGGTTCGTTACTAGTAAACTTTAAAGTGAAAGTTATCGTACGATGGTCGCTGTTACTGAATTCATCACCAACATTCAAATTCTCTATTAATTCTTCTTTTGTTGCAAGTACAATGTCAAGAACGTTATTACCACGGGTTGGCGTTCGAACAAATTGATAAAGCGAACTCTCTTGCAAGTTCGTATACAAGTCATGTCCGGAGTGTGAAGTAAGAGTATCGCCCCACTTGGTCACAGGTAAATTAAAGTCGCCAAAGATTACGGTATCTTGTGAGTTACTTACATCTGCAATTTGCTCGTAAATTTCTCGGTCAGTTTGCACTGATTGAGCTGGAGGTCTGTATATTAATGCAAGTATTATTTTTGTACCTTTATTATTCTTTATTAGCACAAAAGATGCGTCGACGTTCACAATTTGAGGTTTTGACAAGAGGGTAGGGTTAAGACTTTCTTTGATATAAAGTAAAACGCCACCTCCATTTCGATTTATTCGGCTTTTCTCAAACATTACATAACCGGGAAGTGAATACTCTGCTAAAAAGTCTCTATCTTCTGTATTGAGCCAAGATTCTGTTATGCCAATCACATCATAATTTTCTGTAAACACTAGCTCCTCTAAATCTGAAAATTTATTGCGTATGCTACGAGCGTTTGCATAGAAAATCTTTAAATTTGTTATTTTAGAACTCACGGAACGCTCTTTAATAATATTTTTGGTTCTTGTCGGATCTACATTTATGTTCATGGCTGTCCTCGGTCCTCGCTGTCTTCGGTCCTTATCGCTGGTGGTCCTCGGTTGCCTCTGTTTTTTTCTTGGCGTTGGATGATTTATGTCACTGCTGCTTCTTCTCGGATGGCGTTTTTTGATCCATGGCTGCGGACTGCTTCGTGTAGGAGACGACCCATGCGTGCTGAACCCACAGGGTTTAGATGAGTGCCATCCTTGCGGAACAGAGTAGGCTGGTTGTAGAAGTTGTCCCAGAGGTTGATGAATTCAACTTCTTCCCTCAGACACAAATATTTTAGTCGGCTATTTGTGCTGAAGGCCTTGTCGTAGAATTTGTCAGGTGCGTCGATCTTGGGGAGAATGCCTGAGATGATGATATTCCTTGACTTGTTTTTGTAGTGCTGGATCATCTTGCGATATTTCTCCATCAACTCTTCGGATCTGGTGCGCATGACGTCATTTGAACCATTATGGATGACAAAAAGGGTATTTTCATTTGCATCCTTTGTGGTATCTTCGAAGGCTTCCACAATGTCGTCCAGTCCAGCTCCTGGGATGCAAAATCTTTTTCGTTGATTTGGGACTCTGTCGCAGAACTCTTCGACCTGTCCTCGTAGGATGGAATCCCCAACGAGCCTGGTCTCCTCTGGTTCGTCTTCCATCTCTACCAATATCTCAAATCTGTTTGACATTCTGACTGGTAGATGAGACCTTTTCTGCGTTTGCCGTGCACCGTTCCTCACTGGTGTAAATCCGGAAATCTGTGGTGGCGGGACTCTACGTACAGGTCGAGGAGAGGAGTGGTTAGAACGGGGGCGAGGGGTTGGTACTGTTCGTGCTAGCAGGCTTCTTGCACGAGGAGTGGGGGAGAGACTAAGGTGAACAGGGCGGCTGTCCTGGTTTGATGTCGGCTCAGGTTCGTCAGAAGCATCTGCTGCAGTGTCTACTGCAGGTGTTGGATTGTTGGCAGATGACGTTGGGGCGGTGGTGGATGCTGGAGTTGAAACAATTGGAGTTAGTGATACTCCAACGTTGAGTGTTACAAACTCTTGGAGTGATTCCAGCTTCCTGGTGAGGGCGTTGATCTTGTTGTGGGCTTCATCCAATTTTGCTGTCAAATCCTCTCGTTGCTGGCAGAGTCGGCAGACTTGTGGATCGACAGGAGCAAACATGGAAGCACCAAACCTACCGGCGCAGTTCGTACAGGCACGAGGCATGGTGACGATCACTTTCTTCAGATCACTTCACTCACTTAAAAACACTTAACTCACTTTAAAAACACTAAACTCACTTTAAAAACACTTCACTCCCTTCAGGTCGCTTCACTTACTTAAATAGGCCTAACCGAAAAAAAAAAATTTGAAATACACACAAATAGGTTATCAGCGGTGATAGCCTAACCGAAAATTAAAACAAAACTAAATTAAATTTGAATACGCAGTGATAGCCGAACCGAAAACAATTTTATGTTTATTTAAACAGAAATAGGCCACCAGGGGTTATAGCCTATCCTAACCGAAAACAAAAATTATGAAATACCGGTAAGCAGAAATAGGCCACCAGCGGTGATAGCCTAACTGAAAATTTAAAAATTGAAGTACGCAGAAATAGGCCACCAGGGATGATAGCCTAGACTAACCGAAAACAAAAATAACTGAAAACAAAAATTATGAAAAATTATGAAATACCGGTACGCAGAAATAGGCCACCAGCGGTGATAGCCTAGACTAACCGAAAACAAAAATAACCGAAAACAAAAATTATGAAATACCGGTACGCAGAAATAGGCCACCAGCGGTGATAGCCTAACTGAAAATTTAAAAATTGAAGCACGCAGAAATAGGCCACCAGGGATGATAGCCTAGACTAACCGAAAACAAAAATAACCGAAAACAAAAATTATGAAATACCGGTACGCAGAAATAGGCCACCAGCGGTGATAGCCTAGACTAACCGAAAACAAAAATAACCGAAAACAAAAATTATGAAATACCGGTACGCAGAAATAGGCCACCAACGGTGATAGCCTAACTGAAAATTTAAAAATTGAAGTACCGTACGCAGAAATAGGCCACCAGGGATGATTGCCTAGACTAACCGAAAACAAAAATAACCAAAAACAAAAAAGTATGATATATGCAGAAGTAGGCTACCAGGGGTGATAACCTACCTAAAAAAGCAAAACAAATATATATAAATATATAATAGAATATGTAACTAAATATACAATTCACCAAATAGAGATTATATAAAAATAAAGTGTAACTGCACACAAGGGGTTAATATACTGTATCAACAGATGGCGCTGGTGTCACTGTAGGCTAGTCAAGCAGGATTATATTTAGATAAACAAAGTTATCAGTCAAAGGTTACTACAAGATCATGCAAGCAACAACTAAAATTACAGATATATATAGCTACAGTAGGATACTGAATACGATACCTACTAGAGTTAATAAGAAAATACAAAGCTAGGTCGATTAGAGGTGCGCGTGCGTCGTCTGCTACAAGCTAGGATAACAAATGTAAACAATGTTTATCAGTCAGAAAAGCAATAAAATAACATGCACAGCAACTACAGAACTATGTGGAGGTTAAACAAGCACTTAACTACTGTTCATGCAATGAATAAAGGGAATTGGGATATGAAATACTCAAATTAGGATCGAGTTTTCTCAGTGGCGATGCGGAGCTGTTGGCGATGCTAAAGCCGGCGGGTGAGAGGGGGCATGCCCCCCTTATCATATTATTGTTTCCAATGGCATTTAAAATAGACGGGAACATGATTGTAAAGGTCCGACGCCTCCCCCGCCGTCGTCATGTTTACATCTGTCGATTGCTGTGGTTAAGTTCGCGTCTATTTTGACGGCGATTTTTTCGTTTCGGTAATTTGCCCCCTGCTGGCAATATATATGATGATGACAATATGTCATGGGGGTATTATTGTATCCAAAGGCAATCAAAATAGACGGGAACATAATGGCAAAGGTCCGACGCCACTAATGCGTAGTGTAAACAAGGCTGGCGGTACGCCCGCACTTAACATTCTTGCCTTTATTTACCCTAAAGTAAGCAAATCGCACAAAGTCGAGTAACAATTTGCTCCGTTTAGTTTTTCTTTCAAGGGGGCCTAATCAGGGATCCGAATCATTATAAGATTGGTTGAGGGGGGGCACTCACCCCCTCAGAACTTAGTGTAATCATCATCTATGTTGCCATTACGGAGCATCAACAAAATACAGATATGATAATCCCGCGCACGAGTTGATATGAACGGATCGCCAGGATCGGCTAGATAGTCAACAAAACTGGGATTCAAACACAAGAAGTGGCGGATCTATCACAGACTTTACTCTTACAGGCGCCTGTGCACATATTAGTACCGTACCTAGGTAATGGACTAGTGCCAGGGCCCAGGGATGTACATTCTGCTTTACAGGTAGGAGTACAGTACCAGAAATTGTGTTCACGGCGAAAATATAGGCTAGTGATAAATTGACACCAAGCCACCAACACTTCTAGACTAGTACGAAATAATCAAAATACACACATAGGTCTAGCATTAAAATATACCAGAAAGGGCAAGGATGTAGTATGCGGGTTTACCGTAAAACCGCCCGCCTTGATTACACTACACAGACGCTCGCGATCAGGTTCCCATCTATTTTGACTTACATGGTTTACAATAATAAGTTGAGGGGCCAGGGGGGACTTTGCCCCCTCTCACCCCCCCCCCCTCATGACTTAGCCTATTGTCATCCTCATATATATTGCCAGCAGGGGGCAAACAACTGTAACAACATGACAAAATAGACGGGAACTTAACCGCAATTTATCAACCTAGGCTATGTAATCATGCCGACCGTCGGCCTGTACACCCGGATACTATATCCGGGTAGAACGTAGAGTTCGGGCGTACCGCCAGCCTTGTTTACACTACGCGTAGGCCGTAGTGGCGTCGAACCTTTGCCATCATGTTCCCATCTATTTTGACTGCATTTGGATACAATAATATGTTGAGGGCTCACCCCCCCCACCCCCCCCACCACCCATGACATATTGTCATCATCATTTATACTGCCAGCAGTGGGCAAATAACCTAAAAAAATCGCCGTCAAAATAGAGGCGAAGTTAACCGCGGCGATCGCCCTATGAAAACATGACGACCGTACGCCCGGAATCTACATCCATCCCCTATATCCTTCCCCAGAAAAGTATGTTTAGCCTACTAATAAAAACTCATGATGGTGCACTTATAGAAATTTACCAATATCATAAGTTGTCCATAGGCTCACCTAGGCTAAGTGTAATAATAATAATAGGCTAATAATTCAATTGTTCGACCTAGCCAGTAGCATAGCCTATAGGCTACTGCGAAAGATTAGGCTAGTACCCTAAATGTCATAAACTGCACTAGCCTTAGCCTAGGGGTTATTTAAAATGACACTAGCCTAGGCCTACTGCAGCGTTATGAGAAACAATTTATTAGGGAAAATAGGCACCAATAGATTTGCCATA
Organism: Paralithodes platypus; assembly: GCA_032716605.1. Classification (NCBI taxonomy): domain Eukaryota; kingdom Metazoa; phylum Arthropoda; class Malacostraca; order Decapoda; family Lithodidae; genus Paralithodes; species Paralithodes platypus. Next base: position 17,151,696 of record CM064524.1, read on the forward strand.
TAGGCTAGGCTAGTCCTCATGGAGGATTTTCGTTATCGATAAATTGAAAAAATACCCACTTCACATACAAATAGCCTACACCAAATATCTAGGCTAAGTCAAAGATGTAAAACAGCGGGGGTGGCAGCCCCCACCCATAATATTAGGATAGGTTGTTGTTGTTGTTGTTGTTCCCCAGGCTGCCTGGCCGAACAGCCCCAAGGTCCCGAGCAAGGCCAAGGCCATAGAGCGCCCACACAAAACCCTCTCTGCTTACCACTAACAAAGCCCGGGTGACCGAAGCCACTCTAAGGCAGGGAGCTGAGGGTGCAGAAACGCCCCAACCAAAGCCCCACCCAAGGCCCTGTGCCCCTCAGCAATTATGAAGGGAAAGTTGAGGGGCAAGGGGAAAATGTGACGCTTTGGCTCCCAATCTGCCAACTTTTAGGTTGGCAGTAGGGAGGTCGATCCACGGAAAAGACGCCGTCACTTGAGATCTAGAAGATGTATAAGTAAAAGGAACAGTCAGAGTAAGCTATGGGTATGGCAGAGATCGCTCAGTTCTCACTCTGATCGACCAGCCCATCACCACATGACTAGAACCCAATCCTCTCCGCATCAGCTAGGAAAGGCCCTAGAAAGCCGCCTTTGGCGGGGGGATAGCTCCCCTATTTCAACTCCTTTCGGAGTTGGGCACCCGCCAGTTAGGATAGGTTAGGTAAGGTTGTTAGGTTAGGCTAGGCTAATGTCATTTCAAAGGGGTATAGTAAACACTAGGATAGTCTAGGCCTATACCCGGTCAGAGGTAAGTCCTGCAGTAGTCTCCTTGAATGCAACCAATATTGAATTTGACGTTTCATTATTGCTGGCCTCTGCAATGGTGAATGGTTTAGCAATAGGCAATGCACTCTCCTCGAAATGTAAAGTAGGCTACACAGCCTAGGCCTACAGCTAGACTTTGGCTTTTCATCCCAAATTCTTGTCTGGTTGACAAAAACATACCATTTTCTAACATACTGTTCTTCCTCAGGAAATTTATAAAGACATATACATGGTCCAGGTGTGTTAAAACACCCAAATACCACACAGCAGTTCGGCAAACATAACCACTCCTGACGAGGGGTGAGGAGGCACTGTCCGTGACTGACGTGAAATTAATTCATTCCCAAATATTTTCGCACTCTATTCCTGGTGTGACGTCACACATCGTTGCCAGTGCGTATTGTTAATAATGTTTGTTTTGCCATTACGGAGTGATATTTTTGGTAAATTATATATAACCAGTTATTTATCAGCTCCTGTAGAACCTCTCAACCACGATAAAAAGTAAATGTGTTAATTCATGCATCATCACCTTTAATATTGACAAATAAATAGTGCAAAAGTCTACAAAATTGCAAAGCTAATGGGCCGGACGTCTTATAATCTGGAAACTAATGGGGCTAAACATGAGGGTGAATGAGGACTAGAAAAAACAACCATTCCCTCTTAAAATTTGCCGGAAAGTGCTCGCGTGAATCAGCTTTAAGTGTAGGAAGTTCTTAATGAGGATGACGTACCCGGAAACTTTAGGAGAGAGGCATTATATATATACATATATTTTCTCCTGTCGAGCATTTTTGTTTATTTTGTTTACTGTTCACAGCACATACACACACACACACACACACACACACACACACACACGCACGCACACACACGCGCACGCATGCACACACACACACACTGTCTCCTGCTACTGTTACTGTCAGTGTGGGCTATGGTGGAGGGTCAGAGGTTATCCAAGGTGACAAGCAGGTAACTCAGGTGGCCCCTAGCGTGACACTAAGGGGGAGAGGGGGAGAATACGGGATAGAAGGAGGGGATGGGGGAAGAGGAAGAGGCCGGCTTACAAAAGGAGGAGAGTGAGAAAACCGAAGAAAGTGTATACATATCACAAACACACACACATAAGTGCACTTACACACACACACACACACATAAGTGAACTTACACACACACACACTCACACACACAAGTACACTTCCCTACATACGCACACACAAGTACACTCACACATACACACACAAGTACACTTACACACACACACAAATACACTGACACACACACACACACACACACACACAGCCCGTAGCCTAGTAGGTAGAGCTCTCGTCTCACACACGAGGGGTTGGGGGTTCAATCCCCGGCCGGGCGGAGACAAATTGGGCTTGTCTCCTTTCATGTGTCAGCCTCAGTTCACCTAGCTGTAAATAGGTACCTGGAATAAGTGGACAACGTTGTGACGTCCCATCTGGGGTTGGCAAAATTGGTACAAGGCGAGATGGGTATCATATGGTTCACCTAAGCTGATGGCTACCTAAGCCTTCGGGCGAGACGGTACCGTCTATAGTGAGAATGGTACCATACAGATCCACCCTAAGCCTTCGTTTCCGATGTCGCCAATTAGCTAAATACAGACTACACACACATCCACAGCCATTCCAACAGTACATAAAACACTTAACATGCATTTCACGCAATACATTCCCAGTTAATAATGAGCTTAGCTCGCATTGCGTGGATTCCCCTTGACGAACAAGTAACTGAGTTAACACACATAAGTGAACTTACACACACACACACTCACACACACAAGTACACTTCCCCACATACGCACACACAAGTACACTCACACATACACACACAAGTACACTTACACATACACACAAATAAACTGACACACACACACACACACAAGTACTCACAAAACTAAAACAAAACATAAAACTACTACTACTAATAATAATAATAATAAACATAAGAAAAAGGACAATGCCACGACAACCCCATCAACCCCCAACGAAAGCCTCCCAAACAAAACCAAAGACTAATGAATAGGAAAACACCGATAAATCTCACAGGCAAACCAGAACATTTACGCAGGGAGTCCTCAGATTAACCCAGAGTACTGCACTAAGTCCCAGATAAAAACAGAAAACCAAAGAAAGCCCTCAAATTATTTCAGAGAACTCTGCAAACTATCAGAATAACCAGATAATCCAAAGAACACTCAAATTACCTCAAAAACTTCGTAGACTCCCAGATTAAAACAGAGAATCCCATCCAAATTTTTGTTTTGTTTTACCTCAGAGAACTCCATAGACTTCCAGATTAAAACAAAACATCCCAATAAAACCCTCAAATAATCCCATAACACTCTGCAGACTCTCATATTAAAACAGAGAATCTCCCCACAAACAAAACACTCAAATTACCTTAGAGATCTCCACAGACTCTTATATTTAAAACAGAGAATCCCAGGAAAACCCTCAGATTACCTCAGAGAACTCCACAGACTCCCAGATTAAACCAGAGAACCCCCAGAAAATTTCCCTAAGAACCTCCCAGTAAAGCCGCCTCAGAGAATCGCCACCCAAAATATTGAGACGAAAAATTATAGGTTTGACTCCTGTAAGGAGATAAAGAAAACCTAATATTTAGTAGTGGCCCCGTAATCATTGACGAACATGCCTATTACATAAGGCATCCTCTTCAAACACTAATCCGCCGTAGTTTGAATCTACCGCGCAGAGCATTTAAAAACTGAGGAGCCTTCATCATGAGCGCACGCGACCTCACTCATGGCTTCAGTCATTATGAATTGGGTTCTCACTACGAAAAAAACTTCGTAAAAAATAAAAACAAAAAGAAAATAAGAATAACTATCCAATAAGCTTTCCATCATATCGTGGATGTACTTGTGTGGATTTCTGACCAGACGCTGAATCAGGCGTCATTCCTCCTTCACTGACATATCAAGTAAACCAAAATCCTTAATACATCAACGAATGGGAAGGGGACGGTCGGGAGGGCCCCAGTCGTCAATGATTACGGGGCCACTACTAAATATTAGGTTTTCTTTATCTCCTTACAGGAGTCAAACCTATAATTTATTAGTGGCCCCTCCATCATTGACGAACATGCCTGATATCTAAGACTGGAGGGGGACATTCGTAATCATATCATAACTCTAGAAAAGCAGATAATAAAAACAACCACATAGTATTCTTACTTTTGAAAAATGTATTTAATATGGCGTAGGCCGGAAATATACAAGAAAAAGGGGGTTCAGGCAGGTGCGTGCTTCAAAGAAGCCTGCCTGACAAAAATAGGTAACCCTGAAGATTCTGAACACAGATCTGTAGTTACAAAAGGCACCCCACTCAACGAGTGGTGACAAAAATAATAAGTTATAAGTTTATATGTGCACATCATAAACCCCAAAATACATGTGGAGATCAATTGCTAATGAACTCCATTGAACTAATGTTACATTGCTTTCGCAGCTAAAACTACTATAACAACACCGTTGTCTTGTACTAAACTTTGTACTAGCACAAATTCTCGCAGAGAAATTTTCATATCACATTTCAACCTTAAATTGTATCACAGCTCTCATATACTCCGGCGGGGTCTAGGGTGTCCTATGTCAACTGACTGCACCCCCCCCCCCCCCCTTCCTTGAAAATAAACATAAGTGACTGCAGGGCCACCTAGACCCTCTGCCTTAAAGCTATACATGGTAAGGAAGGTTTGTCTAGAGCAACTGACAAGTATCTAGAGAGAAACGTATGATTAGACGCCCACAACTGTGTGGACGCAATATCTTCAACTGAAAAGTTTTTCAGGAAACGTAAAGAGGCCGCCCACTTGCGTAAATCGTGGGCCCTACCCACAACGCCGGGATTACTCTCTTTAATGACTTCTACCAGAAGAGAGGCTAATCGCCGTTTAAGTAAGCGTCTACCCGTACTCGCTACCCATAAAGCACCCTGGGGGTTATGAGGAGCTACTCCTAAATATTTGGTTAGAGCTTGCACTGGACATAAATTATGATGCACCCCTCCCCTTTTTAACGCCGGCACCGTGAATTCAGAAAACACGTGTGCACTATGCTCATTCTTGGCTACAAACGCCGGGGAGGGTGCAATGGAAATTGAATCATTAAGTCTACCAAACCTAAGACAATTAGGTGTGTTGCTCATCGCCGCCAGCTCAGACACTCTGTTTCCGGTGGCCAAAGCCAAAAGGAAAACTGCCTTCTTTAAGATTAAAGCAAAGTCTGCAGTATTTTGATACAGACGAGAATGAAGTAAAGACAAAGCTTTGTCCAGAGACCAAGTAGGCATGAGCTGACGGGGAGGTGGGCGGAGTTTAAAACACGCTCTCATAAATCCTGTTTCCTCCGCCACCGGTATGGATAGACCTGTAAGGTCGAAAAAGGGCACTTTAATCGCAGTTAAGTGATTCTTCAAAGTAACCACAGATAAACGTTTCTGCTCAAACAGATAGTTCAAGTAATTAAAAACCAATGCCACTGAGGGTACAGTTTGTTCCGTTCTAACAATCCAATAAGTAAAAGCTTTCCAATGAGATTGATATTGTCGCTTAGTAGACTGAGTATATTGATTGAGCAATTTATTGGTCACATCCCTACCGTATGGTGCTAGCCACTTGGCCTCCTGAATGTCCATAATGCAAAAGTCAGCGAGGTCTCTAGGTTGCCAATCGTGTCTAAGTGGAAGTACCCGACCGGGAGCGATACCGGGTCCGGGCACCACATTATTAACTGCTGGCACCACACCTGCGCTGGCCACAGGGGCGCGATTAGCGAGACTAAGCCTCGATAAACTCGTAGTTTGTTCACTACGTGGCACATTAGTGACGCATCTGGCGGCGGAAACAGATAGATGGAGCTCCATCTGTTCCAGTCTGTCACTAGGGCGTCTGGCCCCCCTGCCGGCGTTATCGTCCGGCGGGTGAGGTATAGAGGGAGCTTGTGAGTCTCCTCGGACGCAAAAAGATCCACTTGTGGATGGGAGAGCTCCGCAATCATTAGGTCGAAAATGGGTTGCTTGAGCTCCCATTCTACTGTCGTGCTCTGTCTCCGGGACAGAGCGTCTGCCCAGACGTTCGCTACGCCTGGGAGATAAGATGCGTGAAGATAAATATCTAGACTGGTGGCTAGAACAAAAATCTCTTCCGACACGAGTAGCAACTTCCTTGACCTCGTTGACCCTTGTTTCTGAATACAGTGAACTGCATTCAGATTGTCCATTCTGAAGGCCACTGACTTGCCCCGTAACGCCGGGCCGTGAGCCTGAAGGAAATACAAGGGGACTAGTAACTCTTTGACATTTATGTGAGAGATTTCTAAGTGGGACCAAAGTCCCTGACCCTGGTGCCCCTGATTTGACTGAAATCCCCACCCTATGGTGCCTGACGCATCCGTGTCTACCCATACCGTTGGAGGAGGAGAGGTCCATGACATGATTGAGTGCAATGTTTCCCTCTTCGCCCAGACCGCTAGTAAGGTGTGGATTAATTTTGGTATGGGCCATAATTTTCCCGCCGGTAAGAGTGGGAAATATTTGTTGCCTTCCAATATTAATCGTTTTACTTTCAACCGGCCCAACTTGACAGTTAGCTGAATCCAGTTTGAGAGAGCCGACCAGAGACTCCCAGACTCTTCGTGTCGTAGTCAGACTGTGAAGAAACCTGAACAGTTTCCTGCGAAACCTGTTGCGATTGTCCACACTCTGACTCAGAGTGAGAGCGGCGGTGTCCCAGACCAGCCCTATCCACTGAATTACTCTTGAGGGAACAAGGTTTGACTTTACCAGATTTACCTTGAAGCCTAGAGTTTTGACATGATTTAAAATGATATTGACATGTTTTATGCATAATTGTTGTGTCTCTGCCACCACCAGCCAGTCGTCTAGATACCACAACACTCTGATTCCCTGTTTTAACAATGGCATCAGGGCTTGCCGGACTAGTTTCGTGAATAATCGAGGTGCTAGGTTCAAACCGAACGGCATCCTCTGAAAAACAAAATTTTGGTGCCTGATCCTCAAGGCCAGAAACCTTTGAAATCTTTTGTTGACCGACACGTGCCAATAGGCGTCTGTCAGGTCTAGGGAACACATCCAGCCACCCGGCGGAAGTGTTAGCCTGATTTGATGAACTGTTAACATTCTGAAAGACTCGTTGTAAATGTGAAGATTCAGATACGACAGGTCTACGACCGGCCTCATCTGAACACTGTCCCGTTTGGGAACCAAAAACAGTTTTGACGTGAATACAGGGTAATCTGGGGGTACCGGGATGATGACATTCTTGGCAATCATCTCCTGGACCAGCAACTCCACCTCTAATGAAACACAATTTGCCGTTGTCGGCTGACGTAAGCGAGGTCGCCGGAGCCACTGCCAAGTGATGCCTTTGCGTGCCACCATCCGTGCCCAGGTTTTTAACGGCCATGCTTGGTGACACGTTCGGAACGACCCAGTTAGCAGACAAGGGTTCGCCGGCTGTACTTCCCTCGGTTCCTCCGGCTCTAAGGTAGGCACTGGGAGTGAGAAAGACTTTAGTTTTTTGATGGTGGGTTTGGTGGTGTTGGACGCTTCGCCGGCTGGCTGGTGTGGGCCGAAGACTGGCCCTGCCCCGGCTTATACTGGCCGCGTCCCCTCTGTCCTGAAAACCCTCTCTGTCTATGCCTGAACTGACCCAGGGTGGATTGGGAGGACTTAGGCGGAAGAAACGGCTTAGAACCCCCTGGCTGAGCTTTAGTAGGAGGCTTAGGTTTGGGGAAGTTAAATGCGGGTTTCTTAGCCTGTGCGGGACTGTGCTTCACGGCCTGTGCCATGTTAAACACTGTTCGCCATACATCAGGGGACATTAAAGAAGGTGTAAGTACTGGGGACATTACCACCTGGTTAGCAATGCGATCAGGCAGCTTGCGAACTAATGACATCCTAAGATCCTGTCGTGCTCGCACCGCCTCAAGTAAGGCTGTGCGTATGTCACCTAAGGATTGAATTGACGACTGAAGAATCAGACGCCGGGATAATTCAACTGATCTTCGAGCATCCGCGTCTGCGATTGCCTGAGTAGACCTGAGTAAAGACTTAGCCACCTGTTGAGAAACTATGTACTGTGAAAACAGGCGGAAAGCTTTTCCCCTTAGCCTAAATTCTCTGTCTAGGTGAGAAGGGGTAGGGGTAATGAATGGTTCCTTTAGTTCACAAAGATTAATCTTAGGGGCAGCTAAAAAGAAAATAAAGCTGACGGAACTCCGCCGGCAGAACCTACCGGCATTGAGAACCATGAATGTGTATCCTGAGGGATCTGGTGGGAAGATTTAGAAGTGAAAGTGGTTGCAAAGTTTTGAGCCTCTACCTCCCAATCCACCCAAGGTCCTGGTCCCAACTGTCCCACCTTCAACACTGGATTAGCTGTCTCGTCTGTGACGGTCTGTAAATCTAGTTCAGGAGTAATAGCCGACAGAGCCTTAATATCATTAAACCCATCCAGCTTAGACCAGTCTGAAAAAAGTTTTGAAGCTGAGGCAGGGGGTAAAGCAGGCTTAGATGCCTAAACAAAATAATCCTGATGATAATAACTAGGTATAGCCTTGATATTTACGTCCAAAACATTACCCAAGGCATCCAATGCCCTTAATTTCTTAGACTTATTTCCCTGGATAAACCACTCACGTGGTACCGGGAGTTCCCCTGACAAGGTAGGCTGGGCAAGCTCTGGCTTAGAGGGGTTCAAAGGGACCCATGACTCGTCTGGCCCATAAAGCAGGGGCATAGCTACCTTTCTAAGAGGCGCTTTGTCTAGAGGGGGTGGATTAACATCCGTAATGACCCTGACATTTGACGTAGTGAATGCCGCCGTAGCTGGCTTAGAGCTCCCTGCCGGTGACAGAGTAGGAGGGTTAGGAATCTTAGATAAATCGATTGACGTTATCAGAGGCCGTACCGCAGAACCTGTCAAGGGAGCCCCCAAGTCCATTGTGGGGTTTTCTCGTTGTTGATTAAAGAATTTTGATAGAGCATGAGTAAGTAACCCATCAATTTCTTGTGCTGTAACAAACTGGTTAGGTGCAGAACTTTCAGGTGAATTAGTATTATCATGGGCGGCGTCCAGGCCTGAGCCTGACCCTTGTCCTTCCCTATCTGAAATTAATGACACTTCATCTTGTTCCTCCCGATCCTCCTGAGAAGACCCCGCCGAGGCAGGGGCACCTTGTTTCCAAGATAAATCAGGGATAGAGGATGGGGTCGCCGCGTCCCTGTGGACATCGGCTACTGTGTAACTCGTATGAGTCGGACGTGGATGGTCAGACCCTGGCTGAGCAAACCGCCAAACACCGAGGCTCTGGCCTACGCTCTCTTGAGAGTCTGAAACATTCTCAATTATTGAATATCCTGAACTTTCCATTTCTAGGGTTAAAATATCAATAGGTAAATCTTGTTTAGGGACAGGCGCTTCACTATACTCTGAGGCTGTAACAGAAACATTGTCAAGTGTAGAGGTACGATGAGATGCACTAGACTTAGTAGAATGTCGAGAGGACTTCTTATGGGAATCCTTTTTGGAGGATTTGTGGCTACGGTGTGACCGCGAACTAGACCTAGGTTTGGAAGAATCACCACCATGGCCACTGGGGGAAGCTTCAGTCTTGCACTTCTTACTAGCCGGGGAAAAGGCCCGACTTGAAGACCGTTGTCTGAGGGGTGACCTTGACCTCGATCTCGCCTGCGACGAGGAGGTGGCTGCCGGGGGAGTAGGCTCTCTCGGGCGTTTAAACGTATCCACAGACGATACAGAACCCTGGCTAGTCTCTGTCGGCTTAAAACCCCTTACTCTAGAGGTACGTTTAGGGGGAGGGTGCTCTGACAGCAACTTATCCCAAAGTGGGACGTTGTCACATTGAAGTGACTTATGTGCGACAATGGTAGTGTAGGCCGACATTTGTTGTCTGACCTCTCTCAACGCTACCGCCGCGGTCTTGTCATTGTCACACAGGACTTTATTGGCTAATTGGGAGCAAAATGAACAATTAAGTGTAACCCAGAGACCCCTTGAACGGTCTAGACATCTAACACACCTTATGCAAAGGGTATGCGCAAAAATTGGGATACCCGCGCAAGTAGGGGTAATGCACAGGGCAAAAACTGGGGTCACATTAGCCATGACAGAGACTGGTGTGAGGAAACTACCGCCGGGTCTGTATTGGTCCGCCGGAGCTCAGCTCTGGAAAAATAAAGAAAAATTTCCAGGAATTAATGCTCATAAGGTTAACCCAAGTGTTCGCATACAAGTGTTAATAACCCGCCGGGTAACGGGATGCAAAGACACAGCTAACACATCTCGCCACGCGGCTGGGTGTAAAGAGGCTAAACAAATCTTCTTAGCTAAAGAACATGAAGAATACCCTCTGATATAATGGTCCAGTATGGCACTTATAGTCTGTAGGAGGTGGTGACTGTCTCAAGATTCAATTTTGTAACAAAGCCCCCCCTCATAAAGACGCCGGCCCTTGAAATATTTTAGTAGAATAGCCCAGGGCAGGAATATACGAGATCTGATTTTTTAACGAATTGTCCCAAACGATCGTCGTAAAAATAGAAGGCGGCGATACTGAAAGTATCACCCAATTAAGGTTAATCGAAATTGAATTTGTTTATAAATTCCTTAGTTCCTTTACTTAGGGGCACCCGCCGGGTGTGGGAAATCGATTTGGTTAAACCTCACTGATCCTTCAATTGCCGTAAGAGTAAAGGCAGCGATACACAGAGTATCACTCAAATGGATTGGTTAACTATAAGAGACCTAAGTCGTTTTATCCCACCCTGCTCAGGTGCACCCGCCGGGTGAGAAGTCTAAAAGTTAACCCCACAAGTTCCTGACCCCACTTCTTTGTAAAAGATCGCCGGGGAGGAACGCCTAAACAACAGCTAGGTTTTCCCCGTGGTTGTCGTAAACCAGGTCGAAAAACCTATAAAAAACGAGTGTTCTCAAGAACGTCGTTTCTTTATATATAACTAAATATATATGTAAGGATGGGTACAGCCATCCCGCCGGGAATTTAAAGGAGGCCTGAAACCAGGCACCCACAGAGACGCAGTCCTGGAGAGCCACAGACACCTCCCCTCGCCGGGGAACCAGCCAGAGTTAAAAACCACGTGTGGCCCAACACTGCTCATCGGTCAGGATTTTTCATGGTGAAACCGAGAAAAACCCGCCGGAAGGCAAACCCCACCCTGAACAGACACCATCTGAACAATACGACACGAGGAGAGACACGCACGACTAACCAAGGTCACAACATAATCCGTGGAATTAGCCAATACACAACTAAACCAGGAAACAAATATAGTCCGAGGAATTAGCCAATACACAACTAAAACCCGGATACACATGACACAGTAGGGCATATTTATAAAATAAATAATAACACTAGACATGTGGCAAAGCTACGAGCGGCTGGCTAGGCCTAGGTAGACGGCATGAAAATAGTTGAAATATAAACACACACTGGAATATCACAACAGGAACCACCGCCAACACACCACCGAAGCGATAACTTCCCACCCCGGGAAGCCTGACACGGACCCAGAAAAACTTCACTAAGTGAAGAAAAATTCCCTGGGAACCTCAGCAAACAGACAGCTTACCTCATCAGAAGGATAAAAGGCAGCAATAATTAACGCGTAATGAAAGCCGCCTGCATCACCAACTAACCCAACTGTGAAAAGTTCACGTGTCCACAACAGGACCACGAGGGTACATCCGAAATAGATGCCCCATACATACGACCCAAAATACATTGCACTGCGGGCAACCAGCCCAGGACACTCCTGCTACGCCTATCCTAACCTTACTCGATACATCCCAGAGTAAACAAATGAGAAAAAACTCACTAGGGACGCCACGAATGCGGAACCAGCGGAGCCTGAAAGGTACGTCCGGGCAGGCTGAGCGCAGAGCAAAGAAGGAGGAATGACGCCTGATTCAGCGTCTGGTCAGAAATCCACACAAGTACATCCACGATATGATGGAAAGCTTATTGGATAGTTATTCTTATTTTCTTTTTGTTTTTATTTTTTACGAAGTTTTTTTTCGTAGTGAGAACCCAATTCATAATGACTGAAGCCATGAGTGAGGTCGCGTGCGCTCATGATGAAGGCTCCTCAGTTTTTAAATGCTCTGCGCGGTAGATTCAAACTACGGCGGATTAGTGTTTGAAGAGGATGCCTTATGTAATAGGCATGTTCGTCAATGATGGAGGGGCCACTAATAAATATGAAGTGAAGCCATTCGGGTGAGGCAAATGGATAATACAATTTACTAGAGAGCCATAAAGTGGCGCCAGGTGAGGGGAAGAAGGGGGGAAGTGGAGGAGAGGGGGGAGGAGTGGAGGAGAGGGGAGGGGAAGGTAAGTGGAGAAAGAGGTGATTTGGTGGAGAAGGAGAGTTGGGGGGAAAGGAGGAAAGGGGAGGGGAAGTGGAGGGAAGGGGAGGGATGGTGGAGAAGAAGAGGAAGAGAGGGCGGGAAGGAACATGGGTGGGCTGGAATGATGGAGGCGGTAGGGGAGGAGAGGGAAGAAGGAAGGAATGAAAGAAGGAGGGAAAATATGTTGGGAAGAGCTTCATTCAATAATAGAATACTATGCCACACACCAATTTATCTTGTTCACTGCTTATTGTAAGGAATCTGGTTCAATTATCACAGTGAGAGGTGATAGAGAGAGCGATGAAAGCAGTGATGGAGAGAGGGTGAAGAGAGCGAGAGGAAGGCAAAAGGAGAGTGGATAAAATTGATATGAGAGAGAGAGAGATTGCTTCAAAGTTCAGAGCTGTGCCCTGGATATTGTTAGTGGGGCCTAAACATTAAATACCAGGCCTAAAAGTTAAAAGGTTGCGTGCTCTGAAACGCTAAGGGGGAGAGAGAGTGAGTGAGGAGGAGCAATGGAGAGGGATGGTGGGAGTGGGGGGAGGAAGTAAGAGAGAAAGGTAGTAGGGGTGGTGGTGTTGGTGGTGGTGCTGGTGGGGGGGGGGTAAGAGAGTGGTGGAAGGAGGAGACGAGACATGGATGGTGAAAGTGAAATAATGAGTGGTGTGGTGACATATTTTTAATTATATTCAGGCATCTATTAGACAGGTTTATTTACCTTAGGAAGGATGTCTACCCGTTAAAAGAATGTAGACTATCTCAATTAATTAGGGGAGGTGTGGTGGAGTGGTCATGCCACTGGATTGGTAATCCAATGGACCCGGGTTCAAATCCCGATATGTCAATGGGAAGATATTATTGGGATTGAATTTATGCTGCACCTAGTATCAGTGCATTACCACAAAGCCCACCGAAATGCCCCAAAAATACCCTCATTGTTCCCTGATTAAATAACACTGTATGAATATTCCCATATTCAAAATATGTTACAGGGGGACAATGCCTAGTTAGTTCGCTGCTCAATAGGTGGCGTTCTGAGAGTGAGGGTCTGAGTCTAGAGGTTGAAACGGTGAAACACTTGAACGAAGCAACCAGCCGCTTCAGAGATGGAGCTGCTTCGAGCCATGAATGGATGCTTCACATGCCTCACTCCCCAGACTGGAAAAAATACCTCACGGGCTTCACCGTGTTGAGCGGTGGAATGTACAGGCTCTCAGCCTATGCCTGAGAGGAAGTAGTTGGAATATAGAAAAAAAAAAATAAAAAAAAAAAATCCTTTCTGTTCTTCATAAAATTGTCTAAATGCAGCTGAAATAAAAACACTTAAGACGTCGCCGGTACTGTAAGGGCTAAGGGGGGATGAGCGTAATTGATTTCATCATTTATGTATTTTGTTTTATAATTTCTTAGTTGCCTTCCTAGACCTCCATCAAGATTAAATCCTCCACCCCCCAGACCCATCATCAAGATAAATACGTACATTTATGGATAGAACACTGTCCCGGCCTAAGGCCGGTTCCTCTTAAATTACAGGGTCGCTATTGCTCGCCAGGAAAAAAATCGACACCTAAATGACACGAACAGTCTTAATATTGTCACACAAAATGGGGCGAAAGGTATTAAAATCGCCTAAATAATGAGCCGAACATCTTAAAATCTCAAAACTAATGGGGATAAACACGAGGGAGAAATGGGTCCAGAAAAAAATCAGCCCTTCCCCCTTAAAGAGGTTGTGTGAGGGTGGGGGGAGAAGGAGAGAGAGGTGGTGGGGTAGGAGAGGGATACAAGGGACTGGAGTTCTCAAAAAGGGGGTTCCGGTCCTGACGCTATTCTTGACTTCCAGTGTGTTGGCTTAATAATCCAGAAGGGTTGATAGCCTCTGAAGTTTTATTTGAACTAACTAAGTCAAACACGACTAGAGTAATCGAGCCCATATTTCGACCATTTAGGAAGGGTCAGATGGGAAACAGATATGGAAATTTACAGCCCATTTGCTCTAGCCCCTTTTGAGTTGCGGAGGTTAGGGGCCACGATTGCTGGCCTATTTCTAATGAATGGAATGTAGTAGGCAGAGCCGTGGTGGGAGTGAGAGTGTGAGGAGGTGGGGGGGGGGGAGTGTTCTTCGAAGAGGGGGGGGGGGGTATATGAAAACGGGGTAAGACAGTTAGACAACTAGGCCTTAATGGGGGTAGTGCTTGTTTGTTGGTCTATATATTTAATTATTATATATTATCTATGATTTTCCTCGCTAGACAACCATCAAGCTTAAAATAAACTTTCTAAGCCCCCTTTCAAGATAATAATTATTATAGTCGTACATTTTTTGGTAGACAAATGTTCTGGCCATAGGCCGTTTCCTTCTAAAATTACAGGCTCGCAATCGCTCGCCAGGAAAAAATTGACACCTAAATGGCTCGAAAGGTCTAAACATAGACTAAACAATGGGACGAAGGGTCTTAAAATCGCCAAACTAACAAACCGAATGTTTTAGAATCTCAAAACTAATGAATGGAATGGATTAGGGGAAACAGTGGTGGGAGTGAGAGGGGGGGGGGGGGGGGTTATTTGAAAGGTGGGGCTAAGACAGTTAGACAGACAGCCAGGCCTTAAGGGGGGAGGTAGTCGCTTTTTCTGGACCCTCCTTCTCCCTCATGTTTAGTATATTAGTGTTGAGATTTTAAGACGATTGTTCCATTAGTTTGGTGATTTATTAAGACATTTTGTCCCAATTCTATGTCAATATTAAGCCTTTTCGCGTCATTTAGGTGTCGAATTTTTACCTGGCGAGTGATAGCAAGCCTGTAATTAAAGAAAAACCGGCCTTTGGCGGGGACATTTGTCTATGGAAAAATGTATAACATTTATCATTATGGAGGATCGTTTTTTTTTATTATTTTTTGTTTAAGCTTGATAGAGGTCTAGTGAGGAAACTAAAATATATACAAATATACTGTATATAAATGAACAAATAAATACGCCAATTTCCCCTTAAACTGGAACAATAACAATAACATAGTCTAGAAGGAAGGCTACCTGTGAAATGTAAATTGAAGAAAGTAGTACGAGAAATAGTATAACAGATAAATAATGCTACCGGAAGAAAGAGAGGATTAAAAAGATAGGGGATGATACGATTTTTGTTTTAAGAATTATGAGAGAGAGAGATAGTGCGCATGTACAGACTACTAAACACACGGCAGTGACTGTTTTCTAGAATTATACATATTTCTAGATAATATATCGTCACAGCGTTTTCACAGCCTGTCAATGTATATACAAGAAAGGCCATCAGTGAATCACAATTCATTATATGAACTGTGCAAGTAGCTGTGAGGATTTACCTATAACTCTTTGTGGTGCAGGTAGTGACGGGCCGCGCACCAACACAGTCCCACACACAACTTGTTTACCACGGCACCTTCACCACTTGTCACTAGTCTGTCGAGATTCATTCCACACGTTCTGTATATTATGTTTATAGGAAATTAACCCCTGGTCACTCTGCCAACTAGATACCGCCCACACGTGGTACGAAGCTGAACCCTGCAGCTATGTGCATGAAGGGGCCCCTTAGAGGGGTAGTTATAGGAAGCGTGTGGGGTAGGCAAATCGCTGAATAGAGTTATCAAAAACAAGAATAAGTGACAGCAACAACACTCATCGTAGGAGGATCGAAAGACCAGGTGAATATCAGGATATCGACCTAAACATTGGTGTTCTGTCTGTGGCAAATCAGTTAAAATAGAGGTGGATAGAGCGTGCGAGATAGAAAATTGTCCCAATTTACGTCATGTTGCCTGTCTTAATGATGAATCTGACTTTAACTGTGAGAAAACTAAACACATGAGAGAAGCTTTCGAGATAACTAATCCAATCACATTTTATGCAACTCTCGAAACAGACACTATGTAAGAGGTGCAAAATACTGTAGTTGAGGAGGAAGAAGAACTTAATCAATTACAGAAAGGACAACTGGTAAAACAAGTAAAGAAACAAAAACGAATTTGCAACAAGTAAATCTCAGCTGGCTTACTATAAGTCTATAATTGTTGATCTCCCTGAAAAATTTAGCATACTGGTGGAGGCCATATCAAGCATCGACACCTTGATAGCAACACTGAGGAAATATAGCAACGTTCTGTTGCCAAATCAGCATACCCTAAACAAAATAGATGAAGACTGGGAGAATCACATTGAAAACAATAATGAATTGTACATTTGGTGGACATCTGAGGAAGTAAAAGCTCTGAGGAAAGTGCCTGGGGTTGAAAAACCTGAAAACAAACGAAGATGAAATATCACGCTAGCAATCAAGCGACTCAATCTCAACAACAGACACAAACTCAGACTCAGCCACTCAGCCAAAGAACCCGTCCACAACAACAGCATCAAACAAATTAATCAACTATAAAGATTCAAAACAGTCGCCAAACTCAAACACAATATCGAATGCAACAACAATAAATATGATAACAACCTCCAAAACCATGTCAGTATAATAATCAAAGTAGAGGAAGACAGGAAAACTACTATTAAGAGTGCTATGGATCTGAACAACAATTGTAAATTGGTGGAAGAGGAAGACAAAGAAACCAACATCAAGAATACAACGAACCAGGCCGGCAATTTTTCACTTGGGATGAAAATACACAAAGCAGTCATGATAAAATAAGGTATCCCAACGGTGAATACAGGTGTTCAGTTTGTCATCATCATGATCACTCTCAGGACCAATGCCCCCGACTTATGTTCTGTGATTATTATCAGCGTCGATATCACACCAGTCAGACCTGTCATGAGAGAGGTACTGACAAAAGACAACACCTATTTTTTCTCTTATTCCCTTGTCTATCGGTTTATTTTCCGCGCCAATATCCCCCATCCAGTTTCAAGGTCGAAAGGGATGCATACAGAGATCGTAGCAAGATAGGGACTTCAATAGCAAGACATCAGTGTCGATCGATAAGTAAGAGAGGGAGGGTGTGTGCCGCTCTGGCTCTTTTCTCATGAATGAGCCGGTCGGCAATACTTCATCTTTTTCACCCCCCAGATACTATTCCCACTTGTTTTATTGCTGTTACATGTTAATATCTTCATATTAAACATAAAATAGCCGCATATGAATAAGTAATAACGATATTTATCGGATAATGACAATTTTAGTCGGGAATGAGCCTCAATATGTTCGCCTGGCGGGCACTTTCAAATACCATAGCTTTGCTGTTTAAAGGTTAAAAGGATATTTATAGGCCTTGGATCTTAAGAGTCCTGTCGCCTCCGCCCAGTAAAACTCTTAAGAGTCAAATATCGCGTAGACCAATATCTTTCCTCAAATCCGCGACTGACTGCGTTTGTAAAGGAATAACTATTTTACTCCCTCAGATTCATCAAGGATTATTTTGTATAATTATAAATTAATAAGATGTTACTCCTTTTTTTCCAGATATATGATAGATCACTTATTACTTATGTAACTTAGGGGACATCACAAATAGCAAAAAGTACAAAAAGCAAAGCGGTATCCCAATCCCAGTCATGCTTCAAGCAAAATCTACACAGCATACTCTTCAATGACTGATTAAAACGCTCGAGAGCTCTGTCACTGTGGATGGTACGCGCTCGACAGCACATGCTTTATACCTCGCTCTGAGAGAGTTTGTGAGAATAGATTTGATGTAAAATTAACCCCTCTGTCAGACTGAATCTGACGTGGCAAACAAAACCTAGTGAAGAAATGCAGAAGGTGTTTGAGAACAATCTTCGCGTTCATGCTGCTAACCGGAATAGACTCCAGGTATCTAGCTGTAGCATCCAATAAAAGAAGCAAGTATTTATATCCCAAGTTGGTGGGTGGTAGGGGACCGACCATGTCAATTATGACACAAGTAAATGGTGGTTCAACTGCAGGTATGGGGATCAAAGGTGCCACGGGTATTCTTTGGTTGGGTTTTCCAGCTACTTGATAAATATGATATGATATAAAAAAAAGTAGCCACTGATGCATGCATATTGGGCCACCAAAAATACAAACGTAGCCTATCAGTAGTCTTACGTACCCATAAATGCCCCGCCCGTGGTGCCTTATGTGCTAGCCTAACCATTACTCCCTTAACTGGGCTGGCATCACCAACTGCTCCTCCCCCAAGCCTGAGTCCGTATCCAGCGTCCACTGCCAATACAACAACGTTCCTTTTACAATAAACTTCTCTGGACTGTTCTTCCCACCAGTCGTGCCAACCTTCTTAAACAGGAGGCCCAGACTTGGGTCCTCTTGCTATAACTTGCTCAATTTGTCTCTACGTATCTCCGACAAGACAGTTACCTATGACCTCTCGACAACAACAGAAGGTTGAGTTGGCAGCGCTATGTCAGACTCCTCGTCCAGCACTAGGTCACCTCTACTAGTCTCGGTATCCTCACTGGGGTCAGCCAGGTCACCAATTGCCTCCGAGCCAGTGTCATCTAGTAGGGTATCATGGGATGACCCGCTCTCATGGCTGTCGGCCCCCGCATCAGCTAAATCATCCCCCTGTTGTGCCACTTGTGCCATTGATCGGGTCACTGCACAAACAGAGTAGATAGAGTCCATGTTTTCTTCATGCAAACGACAATCACCAGGGGGCTCTAAAGCATCTTCAGCGACAACTGTAGGTGGCGGGAAAATTAAATCCCCAGCTAAGTTCGTCCCAAGCAAACAAATTCACACCTCGACTGGCAGACTGTCCATCATGGCCACCTTAGTCTCTGCAGTCAAAAGTGGGCACTGTCTTGTCACCGGGACTAAATCACAGCATTGTTTACTGTCGATTCCCCTACATATGACAAACTCTCCCGTACTAATAAGTCCCTGTTAGGTTGCGACACATGGATTGTTGTGCACCAGTATCCCTAAACACCTTGACAGGGTACGCTGCTCCCCGGTTCGAACTGAACCATCATGTATGAATGACCGACACCAATCAGGGGAAGTCTGGTTGTGCTTAGGTGGTACAAAGGAGTACAAAGGAAATCAAGCAACAACAGATCTAGTGACCCTTCTAGGTTGCTTGTCCTCCAAAACACTGAGGATCAAGTGTCCAAACAGTGGTTCAGAGTGGGTAAGGGAACATTGGAAAGGGAATTACTGCCCTGGAACTAATGTCCGTGGCAGGATTAGGAAGTTAGTAGAGGACAGATGGGTTAGTAACTGAGGGGGGGATAAAATAAAGTTATTCATTTACAAACGCAGTCAGTCGCGGGTTTGATGAGAGATATTTGTCTAGGCGGAGTTTAAATGAATCAACGGTGATGCAGTCTATAACGTTTCGGGGAAGCCCATTCCACAAGTTGACAACTCGATTGAAGAAGAAATTCTTAGATTCGTGCGAGTTACAAGATTTACCAATAATTTTGCAACCGTTTCCCTGCGTGTAATTAGATTGGTCGATAGTGAAGTACTTACTACAGTTCATATTGTCGATGCCTTTGATGATTTTGAACACTTGAATTAAGTCACCTCTTAATCTGCGCTGGGTTAAAGGAAATAGATTTAATTCTCTAAGACGCTCTTCGTATGGTTTGTTCTTTAGGCTAGGTATCATTTTGGTAACTCTACGTTGAACTCGTTCTAGCTTGTTTATATCTTTTTGGTAATAAGGGCACCAGGATTGAACGCAGTATTCCAGAAGAGGGCGGACTAAGGAATTGTAAAGGGTTAGGATAACTTCTTTGGATTTATGCTCAAATGACCTGCCTATAAAGCCAATTATTTTGTTTGCCTTCCTAACAACTTCTGAACATTGTTGACTCGGTTTTAGGTTACTCGATATTGTTACTCCCAGATTGGTTTCTCTGTTTACATTCTTAAGCTGAGTGCCATTCATCGAATAGTTTGCTTTCTCATTTAGGTATCCGACATGTAGTACTTTACATTTATCCGCATTGAAACTCATTTGCCAAATTTGGGCCCAACATGACAATTTATCTAGATTGTGTTGCATATCGTCAACTTGTTCTTTTGAGAGTACGCTATTTGCAATTTTTGTATCGTCAGCAAATTTTGAGATTGTACAGGTGAGACCCTCATCTATGTCATTGATGTAAATTAGAAAGAGAATTGGTCCTAGTACCGATCCCTAGGGTACCCCGCTACTTACATTGGTCCATTTAGATGCCTTACCGTTTATCTAATTGGACCAATGTAAGTAGCGGGGTACCCCAGGGATCGGTACTAGGACCAATTCTCTTTCTAATTTACATCAACGACATAAATGAGGGTCTCACCTGTACAATCTCAAAATTTGCTGACGATACAAAAATTGCAAATAGCGTACTCTCAAAAGAACAAGTTGAAGTGGTGATACCACCTGGAGCGGCTTTGTGCTTGCAACCCTGCTTACCGCTGGCCTACACTGTCCCCCAGACTCACCCGTACCTGGCTCGCCTTTCGCCGGCACCTCCCCTAATGTCGTCACTAACTGTACAGCCTTGGGTAACCTTCCACTTAGCACACTGAAGTTATATATGACCCAACTGCTTGCAAATGTAACACTGCACTTCCCTAGAAGCTCGCTGGTTATCATCCTTGGTATGATGTTGTGTGTTATTTGTGGTAACTTTGGGTGATGATGGGCGAGCAGATACTGTGGCTGCCTGGTACACAGTTCGATCTCTCCTGTCACCAAAAAATCTCCCCTTGCCATTATCTTGCTGGGCTACTGCAAAGTCATCAGCCAAAACTGCTGCTTCCCTTAATGATTTAAACTGCTTTTCATTTAATTTCGCCCCTATGTCCCGCTCATCTATGCTTGTAACCTGCTCCATCAGCTAAACCTCACATGCCGCCTATAAAGTATCAGCTGTCTCTGAGTGCAACCACTTAGCTAGAGTATTGCACAGGTACCTGCCACACACTACATATAAGTCCACGACGATTCCGAGTCCCCCTGAACGCTTCTCTGTAAGCCTCAGGACGAAGCTCATAGGCTTTTAACACAGCCTCCTGAAGTACCTCTTACTCTAACTCCTGCACTTCCAGGCGGTCATATGCATCAAGAGCCCTTCATTTTAATACATTGGACATCAACACTGCCCAGCGTTGCCTCGGCCACTGATTCTCGTGTGCCTTCTTCTCAAAATGTAAAAACCACTCTGTGACCTTAAGTTCATTGAAGGCCGGCACGAGTTTCAGTCATCGAGACAACAGCACCTCTTCTGCCTCCTCCTTAGATGCATGCCCAGCATTATGCCCCTGTTGGCTTTGCCCACTAGTTTCCTACTTCGTCTTCTCCAAATCTGCCTGTATTCTCTTCTCCTCTATCTCTATATTCCTCAATCTTCGATATCTCTCTTCCATCTCCATTCACTTTAGCTGAAGCTCAACCTCTGGACTCCTTCGCGACCCTATCGGGGTTATAGGAGGTAACTGAGCAAAATGGGGAACATTGTGCTGTACACTCACCGTATGAGTGGCAGTGAAATGCTGGGGTGTGGCCCACAACACATGGGGGCAATGGGGGAGGATACTGGGGATTACTAGCCTAACTCGAAACAAATGTACTGACCATAGGGGCATAAATATAGCCCTGGGAAAATGAAGGGGCCGTACAAATAGGGTTGGAAATCAACTGTGGAGTCATGGAGGCAGGCATTGTGGTAGTAGTGGGAGGCTGTCTAAATGCGGTATCACAAAGCTCTTCTGGAGTTGTTGCTCGACTCCGGGCATCTCTAGAATAATAGCTAAACTGACTGCTAGTAGTCAGGTGGCTTAGCGATTTTTTCGTTACACGGCGGATAAAAGCGTCAAATTTGGTATGAGCCTTCCTTAGGGTCTATTAATGAATTTTAGAAGGGGTGCCCTCAGGAAAATTTAAGAACATGTAAAAGCCCTATAATCTATCTATCTATCTATTGCCTGACGCCGTGATCCCCGAAGGGGTGGCCACGAACGAACCGCCCCCATGCACCTCTGTCCCCAGTCAGTCGACGCCCCTCCCCCCAACCAGCACCGCCTTCGTTCATGTACTTCCTCACTCCATCCTTCCACCTCATATTCGGTCTACTTCTCCCCCTCTGTCCCTCCACCTCGCTCTCGTACACCCTCTTAGTCATTCTCTCGCTTTCCATACGTTCCATATGGCCGAACCATCTCAAGTTGTTCCTTTTCACACTTTCCAGCACATCTACCTCCACACCACACCTCCTTCTTACTTCCTCATTAGTCTGTCTATCCCTCCATGTAACTCCGCACGCACTCCTTAAGTAATTCATTTCCACTGCTCTCGCTCTTGGTCTGAGTCTCTCAACCAACGTCCATGCTTCGCTTCCGTAAGTCAGTGTCGGGATTACCCTATAATGAAGGGGGAAAAAATATATTTGTTCTCAAATTGTTTACATCGTAATTAAACGATATTGGTTGAAGATACATTAAATATGATACCACACTTACGAAAGACAATTTAATTTTACATATGTTTTATTCTATGCACTTTTTGTATTTGATTCACCATTTACGAGATATTGAGTTTTTTTAGTTTTCGAGCTAATTTCTTTTAATTGTAATAACACAATATTGGTTAAAGATACTTTAAATTTGAGACCACACTTAAGAAAGGAAATTAAATTTTGCATCTGTTTCATTCGTGAAACTTTTTGTTTCTGATTCACTGTTTAGGAGATATTGAGGGCTTTTCCAATGTTTGACTACTTTTTTGTTTGTAAAATTTACCAATTATTAACGAATAATATCATTATAGGCATTACATGGATAGGAAATTGTATTCTATACTCTAATATTATATTATTATTGAACAAATCCATGAATAATATATATTTTCATAATAAATGTACAGTCATAAGTTGTAGTCAGGTGGCTTAGCGGCAAATGTTGCCATTATCGTTACATGGCGGATAAAAGCACCAAATTTTGTATGAGGCTTCCTTAGGGTCTAATAATCGATTTTAGAAGGGGCACCCTCCAAAAAATTTAAGAGAACATATAAAAACCCTATATTGAAGGTGGAAAAATTGCACTTTTCTCAAATCATAAACATCGTAATTAGACGGTATCGGTTGAAGATATATTAATTTGATAACCCACTTATGAAAACAAATGTAAATTTGCATTTTTTTTATTCTATGAACTTTTTTATCTGATTCACCATTTACGAGATATTGAGGCTATTTTAGTTATTGAGCTAATATTGTTTAATTGTCATAAAACTATATTGGTTAGAGATACATCACATTTGAGATCACAATTAAGAACAGAAATTACATGTTGCATCTTTTTCATCTGTGACACTTTTTTATTTGCTTCACCGTTAAGGGGATCTTGAGGTTTTCTTTTTTTGAGTATTATTTTGTTTTTCATTTACCAATTTGTAAAAATAATATAAATATAGGCATTACATGACTATAATGATATTATTCTTAAAAATTGGTAAATTTTACAAACAAAAATACTCAACTTTAAAAAAAAAATCAATATCTCCTAAACGGCGAATCAGATACAAAAGTGCATAGTATAAACATTATGCAAAATGTAATATCCTTTCATAACAGTGGAATAAAATTGAATGTATCTTCAACCAATATCATCTAATTACGATTTGTATGCTTTGAGAACAATGCTATTTTTCCACCTTCAATATAATGTTTTTATATATTCTCTAAAATTTTCTGGAGGGCACCCCTTCTAAATTTCTGAATTAGACCCTAAGGAAGCCTCATACAAAATGTGGTGCTTTTATCCGCCGTGTAACGATAATAGCAATATTTGCCGCTAAGCCACCTGACTACAACTTATGACTGTACATTTGTTATGCAATGATGTATCTTTTTATGAATGTGTTCAATAATAATATATTATTAGAGTATAAAATACAATTTCCAATCAATGTAATGCTTATAATATATATTTTTCTTGAAAATTGGTAAGTTTTACGAATTCAATTACTCAAAAATGGAAAAAAAAAATCAATATCTCATAAACGGTGAATCAGCTAATTTATAAAACGTGTCACGAATGAAAAATATGCAAAATATAATTTCCTTTCTTAACCCATTCGTAGCGGGGCCCGACTTAAGTCTGTATCTAAAAACCTGGACTATGTGGCGGGGCCCGACTTTAGTCTGTGTGCAATTTTGGCACAATATTGGCTCTGAGAGAGAGACGAGTGACGGGAGGAGCGTAGGTTGCCTCATGGCCGCTCGCCACGGCTGCCGTGGGCCTACTGACATCTACTCCACACACATCCACCCTCCCTCCCTCGCTACACACGTAATTATGTAACAAAATTACCGTATTTTAGCGATTTTGCCCTTCGGTTGCACGATCGTTGCAAGACAACCAGTGATCGTAGAAGGATGGTTCAGGTGTCATTGGAAAGCTCAATTAACGCCCTTTCAGGGATACATAATTGTATTACGAGCTGGCTCTTGTTTATGCATGAAAAAGAGCACGGAAACAAGGCCATTTATGGTAAAACCACCCGCTGGGCGGTACGTAGAAATTACCGCCTAGGCCGCTCGTAAGGTGTTAAGCATGGTCTCAAATTTAATGTATCTTAAACCAATATCATGTTATTACAATTACAAATATTTAGCTCAAAAACTACAACAAATTCAACACTCATATAATGATGAATCAGATACAAAAAGTGCATAGAATAAAAAAGATGCAGAATATAATTTCCTTCCATAAGTATGGTATCAAATTTAATGTATCTTCAATCAATACCGTCTAATTACAATGTTTATGATTTGAGAAAAATTCAATTTTCCACCTTCAATATAGGTTTTTCATATATTATCTTAAATTTTCTGGGGGGCACCCCTTCTAAAATTCATTATTAGACCCTAAGGAAGCCTCATACAAAATTTGGTACTTTTATCCGCCGTGTAACGATAATGGCAATATTTGCAGCTAAGCCACCTGACTATAGGGTGCTGTGGCTCATACTAGATGGTAACATCATCCACAACACAAGTACTAGCTTCACCATGAGGACTATTAGTCTGTATGTCTAACTTGCATAACTCTCGAATCAACTCCCCCTTAGACAGACCACTGTGCCTCCAACCATAACATCCAACACAAGTCTTAATTCATCACTACTCCTACCAGCACTTCTTGACTAGGTTGGGTTCTAATGAACTGACAAACATCCTCCCTCCCCATGATATGAATAGGAATGTAATCTGTCTGCGGCATCATAGCAATAGTTTTGGACACAGGTTAATAAACGAGAGTACTAAGTCTGTAAACTTTCAACTGCAAGAAAATGACTAAACAAGCAAGTAACAATTTCAATCTAAATATAATTATCTTCACACCACCAAGAACTTTATATACTATCACACTATCCTGGCCTGAGGTCACCACTGTTACGAGGGGAGACAGTCGTTGGAGCAGGCGATCCAACCCGATCATCACTGTTTCTACAGCCAGTGCTATCACACAGCACTGTCCAAAATAACGATGTAGCCAAAAAGACAACAATGCTGTATTCAAGCAACCAACACTGCTCACCGTACTTCTCTGACCCTGCACCAGACACGCTCTTAATATCTGACTCAAACACCAAGACACGCAGGTTCTCTAGGAAAAGGGGTTATCTTCCTCTTTGCTCTATTGAAGCAGTGATATAAGGAGACACACAGATATCTACTGTCTCAGAGTTGGGGCCTATCCAACTGGGGTTGATAGTGCTAGTAGTATTTCAGAGTTTTTTCTCAGGTTACTCTAAACTGTGCAAAAGTGCTAAATGCTTCTAGACTTTCAGAATAATTAATATAATATTAAGCTGCATAGGAATAAAAAAATAATATAAAGTAAAGCCATAGGTATGAGCACCATGCAGTAGCCTACCAAGCCTATGTGCTAAGCCTATTATCCCTACCTCCTGTCCTAATAATACGAGTGGCTCTCTTCAGTACAGCTCGTCGGTGTTGTTGCAAGGGGTAATGTAATAATATACCTCCTACAACATCATCAGGGATTAGCTCAACACAACCGAATGCAATGGGGACAACCACACCTTATAACAGGGTCCACCTCTAGTCCCAAACTGCACCGGTTGTATTGTTGCTAAAACTAAAAATGGCACAAGGGTTGATATATCAGTAGGTTGGTGCTGGCTGCCACCCCAAAAGGGTTAGATAAGGCCCAAGATAGAGGATAGTGTATGATGGTAGCTAAAACTGTCAGTACTGTTGCAATGTAGGCCTAACCCAATCACACAGCAACCTCTGTCCTCAAAGGCTTAACAAGAAGCTGGTAAGAACAGACCAGACACCAAACCATTGTAGATATCAACCAAACAAAGGAAAATAGAAAGCATACAACAATTATTCCTAATGCAACAAAATAAATGAATAAATGGTGTGAAAATTAGATTTAAGAATTCCAAAAATGTCTACAGAGACACTACAATAATCTAGTGTGTAAAATTACTCTAAATGCACCAAAAAATATTAGGGTTAATATAAAATAAATAATATCAAAATTACTCCAGACTCACCTTAGTATTATACAACACAATGGAAAATTATTAGAAGCGATAATTTAAGGAAGCAAATGGCAAGTGTGCCACAAACTAAGCGATAGATCTATTTACTGTGACCGTGTCTGGAGTGAGGTGGGATGAGCGGCCCAGCCCTGGGAAGGAAAGAAAGCTCCAAGTACTGCCAGACTACATAATTACATTAGGTACCTGTGCTCTCAATAACAACACAGAAATAATCAAATAAATGTGAGACATCATTGTGTAACTTATAATATACTGAAACAACATAAATAGGGTCAAACACATTACATAATTACACTATTAGCAACAACCAAAGTGTTGCATAGCTTGTTGCAATATGGCGCCATACCACCCCACCCATCCCTCCATTCCAACAGGAAGAAAGAAGGAAAGCACTGAAGGTCCCACCGTCAAGTAACGATTAATCATAGAAGAATACTTCTGAGTATTAATATTATTTAGACAAACTTGTTCAGCATGCAAAAATACATTTTTGGAGATGCATGGCTCTGAGCACTGTAGCTTCATGTTGAGGTTACGACTAAATATCGGTATGCTGTGTAAATTATAACTAAACACTTTTAACTGAAATAGTAGGCTATAGGTTAGAGCACTTTGGTCGGAAGTGACAACTGTTACGATCCAGGTTCTCAAAGACACAGGGCTCTTCAACATTGGACTAGATAATGGCAAAAAGCAACAACGGTAACACTAGATCCAACCCCTGCCTTAAACACTGGAAAACAAAACACCATTACCGCCCTGAGTCGTGCCTGGACAACGAGGTATCCTATGACTCGGTAACTGGTGCACACACACTAGGCTGACGCTCAATGAAACAGCCTATTCTCAAACAGTAAAAGATTACTCGATTATGTTTCACAAAGAAAAGATAGGTAACGTGATTAATTAATGTTACGGTAGATACTCAAATAACTGGCACTCCTGTATTAAAGAAAGTGCAATGCTAGTCCTGCAACATCAACTGGAAACTTCTGAAATAAGTCTGATGCTGGGAAGATGTTCGTAAAGAATCTTGAACAATTATAATGCAGAATACGGGTCACAATAAATGCTAGGACATATAGTAATAATAGGCAGGCGAATAATAAAGACTGCGCAAAGGTAGTAATGCTCGACAACTAAAGAAATGCTTCGTGACACAACGCAACAGCCTACTCGGGTTGTGCAACTCAACAACAACCTCGGCTCAAAAGTGCAGTGAATAATAATGTTGCATACATATAATAATGGGGCTTATCTCTAACCAGTGTCTGCTCAGTTAATAAAGTCTAGCTGGGGTATCAAGGCAGGGCAACAATGGGCGAGCATGCGGCTCGTAGCCTAACGTTGTCCGAGGGTGGTATAATGAAGATTACGTTATATGACGGGGATGCTCTCTTGATAAATCTAGGTCTCTAGTACCTAGCTCTATCCTGGCGATCCCTCAGAAGTCAACACAAAGAGGCAGCACTATGTTGTGAGGGATAGGCTATGGCCCTCTCACACCACAGCGCTGTGCTCACAAAGTAAACCAACCCGAAGACAACTTAGGCTCCCACAGTACCTGTCGATGTCGTGCAGAGCTTAGCTAACACTGCACACATCGGAGACAACGACACAATAACCTTACCCCTAGTCTAGCTTTAGATAACCAAGCAGAATCACTCAACACCTTGCAAGGGAAACATATACGTAAACCTTCCCGAGAGAGGACACATACGGAAAAGTCCGTCTCTCTAAACCTCAATAAAGCATAATACCTCCTTAACCTAATACATGGAAATATCTGAGAGCTTTGCGTACAATACGACTGGTCGACGGTGAACGTCTATGCTGAAACCAGAAGGGATGTTGAGTTTAATAAAGATTAGAGAATGAGAAAGGAGAAGTCGAGAGAGAGAAATAGTATGCAAAGTAGCGAGTATGGGGGACGGAATTGCGATGGATGTAGGCGATACGCGTGTCAGGCAAGCTCTGAGCTGGTAAAGAACACGAGGCAGCGACGGGAAGGGACTAGTTGACCACCCGACCGCCAACGCCGTCAGCGCCCAAGCGAGCCGCGTCATAGATCACCTCGCTGCCGGGTGTACCCCCTCACACTCTCTCGCTCGCCTCCCACACAAGCAACATTTATATTATAGCGAATATAAAATATAAGGCGCGGTCAGAGACCAAAACAAAGATAATTTCTAGACTGTCTGTGGCAACACGACACTAATGAAATAAAGCAGATCATTCTAGGACAACTGCAGCCCATCCCCCCATCCTGGCGAGCGCTAGCGAGCTGCAATGCCCCACGCAACCATTCTGCCAACGCCGGAGGCGTCACACCCCCCCCCAAGATATGGGACACTCAACCATGAGCCCATATCTGAACAGGCAGAATGTCGCTAGAATCTGCCACTCCTAACCACTCTGCCACTCATGGAATGCAAGCTCAGTCTCCTAAAAAAAAAAAAATACAACAACATTTTTATATAAAAAATTCTTATCACCCTTCCCAAATATAATACATTAATTCATAACATTGTGCTCCCAGAGCGAGCTTTAAGAAGCACAGCCTACTGAGGGAAAATCATCTGCACTCAGTACTCAGCTACAATATTATCTTAAAATTAATTATTAAAAAGAAAGTTTTTATTTAATTTTTCATATTTTATTTGAATGTTGTTTTTGGCGGCTACTATAGATGTAGCCTAATTTTCTTCTAATCAAAGCCAACAACTCCTGCCCTGCGACCCTACGCTGATGCTACACACGCGAGCCAACAAGCACCAGCGCAAAAATACACCGCGAGCCAAGACAGGAGGCTATACCAACATACTGTGGTCGCCTACCCCGGATCCTCCACCCGCGACAAACAGTCCGCAATCACATTCTCACAACCGGCAATATGGCGAATGTCTAAGTTGTACTCTTGCAACATGAGCGACCATCTGGTCAGCCTCATATTCCGGTTGTGGAATTGATTGAGGAATTTAAGCGGGTGGTGGTCGGTATACACTACCACGACTGGCCCATAGGCAGGAACATAGACCTCAAAGTGTCTGAGCGCTAACACGATTGCCAGCAGTTCCTTTTCAACAACCGAATAGTTTTTCTGTGCTGAATTAAATTTCTTTGAAAAGAAACTGACTGGATGCTCAAGACCTTCCTCGTCTGTCTGCAAAAGTACGGCACCAGCCCCTACTCCGCTGGCATCAGTCGCCAACTGAAATGGTCGTTCAAAGTGTGGGGCCCTGAGGATAGGGTGAGTGCATAAAAAGGTGTTTAACTACTCGAAACGCCTGCTCACACTCAGGTGCCCAGCGGAACTTTTTATCTTTGGCTAGTAGATCTGTCAAAGGAGCTAAAACAGTAGAATAGCCTCTTATAAAGCGGCGGTAATACCCAATCATACCCAAAAATCTCATGATCTACCGCTTGGTGGTCAGCCTGGGGAACAAGTCGATAGCCTGTATCTTCTGTTGGGGCGGGCTCACCTGCCCTAACCCAACCACATACCCCAGATACTGCACCGTGGCTTGCACAAAGTCACACTTGCCCAGATTAACCACCAAGCCTGCTTTACTAAGTTGACTAAATAAGGCTTCTATGTGCTCACAGTGACTTTGGAAATCGTTGTCATAAATGATCACGTCATCAAGGTAGACAGTACAGTTTGGGATGTCTGCTACGATGTCGTTCATTAAGCTCTGGAAAGTGGCCGGTGCATTTTTCAGACCATTTGGCATCACGTTCCAACGGTAAGTACTGCCATCCACCACAAACCCGCACACCTCTTTAGCCCGTTCAGACAGTGGTACTTGCCAGTAGCCTTTGACGAGGTCTACCTTGGTCAAGTACCTTGCTTTCCCGATCTTATCCACACTGTCATCCACCCGGGGAAGAGGATATGCATTGGTGGGGGTCAACCCGTTCAACCGCCTAAAGTCAATGCAGAACCGAACTTTTGCATCAGGTTTGGGCTGCAGAGTGACAGGAGAAGTCCACCGTACTGCCCCCTTCTCGATCAAGCCTCTCGCCAGCATATACTCCAGCTCATCCCTGAGCGCTGGGAGTTTAATGGGTGGCACCCGATAAGGTATCGACTTGAAGGGGGGGTGCTCTCCTACATCGACATCATGCACCGCTTGAGTAGTGAGGCCTGGGTGCTCGGCAAATACAGTTGGGTATGAATCGAACAGGCGCTGCACTACCACCTGCTGTTCCTGCGGCAGGTGCGCCAGAGCATAATGCCCACATTGGCTCGAATTCCCCGCCCACTGATCAGCCAAGACATGACAATCCCAGTTATCATCCACCTGATCATTGCTGCCCCCCTCTCCTTCTCCACCATGACCGCAGCAGGTCAACACAGGGACAGCTAGTGACTCAGGTGGGCGCCTCACATACTCCTTCAACAAAATAATGTGGCATAGTTGGTTACGCTTCTTCCGGTCTGGAGTGGCAACGAGGTAATCTAGATCGGAGATCTTTGACACCACCCGATAAGGCCCAGCATACTTGGCAGCCAGAGGATGCCCTGACAAAGGCAACAGGACCAACACCTCTTGACCTACCTGAAACTCCCGGAGTTTCGCCTTAGTATCGTACCTGTCCTTCATACGGACCTGCGAACTCACCAAATTACGCCCGGCCAGCTCCAAACTTCTAAGCATTCTCTCTCTGCTCTCGAGGACGTATCTCAACATAGAACATGGCTTAGCGGTACCCTCCCAAATCTCCTTCACCATGCGGAGAGGGCCCCTCACCTGATGCCCGAAAACAAGCTCATTCGGACTGAAACAGATACTCTCTCCAGGTACTTCTCTTGCCGCGAACAAAACATACGGCAGACCAAGGTCCCAATCCTTTCCGTTCTCTGCGCAGTAACATCGAAGCACGCTTTTCAGCGTGGCGTGCCACCTCTCCAACACCCCTTGACTCTCCGGGTGATACGCAGAAGAGACGACAGTGCTGATGCCATGCTGAATCATAGTTTGTTTGAACAGATTAGATGTAAAATTAGAACCTTGGTCCGATTGCACCTCTTGCGGGTAACCATACCGCGAGCAATACAAGAGCAGGTTCCGGACAACAGTTTTCGCCGTGCCATTTCTCATTGGATATGCATCAGGATAACGAGTGGCCACATCCATGATAGTTAATAGAAATTTATTACCGGCACTAGTAGGGGGTAGGGGTCCGACCATATCAATGATGACCTTACTGAAGGGCGGTCCACTGACAGGAATGGGGTGCAACGGGGCGCTCGGAATTGTTTGGTTAGGTTTTCCAAACCCTCTGGTACGTATGACACCTTGCTATCCAGGTTACCACCTGCCCCTTCAACCCTGGCCACCAAAACAATTTTTCTAAAGCCGCCACCGTTTTTCTCACCCCTAGATGTCCTGCCAGTGGTATGTCATGCGCCAACCTCAGTAGGTTATCCCTGCACTCCCGTGGCACCACCAACTGGTCCACTACTCCGGACCCCTCTTGCCAACTACGTTTAGGGTCTTGAAAACGCCTATAGAGGATGCTTTCTAAATAAAAACAAATCTCCTGGCTGTGCATCGCCGTCCTCGTCGAGCTCTACAGCTCCATTAGCACACGTTTGGAGCTCAGGGTCCTCTAGTTGCAACCGACGTATATCTGAGGGTGCCAAGCGATCTAACTGCTCCCGGAGCAATGCATGACCTTCCCCGATACTGGGCTGCTCCCTCTGTCTCTCTCGATGTACATAACGTTGCTGTCGTGGAGACTCGTCATGCCCAGCCTCGTCACTCTCGATGACAGGCCCAGGGGCTACTCCAGAATTAAGTAATGGTGCTAATACTGAATCACCCAGGAGAGCCGCTGAGTCAGAACTCTTAAAACCAACTCCAGCTTTAGCCTCCTCCTGTTGATCGTTCCTCCGCTGGTCTGAAGACGGAGGACTAGGCTGTGACACTTTAGCTGCCCGAGCTCGGGTGACAACACACGCCATGGGTTGTGTCTGGCACCGCTCGACCCACTCTTGCTTTTCCCTACTCACGTCGGCCGGCCTCTCGGCAACGACTAAGGGTAGAACCTCAGAAGCGGGCATTGCAAAGTCGTTGCCGAGAAGAAGGTCGACGCCCTCCACTGGCAGTTTCTCCACAATCCCGACATCCAATTCACGTGCCACACCATCCACCTCCAACTCCAACCGCACCAGCGGGTATGACCGAGTTGCATTAATACCCTGCACCACTACCACCCGAGCCGCGATTATAGGGTAGCCAGTCAAGTTTTTCATCAGAGTCTGGGAAGCACCTGTATCACGCAAGACCTCTAGTCCATGCTTGCGCCCCGCCCACATCACGCAACCCCGCCCTCTATGGTCGCAAAAAACATCCTGAGCAGGGTTCGAGCCTCCCAGGTGCTTCTGCATTGGCTGTGCCTCAGCCTCTGACGAACTGCCCCGGGCAAACTCAGATGACTTCGGAGACACACCAATGTTGCAGGCCAAAGACACAGCTGCTGTAGGTGGTTTGCTAGGACAGACTCTTGCAAAGTGCCCCTTTTTATGACAATGATAACACTCCAACTCCCCTTTGGGCTTCCCTTGGTACTGGGAAGGGCCCGGCCCCTTCTTAAACGGGACGGTGCTAGTCTTGTGGTCAGTCTTGGTATCATGGCTCTTGTACTTGTTTGCATAAGGTATACCACCAACTCGGGGGGGTGGGACATCACGCCCCTTGTTACCTGCCTCACTACGCTGGGCAGACCAGCACCCACAAATTAGTGATAGCCGGAGGTCAGCCATCTCAGCTGCCTCCTGTAGAGTTTTTGGTTGCTTTTCTTTCTGGTTTAACGTCAGGTCGCCGCCCGTGCATTTGAAAAACTGCTCTAAAAGCACCAACTGTTTAATGTCGTCAAACGTAGTAGCTTTCTGCGACCTCAGCCAATTTCCAAAAGCATCGGACAGCTCCCGGGCATGTTCCAAAAAGGTGCTCTCCCGACCCTTGGTAACACCCCGGAACTTCAACCTGTACGTCTCTGGTTGTAGTTTGTATGCTCTCAGGACAGCCTCCTTGAGTTCCTCATAGATAATACACGACTCTATAGGCAATGCATCATAAGCCTTGAGTCCCTTGCCCACAAGTCTAGAGGAAACAAGGGCTGCCCACTTCTCCCCAGGCCACTGGTGTTCCTGGCACTTCTTCTCGAATCTCATGAAAAATTCGGTGACACCCGACTCATCAAATACAGGGACTAGTTTCAACAGGTGCGACAAAGACTGATCATGCCCACAATTCCCACCACCGAGACGTTGCCCT
This sequence comes from Paralithodes platypus, assembly GCA_032716605.1. Taxonomy (NCBI): domain Eukaryota; kingdom Metazoa; phylum Arthropoda; class Malacostraca; order Decapoda; family Lithodidae; genus Paralithodes; species Paralithodes platypus. Next base: position 17,185,762 of record CM064524.1, read on the forward strand.
GTCGTTTCCACCCGAGTCTTCTCAAGATCGATATCTGCACGGTACCTGGTAGACTCAGCCTCCGACTGGGCTTTTATTCTCGCGAGTTCAAGATCAGTCTGTTGTTAAGCCTTAGCGAGTTCGAGATCAGCCTGTCGCTTAGCCATCTCAAACTGCCGCTGCTGGTTAGCCATCTCAAGCTGGAAGAGCATTTCTGTAGTGAAACCTTGAGGAGGAGGTGCAACTATTGGAGGCCCACCCAGCGATCCTAAACCACGCTGCCAGCGGCTATCGGCCTGCGGGAACGTACTAAACTCCGGCATCCTAGAGGTCCCGATGGGAGTAGAGTGGAGGGGGGGCTCGAGCAGAAGTCCCCGAGCTCCCTCTCCACCCTGGACCTCACTAGCCGCCCCCAGTACACAAGCTCTCAAATCGTTCTTCTTGATGCCATGAGCCACCTTAAGCCCCATGAGGAGACCAAACACTGTAGACCATACTTGCTAATTCCCTCTAGTCGATCAGCTGTTATAGGCACCTCCAAAAACTTCTTTGCGGCCTCCTCACTAGTTACTAACCCCCCTGGCATCTGCCCATCAGAGCCTGCATCATTCCCTGAACTCTCAGTATGATCTGATTCGTCTCCCATTGTGTCCACCAAAAATTCTCACGTTTATACAAAAAAAGAAGAAGTACCCAAGCTCCTATGTAGCACTATTCACTTGCCAAAAATGTCTGAAGACTCTCAAGTGCTATACTACTTTGCCAAAAAAAAAATTAAGGTGCCCACTATATTCCTCAATAAAACAAATGACCACAACAATCCTGCAATTATCTCTTAGTTCACAAGATCCTGAGCTAGGTCGCCATTTGTTACGATCCAGGTTCTCAAAGACACAGGGCTCTTCAACATTGGACTAGATAATGGCAAAAAGCAACAACGGTAACACTAGATCCAACCCCTGCCTTAAACACTGGAAAACAAAACACCATTACCGCCCTGAGTCGTGCCTGGACAACGAGGTATCCTATGACTCGGTAACTGGTGCACACACACTAGGCTGACGCTCAATGAAACAGCCTATTCTCAAACAGTAAGAGATTAATCGATTATGTTACACAAAGAAAAGATAGGTAACGTGATTAATTAACGTTACGGTAGATACTCAAATAACTGGCACTCCTGTATTAAAGAAAGTGCAATGCTAGTCCTGCAACATCAACTGGAAACTTCTGAAATAAGTCTGATGCTGGGAAGATGTTCGTAAAGAATCTTGAACAATTATAATGCAGAATACGGGTCACAATAAATGCTAGGACATATAGTAATAATAGGCAGGCGAATAATAAAGACTGCGCAAAGGTAGTAATGCTCGACAACTAAAGAAATGCTTCGTGACACAACGCAACAGCCTACTCGGGTTGTGCAACTCAACAACAACCTCGGCTCAAAAGTGCAGTGAATAATAATGCTGTATACATATAATAATGGGGGCTTATCTCTAACCAGTGTCTGCTCAGTTAATAAAGTCTAGCTGGGGTATCAAGGCAGGGCAACAATGGGTGAGCATGCGGCTCGTAGCCTAACGTTGTCCGAAGGTGGTATAATGAAGATTACGTTATATGACGGGGATGCTCTCTTGATAAATCTAGGTCTCTAGTACCTAGCTCTATCCTGGCGATCCCTCAGAAGTCAACACAAAGAGGCAGCACTATGTTGTGAGGGATAGGCTATGGCCCTCTCACACCACAGCGCTGTGCTCACAAAGTAAACCAACCCGAAGACAACTTAGGCTCCCACAGTACCTGTCGATGTCGTGCAGAGCTTAGCTAAACTGCACACATCGGAGACAACGACACAATAACCTTACCCCTAGTCTAGCTTTAGATAACCAAGCAGAATCACTCAACACCTTGCAAGGGAAACATATACGTAAACCTTCCCGAGAGAGGACACATACGGAAAAGTCCGTCTCTCTAAACCTCAATAAAGCATAATACCTCCTTAACCTAATACATGGAAATATCTGAGAGCTTCGCGTACAATACGACTGGTCGACGGTGAACGTCTATGCTGAAACCAGAAGGGATGTTGAGTTTAATAAGGATTAGAGAATGAGAAAGGAGAAGTCGAGAGAGAGAAATAGTATGCAAAGTAGCGAGTATGGGGGACAGAATTGCAATGGATGTAGGCGATACGCGTGTCAGGCAAGCTCTGAGCTGGAAAAGAACACGAGGCAGCGACGGGAAGGGACTAGTTGACCACCCGACCGCCAACGCCGTCAGCGCCCAAGCGAGCCGCGTCATAGCTCACCTCGCTGCCGGGTGTACCCCCTCACACTCTCTCGCTCGCTTCCCACACAAGCAACATTTATATTATAGCGAATATAAAATATAAGGCGCGGTCAGAGACCAAAACAAAGATCATTTCTAGACTGTCTTTGGCAACACGACACTAATGAAATAAAGCTGATCATTTTAGGACAACTGCAGCCCATCCCCCCATCCTGGCGAGCGCTAGCGAGCTTCAATGCCCCACGCAACCATTCTGCCAACGCCGGAGGCGTCACACAACATATATATATATATATATATATATATATATATATATGTGTATATATATAAACATTATATAAGTATATACCCCAAATATACTTGAGCCACTAAATGTTTTAATCTCTCATTGGGGCTCGAACCGCCTACCGTCAAGACGATATCCGACGTGGAGTTGTGGAGCCGTGATGGAGGTGGTTAAAGCGTCGGCTATCGTCCTGACGGTCGGCGGTTCGAACCCCATTGAGAGATTAAAACATACATATTATATATATATATATATATATATATATATATATATATATGGAAGAAAGTCACAGCAAAACGTGAACTTATACTATGCTAAATATCCACAGGGAAGGAAGGAAAATAAACACAGAGTCCCAAGCGCTTTCGTGTATTACATCTTTAGGGGACAGAGGACAGGCTTGTCCTCTGTCCCCTGAAGTATATATATATATATATATATATATATATATATATATATATATATATATATATATATATATATATTCATGAAGACCGACAGACTAATCCAGTTCACTGTAAGATAGTAAATAATTAATACGGAATGAGGCACTAACTAGATAGAGTTAGACCAATTATTGATAGAGTTTGACTAATTAATGTTTTGTATAAATGAGAATGTAAGTTCCTAATGTCAGATCATAATAAGACTAACATTTTGCTACACACAATATGAAAGTGTATATGATGTTGATAGACACATTTGATTGCTGTTTTATGAAATCAAGGAACATAATGTCAAATAAATAGTTACATTACCAGAGGTATATTAGCTATATCTTATACACTATCTAACATTAATTATTGTGATAGCTTATAACATGGAAGCCAAAATAATATAATATGGATGCTTATTAAAATATTTTAAAAGGCGTTTTTAAATGTTTTGTTTATTTATATAGATTTTTTTTTTTTCGTAGGCACAAATACATATTACTCCATTTACTTGTATTGTTAGGCATTCCAATTTAGCCAACACATTTGCATGGCTGCGGACTATACCCAATATCCTATAGTTTATTCAACCATAGACATTATTTAGTGAAGAATGTAAATATAGGTTTATCATTCCGCTGTCTGTCCAAGGATTTATCATGCAGGTTTTTCATGAGTAATGTACAGTATATATATATATATATATATATATATATATATATATATATATATATATAGGCCTATACATACATACCCTATATACATGCAGCAGAGAAAATGCAAAGCTACCTGCAACAAGTGTCTCTCTCCTTCCACTTCTAAAATCTCCTCGGAATGGACAGCAAGGTATATGAGATACAAACTATTCCTTGTAACTCTGTGTATCTCTCCCTTTATCTCTCTCTTTCATATTGGTGGTAGTAATAGTAAGACTGTCCGTATGTGATCATGGGGGAAATGTTACTGGAATGATATGTTGTCCAGGTGAATGTATAACATACGAGAGAGAGAGAGAGCGAGAACTATCTCCTTCACTCAGTCCTTCCCTCATAGTTCATACTATGACTTAAGCTGCTTCATGCTGCGTATATCCACACATTTCGATTTTTACCGTACCTTGAATTTGGCTCTCTATCACTCTTTCAACTTTAGGAGAGACACTTGTTACATGTAGCTTTGCATTTTGTCTGCTGCATGTATATAGGGTATGCATAGGCCTATATATACAGGGTGTTTCATAAATACCTTTCATAAATTTCAGAATGAATAGACCTAGTAATAATAAATATACTTTACTATGTGACGGTTTTGGAAATTTCTCATATTTACCGGGATATTACACATTTTAGTTTAAATAGGAAAGTCTAGGGGATGAACACAATCAGTAGATTACCATCACCTCAATTACTTTATTTTGTCATAAATGTTTGAACATCAATGTATTTTACAGTATTTACAATAGTTGCTCGAAGTTTCTCCCACCCTCGTTGATACAGGCTTGGGCTCGGTGCATAAGAGACTGTCGCACTCTTTCAAATATGCCTGGTGTGTTTCTTACTTCTCTGCATGCCTCTTGAACTCGTTGGCACAGTTGCTGACGGGTGTTGATTTGTGTAGCATAGACCCTGCTCTTCAAGTGTCCCCAAAGAAAAAAGTCAAGTGGAGTTAGGTCCGGTGATCTAGGTGGCCAGGCGATGGGACCACCACGGCCTATCCACTTATCAGGGTACATAACATTAAGGAAATCCCTCTTACCTCGTGCAAAGTGAGCTGGAGCCCCATCCTGCATGAACCACATAATTTATGACAAAATAAAGTAATTGAGGTGATGGTAATCTACTGATTGTGTTCATCCCCTAGACTTTCCTATTTAAACTAAAATGTGTAATATCCCGGTAAATATGAGAAATTTCCAAAACCGTCACATAGTAAAGTATATATATTATTGCTAGGTCTATTCATTCTGAAATTTATGAAAGGTATTTATGAAACACCCTGTATATATATATATATATATATATATATATATATATATATATATATATATATATATATACAGTATATATAAATATATACCAGTATATATATATATATATACCTATGGGTATATCTATCTCTATTCATCAGTTTATATATGAATGATTATGTTGGCCAGATACAAGAAAAACAACTTGAAGTAGACCACTGACTTGGACCCTTCACGGGAAATACGTTGATACCATGATTTTCCTAGTGTGTGTGTGTGTGTGTGCTATTAAATCAATGTTTTTGTATGTGAATATTTATGCGCATGTGTGGAATTGTATGTCTGTGCGTGTGTGTGTGTGTGTGTGTGTGTTGTCACTAACAAACATCAAAAATCTACCTGACCGTACTTGTATGGCATCCACAAATAATGCTAAGGAACGTTAATTAAAGCTCAGCCAAAATAAAAATGTAAACTCTACGGTCGGAACCCACTCTTCAGCCAAGGCTATCGTCTTGACGGTAGGCGGTTCGAGCCCCACTGAGAGATTAAAACATTTAGTGGCTCAAGTATATTTGGGGTATATACTTAATATATATATATATATATATATATATATATATATATATATATATATATATATATAATGTTTATATATATACACATATATATATATATATATATATTAAGTATATATCCCAAATATACTTGAGCCACTAAATGTTTTAATCTCCCAATGGGGCTCGAACCGCCTACCGTCAAGACGATAGCCGACGTGGAGTTGTGGAGCCGTGGTGGAGGTGGTTAAAGCGTCGGCTATCATCCTGACGGTCGGCGGTTCGAACCCCATTGAGAGATTAAAACATATATATATATATATATATATATATATATATATATATATATATATATATGGAAGACAGTCACAGCAAAACGTGAACTTATACTATGCTAAATATCCACAGGGAAGGAAGGAAAATAAACACTGAGTCCCAAGGGCTTTCGTGTATTACATCTTCAGGGGACAGAGGACAGGCTTGTCCTCTGTCCCCTGAAATATATATATATATATATATATATATATATATATATATATATATATATATATATATATATATATATATTCATGAAGACCGACAGACTAGTCCAGTTCACTGTAAGATAGTAAATAATTAATACGGAATGAGGCACTAACTAGATAGAGTTAGACCAATTATTGATAGAGTTTGACTAATTAATGTTTTGTATAAATGAGAATGTATGTTCCTAATGTCAGATCATAATAAGACTAACATTTTGCTACACACAATATGAAAGTGTATATGATGTTGATAGACACATTTTATTGCTGTTTAATGAAATCAAGGAACATAATGTCAAATAAATAGTTACATTACCAGAGGTATATTAGCTATATCTTATACACTATCTAACATTAATTATTGTAATAGCTTATAACATGGAAGCCAAAATAATATAATATGGATGCCTATTAAAATATTTTAAAAGGCGTTTTTAAATGTTTTGTTTATTTATATAGATTTTTTTTCTTTCGTAGGCACAAATACATATTACTCCATTTACTTGTATTGTTAGGCGTTGCAATTTAGCCAACACATTTGCATGGCTGCGGACTATACCCAATATTCTAGAGTTTATTCAACCATAGACATTATTTAGTGAAGAATGTAAATATAGGTTTATCATTCCGCTGTCTGTCCAAGGATTTATCATGCAGGTTTTTCATGAGTAATGTACAGTATATATATATATATATATATATATATATATATATATATATATATATATATATATATATATAGGCCTATACATACATACCCTATATACATGCAGCAGAAAAAATGCAAAGCTACCTGCAACAAGTGTCTCTCTCCTTCCACTTCTAAAATCTCCTCGGAATGGACAGCAAGGTATATGAGATACAAACTATTCCTTGTAACTCTGTGTAACTCTCCCTTTATCTCTCTCTTTCATATTGGTGGTAGTAATAGTAAGACTGTCCGTATGTGATCATGGGGGAAAAGTTACTGGAATTATATGTTGTCCTGGTGAATGTATAACATACGAGAGAGGGAGAGAGCGAGAACTATCTCCTTCACTCAGTCCTTCCCTCATAGTTCATACTATGACTTAAGCTGCTTCATGCTGCGTATATCCACACATTTCGATTTTTACCGTACCTTGAATTTGGCTCTCTATCACTCTTTCAACTTTAGGAGAGACACTTGTTACATGTAGCTTTGCATTTTGTCTGCTGCATGTATATAGGGTATGCATAGGCCTATATACAGGGTGTTTCATAAATACCTTTCATAAATTTCAGAATGAATAGACCTAGTAATAATAAAATATACTTTACTATGTGACGGTTTTGGAAATTTCTCATATTTACCGGGATATTACACATTTTAGTTTAAATAGGAAAGTCTAGGGGATGAACAATCAGTAGATTACCATCACCTCAATTACTTTATTTTGTCATAAATGTTTGAACATCAATGTATTTTACAGTATTACATAGTTGCTCGAAGTTTCTCCCACCCTCGTTGATACAGGCTTGGGCTCGGTGCATAAGAGACTGTCGCACTCTTTCAAATATCCCTGGTGTGTTTCTTACTTCTCTGCATGCCTCTTGAACTCGTTGGCACAGTTGCTGACGGGTGTTGATTTGTGTAGCATAGACCCTGCTCTTCAAGTGTCCCCAAAGAAAAAGTCATGTGGAGTTAGGTCCGGTGATCTAGGTGGCCAGGCGATGGGACCACCACGGCCTATCCACTTATCAGGGTACATAACATTAAGGAAATCCCTCTTACCTTGTGCAAAGTGAGCTGGAGCCCCATCCTGCATGAACCACATAATTTATGACAAAATAAAGTAATTGAGGTGATGGTAATCTACTGATTGTGTTCATCCCCTAGACTTTCCTATTTAAACTAGAATGTGTAATATCCCGGTAAATATGAGAAATTTCCAAAACCGTCATATAGTAAAGTATATATATTATTGCTAGGTCTATTCATTCTGAAATTTATGAAAGGTATTTATGAAACACCCTGTATATATATATATATATATATATATATATATATATATATATATATATATATATATATACAGTATATTAATATATACCAGTATATATATATATATATACCTATGGGTATATCTATCTCTATTCATCAGTTTATATATGAATGATTATGTTGGCCAGATACAAGAAAAACAACTTGAAGTAGACCACTGACTTGGACCCTTCACGGGAAATACGTTGATACCATGATTTTCCTAGTGTGTGTGTGTGTGTGTGCTATTAAATCAATGTTTTTGTATGTGAATATTTATGCGCATGTGTGGAATTGTATGTCTGTGCGTGTGTGTGTGTGTGTGTGTGTTGTCACTAACAAACATCAAAATCTACCTGACCGTACTTGTATGGCATCCACAAATAATGCTAAGGAACGTTAATTAAAGCTCAGCCAAAAAAAAAAAAAAAAACTCTACGGTCGGAACCCACTCTTCAGCCATCATCACCCCGACCCAAACACTCGGCTTTGTTTCTCTTCAATTAGGCTAAGTCTCGGTGCACGGCGGGGGAAACCATGGAAAAACATGGCAAGCACATATGGTAAAAGCATTGTTGAACTGATGAATGTTTTTCTTCCGTCTATTTTCCTAATTACGAGTGTGTGGAGAGGGGATAGGAGTATGTGTTAGTGTGTGCGTGTGGGTGTGTCTGTGTCTGTGTCTGTGTGTCTTCTAATATTTGTGTGTGAGTATCAGAGGGTGAGGCACCAAGGGATCACAAAAACAGTTTTTATGTTGGATCAGTCGGCTGTTTGTAGTGGGGTTGATAGGTGATTATATTTGGCAATATACTGTAGTATTACACACACACAGACACCCCCCTACCCCCCCCCCCCCCCTCCCCACACACAAACACACACCCACCCACCCACACTCGTTAGTGCGAGGTAGAAAACAATACCTTTAAGCTGTGCAAGCTTCGGGCAGCGCACAATATAACACAAATAGCCACATCATCATAACCACTTCCAAAAAATTGCGAGAGTGTGAGAGAAAAACATATTTCGACACCTCAACCATTAAAACCTTTCAAAACACAACACGGTAATATATTAATGTACAGGAGGAGTTTACCCAATGTGAATTTAACCCCTTCAATATGTGATATACAGTATATCTTACAAGATGAAGACAAATTAATAGGCAAGCAGTTCTGAAAAGTATTAACTACCGTACAAGGAAACCACCCACACCATTATTAGCACTTCCAGAAACAAGGCCCGGGTGAGAACAACTATACAACTGGCTCCTCACAGATTACCTGCAGCTGGAGGGCTTGAAAACAATGCCAGGGACAACAATGACAACACAGCTTCAAATAATAATAGTTTTGTTCACGTACTTGTGGCGGACAGACGGTACACCAAAACGAAAAATATTATGTAACATAAATACATTAAGTAAAACAAAACAACTGAAACAATATATCGCTAGAGTTTATAAGGCTTTACACATAATAGTTAGTATCTCAAAGACCTACAGTTCATTTAAAGGAGATACTTCAGATGAAAACAAAACCATTGTTTGCTGCAGCATACGCCATGCCAAATGTTCAGGATACCAATATACTCTCTTCTTAAGCTCTTTTAGTCAATAACTTGGTATAAATTGCGAGGCAAATTAGATTTCTTCAGGTATTAACTTTTAGTCGTGTTTACCCAATATTTTAATTTGAGGCTAAACAAAAAATCCACATTGTCACACCAAATTAGTAGTTAGTTAGTTACAAGGAATAATTATTACACACGATTATCTGGATATAGAATACAATTGTAGAAGAATATCCTTACCCAACCAAATTTACTCATTGCACACTTAATTGATTAAGGAACTATTGAGTTTGGTCTTTATACTACACACACAAATATATATATTTACAATTATAATAAAATTAGCTTTATGTTCTATAGATCTCTGGCTACATGGACCAAACAAATAGTGTTAAGGATTATATAATAGTTTAAGACAGTATGTACATTGTACAATGGGAAAATTTACACGTGATTATGATGAAATACATAATCAAGATAACAGAGAATGGTGTGTGAAAATAATGATAAGGATTATTTGGACGCAATACAATAAATACATAAGGAAGTGAAGGAATGTGTGTATGATACAAAAGGTAAGAAGAACCATTTTAAAACATCAAACAAATAGTACAAAGGACACAACATGAAATCGGGAAGAAAAAGAGAATGCAATATAGCCTTAAAATAATAAAAACAAATGGAGCCAACACGAGTAGTACAAAAGATAAGGGTGCGTAAGAGAGGGGAAGGACTTGTATGAGCAGGGAAGTGTGTGTGGATGGGGGAAGTGAGAGAGAAAGAGAGAGAGAGAGAGCAGGGCGGTGCGAGAGAGGGGAAACTAAGAGTGTGAGACAGGAGCATAAGGGAGAGTATAGATTAAGGGGAGATGGGCTTATTCATTTGCTCATTAATGTATTTTTTTTACTATTTTTTTAGTTTCCTCCCTAGACCTTCATCAAGCTTATAAAAATACCCGCCCAAGACCCTCCTTCAAGATAAATTGGCACATTTTTCAAAAGAAACATTTCCCAGCCGAAGTGCGATTCCTCCTACATCACAGGCTCGCTTTCTCTTGCCCGGACAATATCGACACCTAAATGGCACAAAATGTCTTAAAATTTACAGAAATGGGACGAACGTCTTAAAATCTGAAAACTAATAGGGCTAAGCATGAGGGAGAAGGGGAGCCAGAAGGACCAACCATCTGTCCTTAACAGGTGAGGGCCGGTGCCCAACCCCGAAAGGGGTTGAAATAGGGGAGTTATCCCCCCGCCAAAGGCAGCTTTCTAGGGCCTTTCCTAGCTGATGCTGAGAGGATTGGGTTCTAGTCATGTGGTGATGGGCTGGTCTATCAGAGTGAGAGCTGAGCAATCTCTGCCATACCCATAGCTTACTCTGACTGTTCCTTTAACTTATGTATTTTCTAGATCTCAAGTGACGGCGTCTCTTCCGTGGATTGACCTCCCAATCTACCAAGATTGGAAGCCAAAGCGTCACATTTTTCCCTTGCCCCTCAACTTTCTCTTCATAATTGCTGAGGGGCACAGGGCCCTGGGTGGGGCTTTGGTTTCCCGGGCGTTTCCGCACCCTCCTTAGCTCCCCGCCATGGAGTGGCTTCGGTCACCCAGGCTTTATTGTGGTCGGCGGGGAGGGTTCTGTGGGGCACTCGGTTATGGCCTTGGAATTGCTCGGGGCCTTGGGGCTGTTCGGCCAGGCAGCTTGAGGAACAACAACAACAACAACAACAACTGTTAGGACTGGAACGTACAGATTGGGAGAAAGGCTAATAGTATTGGGTAATGGTAGGAGGCTTAAGGGGAGATGGGGTGTTTTTCTGGTCCTCCTTGTTACTCATGCGTAGCCCCTTTAGTTTTTAGATTTTAAGACGTTCGGCCCCATTAGTTCGTCAATTTTGAGACCTTACGCCTTATTTATTTGTCAAATATATATACTGTTTGTGTCATTTAGGTGGTGATTTTTTCCTGGCGAGCGATAGGGAGCCTGTATTTAAAGAGGAACCGGCCTTCGGCCGAAACATGTTTCTACAGAAAAATGTACAAATTTATCTTGAAAGGGGGTCTAGGGGTGTAATTTTAAGCTGGATGTAGATCTAGGTAAATTTTATAGTATTGGGTATTTGGTAGGAGGCTTAACAGCTCTGGTTAACTTGAAATAAACAGATTTTGAGACTAGGTAAGAATGATTAAAAAAGACCGGAAGAAAGGTAATACATCGGATTACAAAGAAAATCAACCAACATAGGTTTGTTATGGCCCTACACGACTATTTGATAAATAACAGTAGGCTAATAGGAAATGCTGGAGTGTAATAAAACAGTTTTAAAGGCTTCAACTCAGGACACATGCGAAGAAATACATGTATTACAAGGGCTCAAAGGCAGCCAGCAGGGAATTCTATCTAAACAATATTTAAGAGTTAGGACCCTGCATCATTTTATAACATTCTAAATCAATTGCAACTGAAACAAAAATATTAGGTAAGGTGTGAGTTGCATAAAATTAAGTCTGAATATTTCAAGGTAATAGTACCAGTAGAATGAGCAGATTGTAAGCGAGGAAATGCGTGTAGTACAATGTTAGGTAAAGGTAAATATACTGTTACTACTGGAGGGAACATATTGAAAGACAGATAAAGAGTATTTGGTGGGGTTAATGCCAGGAGAGATACTAGTTCATCTTGGCTCGGCTTTAGAGATATTCTATAATAGCTACAATAACACGGAATAAATAAACTATATTGTGAGATAGGCCTATATTGGATATTTATTATGGATAACAAAATACCATATATATATATATATATATATATATATATATATATATATATATATATATATATATACATATATACAGTATATATATATATATATATATATACTGTATATACAGTATATATATATGTTTATTTGTATTTGTTTTATATATTCCAACTAATCCCTCTCAGGCATAGGCTGAGAACCTGTACATTTAACCGTCCATTCAACGGTGAAGCCTGTGAGGTTTCGTTCCAGTCCAGGGAGTGAGACATGTGAAGCACTTTTAGATGCAATCAGCCCCAACTATCTGCCTTCGCAAGTAGCCCACCAATGGCTCGAAGAAGCCCCCTCTCTGGATCTACCTCGCCCCATTGATTTACTGTCTCACTCCCTAGACTCGGATCCTCACTCTCATAACGCCACCTATTGAGAAATAAACTCACTAGGCATTGCCCCCCTGTAGCATATTTTGAATATGGGAATATGCATACAGTTCTATTTAATCTGAGAACAATAATGATATATGTTTTGGCGTTTCGGTGGGCTTTCTAGTGATGCACTGATACTAGGTACACCACAAAATCCATCCAAATAATATCTTCCCATTGATACATTGGGATTCGAGCCCGGGACCATATAAATATAATTATGTATATACAGGTATATATATATATATATATATATATATATATATATATATATATATATATATATATATATATAATATATATATATATATTGAAATGATGAGGTTGCTACAGTCAAATGCAAAAGCCAGTTGCAGAATTGCCAGCCTGCAACTGGATCCACAAGATAATCCAACAACACGGAAGCAGAGAAAGGACAAGAAAATACAGGAGCCACCCCTGCCGTCCAGAGCTTCTCATATTCTATGGGACCAAGCAGAAGTTATGAACATAAGAACATAAGAAAATGGGAGTCTGCAGAAAGCCGATTGGCCTAAGCAAGGCAGATCCCTGTCCCACACAACCCCAATTCATTACAAAGCCCAATTATAGGCTTCACACTCTAATACCCTGAGGATCATCTTACCAAAACGGTTAGAGATTAACGCAGGATTATGGAGGTCTGCAGAGCGCTGATTGGCCCAACCCGGCTGATCCCCCTTCACACCCAACCCTTCTCGTCCATATGCTTATCCAATTTTATCTTAAAGCTCCCTACAGTTTTAGATCCCACTATAGCACTTGGTAGTCCATTCCACCCGTCTACAACTCTGTTACCAAACCAATACTTGCCTATATCTTTTCTGAAACGAAATTTATCTAATTTGAAACCATTGGTACGAGTTCTTTCGCTATCACTGAGCTTTAGTACATTTGCCATGTCCCCTTTGTTAATCCCACTAACCCACTTGAACACCTCTATCATATCCCCTCTAACTCTGCGTCTCTCTAACGAATGTAAACCTAATTTCTTCAACCTTTCTTCATACGAAAGATTTCTAATATTATGGATCATTTTTGTCATTCTACACAGTACTCTCTCCAATGAATCTATGTCCATTCTGTAATAAGGACACCAAAATTGGACAGCATAATCCATATGGGGTCTCACTAATGACAAGTAAAGTTTTAAGATAACATCAGCAGTTCTGTTACTCACACTCCTAGAGATGAACCCGAGAATCCTGTTTGCCTTATTACGAACGCTTATACACTGTTTTCTAGGCTTCAAATCATTGCTAACAAACACACCTAGATCTTTCTCGCAGTCTGAATTTTCTAATTCTAAATTAGCTAGTTTATATTTAACATTTGTTTGCATCTTCCCTATCTTTAATACCTTGCATTTGTCAATGTTAAACTTCATCTGCCAATTTACTGACCATTCATGTAAGGTATCTAGATCCCTTTGGAGACACTCTATATCGCTATCTGAATCAATTGATCTCCCTATTTTAGTATCGTCTGCGAATTTACTTATCCTACTAGTTATACCTAAATCTAGGTCATTTATGTATATAAGAAACAACAGGGGACCTAATACCGATCCCTGGGGGACACCACTTTTGACTGCTCCCCATTCTGACTTGGTACCATTTATGCTGACTCTCTGCTACCTACCAATTAGCCATGACCTAATCCATCCTAACAACGCCCCACCTATTCCATGTGCCTCAACCTTTCTCATCAATCTCTCATGAGGGACTCTGTCGAAAGCTTTACTGAAATCTAAATATATAATATCATATGACTTGTCATTATCTACTGCTTCATATACCTCTGAGAAAAAACTAAGCAAATTAGTAAGGCAAGACCGTCCCTGAGTGAATCCATGCTGAGAAGAATTGATTAAGTTAAATGTTTCTAAGTGGTTTCTCATTTTCCTAGAAATAATTGACTCTAGTAGTTTTCCTATGATTGAAGTGAGACTAATGGGACGGTAATTGGATGCTATTGATTTATCACTTTTTTTGAAAATCGGAACTACGTGTGCAAGCTTCCAAGCTTCTGGAACTATACCTGTTTCTAATGACTTGTTAAATAGAAATGTTAATGGATAACTTAACTCATCTCTGCATTCTTTTAATACTCTAGCATATACCTCATCAGGACCAGGCGATTTATGAGGTTTCAGTCTGTCAATTTCCTTAACCACATCATTTCTACTTATAGTAACCGTACTTAACCTATTTTCTATACTATCGCTGTATACCTTACGGACTTCTGGAAACTGTGCCAAATTTTCATTAGTGAAAACGGAAAGAAATTGACTATTTAATGTACTGCACATTTCTAAATCACTTTCTGTCAATTTTCCTATCGAAGTTTTAAGGGGACCAATTACATCTCTAACCTTGGATTTATATAGTTGGTAAAAAGCTTTAGGATTATTTTTTGAATCATTGGCAACCTTAATTTCATAATTTCTTTTTTCTTTACTAATATCCTTTTTTACCTGTCGTGATAGATTCTGATAGTAAGCAAGTAGGTGAATTTCGCCTTTTTTAATTTTTCTATATATTCCTCTCTTTTTTCCTAGAAGATCTAATAGTCTATTATTCATCCATTTGGGTTGGTTCTGTGTTGATCTAAATTTTCTTTTGGGGTTATATTTATTTTGCGCATTGAATACTGACTTGATAAAATTATCGTATGTATCTACCAAGTTTGACGTCTCCTCCTGACTTAAGATGACAGGTGCCTGAGAAAGGATACACTCATTTGGACACCTGGATCGACTTAATTTTTTGACCATAGGGTCCGCTAACAGGGCTTCTCTTAACCCACCATAATTGGCTTTTCTGAAGTCAGGTATTAATGTTGTATTCTCTCTGATATTACCTTTCCATTGTATATTAAAATACACAGAATTGTGATCACTATTTCCAAGGTGGTCCCCGATTTCTACACTATTTATCATATGTTCATTGTTACTGAAAACTAAATCGAGAATATTATCACCTCTAGTCGGCGTATCTATGAATTGAGATAAAAACTATCATGTACTACCTCAATAAACTCCCTTGAATCAGAGTCGCCTATTTGTTGCTGCCAATCTATATTAGGGAAATTAAAATCCCCCATAATGCACACGTTGCTAAGCCTTGATGCTATTTTAATTTCCTCCCATAATGATGTTCCGTCATTTCTACTCATATTTGGCGGTCTATACATAACTCCAATAACTAAAGTCTCACTACCTTCGTTAACTTCTACCCAAACACTTTCATTTTCATTATTTACTCTAATACCTGATTTAGTACAGCTTTTTAATGAACTCCTGACAAACACTGCTATACCGCCACCCCTCTTACTTGTTCGGTCATATTTAAACAAACTGTATCCTGGTATATCAAACTCTGCTAAAAAATGCCTGGTTTCTGTATTAATCCATGTTTCAGTTAGCGCTATTATGTCTATATTTTCTTTGCTAACCAGTGCTCTAAGTTCGTTCATTTTGTTACATAAACTCCTGCAATTTGTATAATAAACACTCAAACTATTACTTGTATTTGCAACTATTTTTCTATTGTTTTTAACTAATTTATTTTTACCTGTTGAACTACTGGACCTAGACGGAAATCTACGCTATCAGAATGTTCGTTATTACTATCAATTTGATGTGGCTGGGATTCTATTTTACTTACACACCTATGGTTTATTAACAAACCCCGCAACAAACTTGTCGAGTGAGCTGGCTAAGGTCGAAACTCCTAGTCGAGAGAGATGTACTCCATCCTGGGCATACAGTTCATCCTTACCGTAGAAGAGGGTCCAGTTATCCAGGAATGGAATAGTATTTGCCTTGCAATACTTCTCCAGCCGGCTATTTACACCAATAGCCCTGGAGGACCATTCCTTCCTTACCCCTCTTCTTGGTAGGATACTGTGTACCACAGGAACTCCACCCTTCTTCTTGATCCTCTCCAACATTTCCTGGTACGTGGTGAGCAACTCCTCAGTCCTGCATTTCCAAATGTCGTTGCTCCCTGCGTTGAGGAAGATGATGGGGTCCTCTCCACTCGCTTCCATGACACCATCTAGCTTTTCTGCCACCTTCTCGACTCCGGCACCAGGCAGACAGACAACTTTACCAACATGTGTGTTAGTAGCCCTACCAAGGTATTTAATCATTGAATCCCCTACAATTAAAATAGACTTAGCTGTTTTCTGTTGCCGGCCTGTAGCAGGAGTTGTAGCAGCAACAGCAGCAGACTTCCCCCCCTCCCCTCTCACTGCCTCGATGATCGCCACTTCCTCGCCATCACTCTCATCAGCCAAGGTGCTGAAGTTGTTGTGGGTCTTGAGTGGCTGCCTTTTCAGCTTGCAGGCCGTTGCACTGGTTGACACCACTTTCCAAGGGGCTTCACGATCCCTGGGAACACTTCCGGTAGCCTCACACTTCTTTTCCGCCATAGCTAGTCTCAAGGCCAAATTTTCATCTTTGAGACACTGAATCTCCTGCTCCACACTCTCCAGTCTTTCTTGCAAAGCAAGACAAAGCTGGAGAGTATGGGAGGAGATAGCAGACTCATCAACAACAGCCATCACTAAGAAAGTTCACTAGGACCTCACTAAGGGTAAACCGGTTCACTAGCGGTCACTGGGGACGTCCGCACAGGTCAGGGGTCAGAGGGCAACTGACAGGGTCATGAGCATGGGAAATTGTCACAGCCACCCACAGCCCTGGTTTCAAACCACACCAGCCAATCACAAGACAGCATCCCCTCCATTCCCGGATCTGCAATATGATGAAGGCATGTTTATGCAAGTTAAACACCAGCGACCGGAAGCTTACAGGTACAAATGCACCTGACCTAGAGTACCAGTTATGACAGTTCTGTAGATGTAATAAACTCAAGGAAAGAAGTACAAATAGGCAAGCAATACCCAAGTCTGTCTAAGAGTCTGGAGAATGATATAATCCTTATAAGTAAGATTTCTCCAAGAATAGGTTAAATAAATGCCATGTATGATGTAAATGTGTTACCTAATATATAAGTAAACCTATAAATATTAACCAGCCATATCTACGATAAGTATTAAACCTCATAACTCGATCACAACGAATTCACAATACCCCTATTGCCGTGAGACTGTATAAAAAAGTCAAGAATTAAGTCAGATATTACCTCAAAGATTTAGTGGAAATGTATGCAAACATCCACTGCGGTACTGTACTCAGCCTTGAAAAGGGACAGGACAGCTAACCACAGCAGGAGCTTGCCCCAAACCTGCCCCCTGCCGGAGAGAGTGTTAGACCTGTGGTGCCCTCTGAAGTCTGGAACCTGAAGTCTTGCTCGAGTGACGCCCTACCCCCGTGAAGTGCTGCTCCACGAACCTACGATCTACGTCGGCCAGTCTTGCTATCTCTCTACCTTCCAACATTACCCTAAGTGTCTCTGTATATCTTACGTTGTGTTTATTGTTGTCGAGGTATAGGTTAAAATATGTGAATATTGTAAGCGTGTGATTATATTTAGATCTGTGCCCAAGATCCTTATTTTGCGTATGTGTTAATCCTTCTGAAACTGATATTAACTCTTATCTAGATCTGTGTTCAAGATTCTATATTCATCTTGTTTCAATATCCTCTAGAACGTCCTACGCATACGTTATATACTCGTGTTAATTAATTCATCTCGCCACGCACTCACAGATTTTCCTAGTATATGTATTCTGTTATGTATGTTACAAGTTGAGGTCGAAGTGTATTTCGTGTTTTGATTCCCCTTCCTAACTCATAACTTATTACCTAAATCCTACGCTCATTTTCATACTTAATTTATCTCAGTTTCCTCGTTGTGAAGTTTTATCATTCACTAAGTATATATACTTTCCAAGCCCCCACTTTTACGTTCGATTACTTAATCGTTTTTGTAATTATTTTATGAACTAGTATTACCATTCATTTGATTACTGATGTGGATAATTCTGATTTTTACTGTCTAGGAATTCTAGCATTGCATAGAGTCGATTATCAAATTTTTCCATCATCTCGAATACACCGCTTATTAAGGTGAATTTTTATTAAGACTCCGTTAACCCGTTCAGACATCTTGTTAATACCCTTTTGAGTATTTCTGCAGTACAACTTTGTCTTGTGCGTCACTTTCATCATAATTAATATTGTGTTAATTATTATTTACGCTATTACCATTATTAGCGCTTCTAGGACATCTGTTAACTAATCTCATTTTGGTTAATTAAACTTTGTCTTTATATACAATTAATAGATATTTCTCTATAGTTCATTCATAATTGTATTTACTAATATTACATCTGAATTCCTTGACCGAGTTCGTAATTATTACATACGTTCGATTGAAGTGAATATAAACTTTAAGTTCAAATCATAAATTACAAAATTTGAGCTACTTACATTGTAAATTGTGAAAAGAATTAAACAATACATTGCCCCCAGTTTCATTATAATATCTCTGAGATTAAGTTCATATTTACACAAACTAGATTTGTATTTCCCAACCCCGCAGTAGAATGTATGACTGACACACTAGCTGATTAAAGGTCGCATTAACTTGAGAGCGTTTACCTAGCTCAAGCACGCGCGCCACTCGTGCATCTCGCTCCCACTGCCTGTGTATTTATTTTACTTTTCAATTCATTCATCTTCTCTTGTATCGAGATTGTACGATTATCTTCATTTTTGTTTCATTCACGAAAGACACTCAACCTGCATCATTATTATTATTAAGGGTTGATGCTATAGGTCACGTGTTTATTTAATTGCATATTTCCTGCTTTGTTTACCACCACCACTGAAGTATAATTGATCTTACTCTAATTTATTCTACTTATATGTATTCGCTTCGTTGCCTTATAATTCTCATAAATATTAAGGTAATGCTACGCCCTGAATTACAGACATATATTCGAGAATTGAATATTGACATGATTATGCTATCCTAAAACCAAAGCCAATAATTAGAGATACCATTCGTATGCTTTTGAATAAACTTGTGTATATAATTCACATGCGTGTTGTTACTGAGTTCTGTAGTACCTAGTTGAATACTCATTTGTGATATTAAGAATGTGTTCGGGAAGTCCCTGTTGGGATTATTTACGGTCTATAATTCCAGATCTGGATTTTAGTAACGACTATATCACGAGCTTTAACTATTATAGCCTGACAAAATATATATATATATATACAGTATATATATATATATTATATATATATATATATATATATAGAATATATATACAGTATAATATATATATATATACAGTATATACACACATATATATACACCGGTATATATATATATATATATATATATATATATATATATATATTATGTTGTGTAGGCGGGTGACGACTATTGCTGGTGATACTATCATAATATGGTTAACACTGAACCATTTTATCAAGCTTAAGGAAGGTCTCTCTCAGTCAAAGTGTTAAGTTCCAATTGATACCTAGTTCCCACACTAACCGTCCAAACCACAAAGGCCTCAAGTTCGGCCTCTTAGCTTGGTCCAACTAACTTAAACTATGTGGCCTTCCAGGGCTTGGCTGGATAGTGTTACGGCTGGATCGGCAATACATATTCGGGATTCTTGATCGTAGGACAGAAATGGCTTAAGTGACAACGACACGCTCGATTCCAGTCCCAAATACTATATGCTCCAGACAACAAAAGCACCAACGCCCTACAGAGTTATCGTCTACGGTAACGAGGTACCTTAACTCGACGAAAGTGTACAACAGGGGTAGGCTATGAGGCTAAACTCCCTCAGACATTTATAGGTTACGTTATTACTAAAGAAATGCAATACTCAAGAAACTACGTTAATATTAAGCCTCTAATAATGTAGAATAGAAGCAGGCTAAAGGTATGACAGTGAAATGCTAAATGACAAATGTACACGCCTACTTGAAAGCGCGTGCACTACACTAACTGTCCCCTACTAACATGCACTAGCATGTAGCATACAAGATGTTCATGATCCAGTAGATACCTAATAATACACATGGGAGGAACATAAATAGTAGTCACTTATTATAATAATGAATCTATACTTGGAATAACTAAAAGGTTGCAGGCAACAGTACTGCGCCGGTAGCCTACTACCGCATAGGCTACTTTGCTTCTCTCACTCTGTCTCCCCTCCGAGTCCGTATGCGCCCTACGCAACAGAACTCCGGACACAGCAGCAAAACGACAGTGCAGTTAATTGATACATGAAAGTATTAATAGTGTTGTCTTGTGTGTGAGTAATGTGTATTGTAAAGTGTTATAGATATATACTTAAAGAGAGCTGCAATGCATAGTAAAATAAAGATATATCCCACTCATCATCCCCATGTGTTCTAGCTAGCAGGCCAAGTCACAGGAACAACGAGTCCCAGCACCGAAAGCGAGAACCCAGGAGAAGACTGTAGAGAACACAAGGACAGATAAATTACGTTACTCTACTATACCGGCACTACGAGCGAGCTGTAGTCTCGGGTGCTACACTCGCTCCTGGCTCGGTATGCAAATCAAGGCTAAGTCCTCGTCCCTCTACAGACAACGCGTCCCCATCTTCCTCCAACTCTATGGCACCATTGCTATAACGAGCTAGGCTAGCGTCTTGCAGCTGCTGCTCACTAATGTCCCCGGGCGTCAACGCATCAAGATGGTTTTGTAATAAGACATTACCCCGGCTAGTAGGCTCTACTGCCTTAGTGGCTCTCGCTACAGCTCTTGCCTCACGCGAAGTCTTACCCAACTCTGCCTTGTTACACACCATCTCTGGGCCAGAGTCAACTCCCGTGTTTATTTTAGGTCCAAGTACCGAATCACCGAGAAGTGCAGCAGAATCAATGTCCCTTTTCCTGCCCTTAGCAACCTTCTCCTGATCCTTCCTCCACTGTCCCCGAGGTTGAGTGCTAGGCTGTGCAGGAGCCGCAGAGCGAGATCGGGTTACCACACAGGCCATCTCATCCTGTTGGCACCTCCCATCCCATTCCCGATTCTCACCATCCACGTCGGCCGCCCTCTCGGCAACGACTAAGGGTGGAGTCCCGGAAGTGGGCACCGCAAAGTCGTTGCCGAGAAGAAGGTCGACGCCCTCAACTGGCAAACACTCAACGATCCCTACATCCAGCTCCCTGCACACCTCTCCCACTCTCAACTCCAACCTCACAAGTGGGTATGACCTCGTAGCATTTATACCCTGCACCACAACAACTCTGGCCGCATTTATCGGTTTCCCTGTGAAGTTCCTCAACAAAGTTTGCGAAGCCCCCGTATCCCTCAACAAGTCAACCCTCCATAGTTCACTCCCCCAGCTCACAAACCCGTGTCCCCGATGGCTACAGAAAGTGTCCCGGACAGGTGTCGAGCCTTCCGTACGCTTCTTTACCGCGTGTGCCTCAGCTGCTGACAACCTACCCCGGGCAGTTGCTGCAGACTTCAGAGACACACCGATACTGTGAACCAATGACACCGGCTTAGCGGGAGTGTTACTAGGGCACTCACGTGAATAATGGCCTAGCTTCTGACATTTGTAACATTTCACATCCCCAATGGGCTTCTTCCCTTGTGCGGGCGAAGAAGGGGCCTGACCTTTAGTAAACGGGAGAGGCTTGTGTTTGTAGGTGTTATTAGGTGCAATGCTTTTAGTGTGGTTATGTGTGTCATAGGATTTGTTATTATCGAAAACTCTGGTGGGTGGGGTATAGCGCCCCTTCTGCCCTGACTCAGCCCTCTGAGCGGCACCGCAACCACGAATCAATGATAATCTGAGGTCTGCCGTCTTGGCAGCCTCCTCTACTGTCTTGGGACATTTTTCCTTAATGTTCAGCGTTAGATCGGTTCCAGTACATTTGTAAAACTGTTCCAGATAGAAAAGTTGCTTAATTTCCTCAGCCGACTCTGCGTGCTCGGACCGA
This sequence comes from Paralithodes platypus, assembly GCA_032716605.1. Classification (NCBI taxonomy): domain Eukaryota; kingdom Metazoa; phylum Arthropoda; class Malacostraca; order Decapoda; family Lithodidae; genus Paralithodes; species Paralithodes platypus. The sequence continues at coordinate 17,208,503 of CM064524.1, forward strand.
AACCAGTTATTACATGCATCTGTTAAGTCCCGTGCGTGCTCCATAAAACTGACGTCGCTCTTCTTATTCACGCCACGGAACTTCAATCTATAAGTTTCGGGTTGCAGTTCGTAGGCCCGGAGCACAGCCTCCTTCACCAGTCCATACACGACACTCTCGTCCAGTGACAGTGCATCGTAGGCTTTCAACCCCTTACCCACTAGACGTGATGAAACTAATGCTGCCCATTTAACCTCCGGCCAGTCATACTCACGACACTTCTTTTCGAAACGAGCAAAAAACTCAGTCACTGCTGTCTCATCAAATGCGGGTACTAACTTAATTAAATGCGAAAGTGAGTCTGTAACCCGGTGCCCACCACCGAGATGACGCCCCGTGGTCTCTACTCTAGACTTCTCGACATCCATTTCAGCCTGGTACCTGGTTGCATCCTGATTGGCTTGGATTCTAGCAACCTCTATGCGTTCTATACTAGCCTGTTGTATCTGAGTCTCCTGCAGCTTAATCCGTTCTATACTAGCCTGTTGTATCTGAGTCTCCTGCAGCTTAATCCGTTCTATACTAGCCTGTTGACTCTCTCGCAACTTAAGCTTAGCTAGTTCTAGCTGAAATAACATCTCAGGAGACAGGCCTGGGGGGGGAGAGCACAAAATGGGGGATCCACACCGAGACGTGTTTACGGGTAAGCCAGCTTGCCATTGAGAACCCTCCTGCTGCATCGTGCTAAGACTCGCTGGCTGAGGGCCCAGCTCAGGGGTAGAGTGGAATGGAGGCTTGGAGGGAACCCCCCAAGACCCAACTCCACCCACCGCCCCATCGCCATCACCCAACAAACATGCCACCAAATTCTTCTTGGGCCAACTGTCAGGACAGTCCCGCCCCAAAACCGTGGCTAAACAGCGAAGACCCTAACAATCAATAGCCTGCAGGCGCTGTTCGGTCAAAGGTGTCTGCAAAAATGCCCGGGCATCCCTCTCTCCACTTATAACACTCCCCTTCCTAAATATCTGCTGTACTTGCTGGTCTCTAGGCTGTACCGTGTTATCCTCCCCCGTAAATGATGAGTCATTAGACATAGTGCTGGTTATACAATTGCTGTTCATAAAAAAAAAGTGCTTATTACTAATTGCAGTCTCGACTCACAAAATGTTAAAGATGCTTGAATGACTCTACTCTAGACACCTAACGAAACAATCTGCAAGTCCACCAATACAATAATGACACAATAAAAATTCCTCCAATATGCAAGAAAATTTTAGCCAGCTCTACTAGGTAGCATAGAATAGTTCTCCAAAAAACATGTGATAGGATACTACTGAATCTTGTGCAAAGTCGCCATTTTGTTACGGCTGGATCGGCAATACATATTCGGGATTCTTGATCGTAGGACAGAAATGGCTTAAGTGACAACGACACGCTCGATTCCAGTCCCAAATACTATATGCTCCAGACAACAAAAGCACCAACGCCCTACAGAGTTATCGTCTACGGTAACGAGGTACCTTAACTCGACGAAAGTGTACAACAGGGGTAGGCTATGAGGCTAAACTCCCTCAGACATTTATAGGTTACGTTATTACTAAAGAAATGCAATACTCAAGAAACTACGTTAATATTAAGCCTCTAATAATGTAGAATAGAAGCAGGCTAAAGGTATGACAGTGAATTGCTAAATGACAAATGTACACGTCTACTTGAAAGCGCGTGCACTACACTAACTGTCCCCTACTAACATGCACTAGCATGTAGCATACAAGATGTTCATGATCTAGTAGATACCTAATAATACACATGGGAGGAACATAAATAGTAGTCACTTATTATAATAATGAATCTATACTTGGAATAACTAAAAGGTTGCAGGCAACAGTACTGCGCCGGTAGCCTACTACCGCATAGGCTACTTCGCTTCTCTCACTCTGTCTCCCCTCCGAGTCCGTATGCGCCCTACGCAACAGAACTCCGGACACAGCAGCAAAACGACAGTGCAGTTAATTGATACATGAAAGTATTAATAGTGTTGTCTTGTGTGTGAGTAATGTGTATTGTAAAGTGTTATAGATATATACTTAAAGAGAGCTGCAATGCATAGTAAAATAAAGATATATCCCACTCATCATCCCCATGTGTTCTAGCTAGCAGACCAAGTCACAGGAACAACGAGTCCCAGCACCGAAAGCGAGAACCCAGGAGAAGACTGTAGAGAACACAAGGACAGATAAATTACGTTACTCTACTATACCGGCACTACGAGCGAGCTGTAGTCTCGGGTGCTACACTCGCTCCTGGCTCGGTATGCAAATCAAGGCTAAGTCCTCGTCCCTCTACAGACAACTCCTGGGCATGGTCGGGCTCTTACACATGGCACCAGTCTAGTCACAAATGGGATGATGAGCGGGGCATATAACTCGTGAACATGTAGAACGTTCACCAATTATCCTCATCAAGAAGATCGCTGTTCACATTAACCCCTTAAATCTAATACATGTAAATATATGCTTGTCCTAAGAGTAATACGAGAGGTGAGTGCTGAAACTCCTTTAGGACCTCAAGGGAAGGTTATGCATTTAAATAGAGAGAAGAATGAAATGAGAGTAATGTCGTCAGAGAGAAAGAGTGCAACCGTGAGAAGTGGGGAGAGAGAGCAAGGGATGTTAGAATCTCAAAGGTTCTAGGCAACCTGGTCATAGAACACGCAGCCAGCCTCCAGGCAGTGTGCTGTACGACAACATGGGCCCAGCCCAGGCAGGCAACAATGGACTACCAACCCTATCGCGCCTAGCTATAAGGGCAAGGCTGCCAACCAGTCCATACGTCTGGCAACCACCCGGCCGGCAGCGCGGCGCGTTGCTACCCTCTTGCTCTGAAGCCTAACTCACTCTCTCTCTCTGAATTCCCATTGTATTATCTATCAACTTCTCTATTGATACTACATATTAAATGGAAGGTCTCGACATGGCTTAAAACAAAACCCACCACTGGTTAGCACATGACGAGACCTTTGCAGAGATACAAAGAACATAGTTATAAGTTGTCACACTCAATATACATAGCGGCTGACGGTAGCCAGATCACGGGCGGTACAGTGGAGTACCAAGGAGTACAATCAGGTTGCGTTGCCCAGCACTGGGTGCGTCACAATAGATAGATATGAAAATAAAATGAGAGATAGATCAATGGATAGATGAAAATGTCATATGGGAAGATTCAGCTTCACGTTATTTAGGAAAAAGGAACTGCATAACCAAAGCTTCACTAGAGGGGAATATATCATATATGAATTGTCGCCGATTGTGTTAAATAATAAATAATGACTGAATCCCAGACTATGTATAGTTACACAATACAATACAACACCTATCGTAAATACGATAGGCTATGACTCTTTTGTGATCCCGTATGTCTCTGTGACGTCACGATCGCTCCTACAGCACGATGTAGGACGAGTAGATCGTATATTATAAGATTGTAAATAAGTTATGTTATAAAAGGCCTAATATGCTATTAAGCAATATTGCCATGGTCTTATGTAGTATATATGAATTTATCGTATATATTAATAACATTTATCGTATAGAGCAACCTAGATGCGGTACGATAATTTGGGCTCCTGGCATTTTGCCAAGGCAGCAAGGTGTGCCTTCGAGGAACACCAGAGCCTTCACGAACACCAACCAGTTAACATCTAATTTTCCGCCCTCAGTTGATCGTGCTTTTGTGCCTCTAATCACAATACACATACAGCAATACACACAGCTACACCATCACGACGCTCTCATCGATGCCATAACTGACTGACAGATAAGCATAATATTCATGTCCATTCCCATGTAATCATTTATTCTTTCTTTAACTTGACTCGTGTCTCCTCGGGACCGAAGTCTCGTTCCCCATTGTCCACCGCCATATTGGGTAAAACGTTCTCCCTTGCCTCATTGCCACGTGGAACTATTGGTGAGTTAATTCCTGGCCTGTATTAACCCTTATAACCTTACCCTATATATAAATTTATTATGTGAGACCTTTGGATATAACTTGGCTTGTTTCAGATTGAATTCAATTTAGATATGGAGTAGTTTTCATTTAGATTGATTTATTTGATTCATTATAGCTTAGTAATATTTAACTTCCATTGATAGTTTACCACATTGGTGCCCAGACCCCGGGAATTAGCTACCAGTAAGGGATTTTAAGGCAATGAACAAGGGGACATATAACAGGATCTATGATAATCTGGTAGGACTAGCCAAGCGGTGGTTAGAGCCGGAATGCAGGGTCACATCGTTGCACCTGCCCAAATCCTGCATCCCACCCATCATCTTTCCCCAATAATTTTCTTTTCCGTTTCAGACTTCCTGTGACATATGACCTGACCTAAAAAAAAAACTTGTTCAATATGATCCATTAGTAGGTATTGCTATTTAGTGTACTATTTTTTCTCCATAACATAGAAGGTGCAAAGGCGGCAGTACGTGTGGAGAGTGAGCAGAGCGAGTTCTTTGACCTGAATGTTGGTTTGAAACAGGGGTGTGTGATGTCCCCGTGGTTGTTTACTGTATATATGGATGGAGTTATGAAAGAAATACTATCAAGAGCAGTGGATGTTGGTGTATCGCTGATAAGGGAGGGAATTGAGTGGAAGCTACCTATACTGCTGTTTGCGGATGATACAGTTCTGATGAGTGATAATGAATGGGAGTTGCAGGGTCTGGTAAATGAGTTTGGAACAGTGTGCGAAAAGCGGAATTTGAAGGTAATACGGGGAAGAGCAAGGTTATGGTCTTCGAAAGGGGTGAAGTCACAGAGTGTGAGGTGAAGCTGAACGGTCAGGCTATGGAGATCGTCAACTCTTTTAAGTATCTGGGCAGTGTGTTGAGTAAAGATGGGACTATGGATGAAGAGGTGCGGGAGAGGGTACAACAGGGGAAGGGTTGTAGGAACGCTAAAAGCAGTAACAAGAATAGGGTGGTCAGTATGGAAGTGAAGAAGTCCTTGCATGACAGTGTGGTAATCCCGACACTGACTTACGGAAGCGAAGCATGGACGTTGGTTGAGAGACTCAGACCAAGAGTGAGAACAGTGGAAATGAATTACTTAAGGAGTGCGTGCGGAGTTACATGGAGGGATAGACAGACTAATGAGGAAGTAAGAAGGAGGTGTGGTGTGGAGGTAGATGTGCTGGAAAGTGTGAAAAGGAACAACTTGAGATGGTTCGGCCATATGGAACGTATGGAAAGCGAGAGAATGACTAAGAGGGTGTACGAGAGCGAGGTGGAGGGACAGAGGGGGAGAGGTAGACCGAATATGAGGTGGAAGGATGGAGTGAGGAACTACATGAACGAAGGCGATGCTGGTTGGGGGGAGGGGCGTTGACTGCATGGGGGCGGTTCGTTCGTGGCCACCCCTTCGGGGATCACGGCGTCAGGCAATAGATAGATAGATAGAACATAGAAGTCCGCCGGTCGGCGTCTCTTAATTAGACTATTATTTGGCCGTTGTCTTTGTAACGAAACATTTAGATACATAGCCTATAGGCTCACATGCAAAATGAATAAATACAATAAAGAGACACCGTCTAGTGGGGTGCTGATCAAGGCCCCTAAAAATCAAAGGGCGGGACTTCGGGGAGTATTAAGTAGGCTAATTGTGGACGTCAACACTTTCATCACTACTGCTGAACTAGAGGAATTGGAGGCTAGATTAGAAAACGTCCAAGCTACCCACGATCGTATTACGGCTCTGAGTGAGGTGATTGTGGCTGACATGACAGAGGAGGAAGAGATAGTTACAGAGTGTGATAATCGCACCCTCTATGACTAACCTGTCTTTAGAGCGAAGTACATATTACAGCGTGCTGTCGCGAGTAAGAAGGGAGGCGATAATGAGGCCCATAGAAGGGCTGACCCAAAATATACTGTACACCTCCCAAAGCTCAATCTTCCTACATTTGGGGGCAAGTTGACCGAGTGGTTAGCTTTTTGGGACGTATTTCGATCTACGGTTCATGAATCCTTCTTGGATAATGTCCGCATGTTTCACTATCTGAAGGGACAACTGGAAGGAGAGGCCTTACATTTGATAGAGGGTTTTGCAGTAGTGGGTGGTAGTTATCTTGAGGCAATACACTTATTAGAGTCCACATACGGAGATAAAGAGCAGTTGAAGATGGCCCAAGTCGTTGCCTTGTTAAGGCTCGCAGAACCACAGTATAAGGTTGATGAGTTGACAAACTTCAGGGCAAATATGGAGTGCCATACTCGATCGCTAGACACCCTAGGGCTTACCACGCAGGAAATCATAGTCATTATCTTACGTCAGAAGCTTCCTATGGCAATACTTGATAAGGTAAGATCGTTTGAGCTGGGGGAGTTCAAAACTCAGTTCAGTAAGGAAATCAATAATCTACAGTTGAACAAAGGGAGAATGTATGTGTCGGGAGGGAGTGAGAATGTGGAGAAGAGGGGAACAGTAAGCATGACAGTGGGGAATAAAGAAAAGAAAGAGGGTGCGTATAAGAAACCTGCTCAGATTCTATGTAAGCTATGTAACAACAAACATAAATGGAGTTTCTGCATAAAATACCCAACAAATGAGACAAAACTAGCACAGGCGAAAAGATTGAAGCTATGTGTAGGTTGTCTAAGTAAGAAACATGGTAAGCAGGGACAATGTACTTCTACATACTTAAAAACGTCGCACGTGTTGCGTCGGCAGTCTTTGATCACCAACTCCCAGCGACGCATCACGTGCGTCCGACATATAAAAAACACTTACGTGGCTCGTAAGGTAGGAAATAGCGGGAGAATAGGAGGGGGAGGTACCGTAGTGTGTGTGGGAGCCGGGCCAGTAGGTGTGAGCGGGCCGAGACAGCCGCGCGGCTGGTGGTGGTGGGCTTAGTGGGGATAGTTTACACCCCTAGTTCACCGCCACTTTGAACCTTCATTACTCCGGTTGTATGGGAGCTAGAGGCTTGAGATTTATGTGAGATACTCCTTAGGATGTATGCCGTACAATGCCATACTCAGTTTTTACCCTAGTGCTCCCGGGCGGGTGGTCATGCGGGGGAGACGAACTATTGAAACCCCCCCCGCCCCCCAAATGACCGAAATGAGTTTATTTTTATTTTTGTCTTCATTTCTCACCATTCTCTTCCATTTTGGCTCAACACATTTTGTTGAGGCTCCCCCCCCCCCAAAAAAAAATGTCAGAGGTGATTTTTTTTTTTTTTTTTTTAATTTCTCATCCTTGTCTTCCATTTTAGCAAACAAAAAAAATAAGTGAAAATGGCTTGGGACTGGGGTGAACAAAATATTATAACTAGCCGGGGCTCAACGGGTTAAGGCCCTTTCACCACTGCAAAGGACATCACTTTGATAAGTTGTGTCCTAATGCAGATAAAGTCAAAGACGTCAAAACAGAGGGTACTACAACTGTGGCACTAGGTAGCACGCAAGACACCACTATATTGCCCACAATACAGATTCCCATGGAAGGTAATGACAGTAACAAAGTTTGTCGGGTACTTCTAGATCAAGGGTCTCAACGTTCCTTTATAAAGAGGTCCGTACTAGTGGGACTGAAGCACTGAATCGTAGGGGCTGAGACTCTTCGATTACAGGGCTTCACAGGGGTTACTGATAAGCAAGACTACGAGATAGCGGAGATTTCATATTTCTACCGTAAAAACCGGTACTTTATGACTTGTATCATAGTAGACACTCTACCAGAATATGTATCTGTAGGTGTGAAGAAGGTGGAACACGCATTACGTAGCATAGGGGCTAACTTGTCAGATCCCATGGGAAATCAGAGTGAGGTGCATGTTCTACTTGGTGTGGATCATTATTATGATGTAGTATACCCTGGATATAAAAAGATGTGTGGTGTAATTTTAATCCCCACTAAATTTGGATATTGCATGAGCGGAAAGGTGCATACTACACAGTCAAAGGTCCTGGTCGACACGGTCTCGATATATAGAGTCAATGTAACCGCAACAGAGGAGTTGGGAAGGGAGGATTTCCAACCTAGTGACCCTAAGATGGCTGCCGAGTTCGACCTGGAACGACTGTGGAGATTGGATCACATAGGCATTAATCCTATGGAGACTGATTATGACTCGGAAGTTGCGCTACAAAGGTTTGACGAGTCTGTGTGCTACTGTGCCTCAGACAAGCAATATTAAGTTAGTTTACCCTGGAAGAACAGTGAGATAAGCCTGCCTACCAACTATGGTTTGGCATTAGGTCGCTTGCGCGCATTACAGCGTAAATTGTCTAACGAACCGAGCACGCGCCAGGCGTATGACGATGTATTTCGGAGTTATGAAGATAGGGGCTTTACTGAGAGAGTCGATGTCAAGGAACCGTTTAAGAAGGGTAGGGTTCACTATCTGGCCCATAATGGGGTAAGAAAAGACAGCATCACCACACCAATACGGGTGGTGTATGTGCCCACCAAGGTCAACAACCCACTCTAAATGACTGCCTGTTGACAGGTCCGTCCATGGTGTCGGACCTGTCCCAACATCTATTGCGGTTTAGGCTGGGGAAGTACGCCTATACCAGTGACATCGAGAAAGCATTCTTGATGGTCAAGCTAAAGGAGGAAGATAGAGATGTTACCCGCTTTCTTTGGTTCAACGACATTAGCGACTCTGAAAGTCCAATCATAATATACCGTCTTCGGGTTGTACTCTTTGGGGCCACGTGCTCACAGTTTTTGTTAAATGCCACAATCAGAAAACATCTAGCTGACACTCATGAGGACACAAGTAAACTATCTCGCGGAGTATATATTGACAATTTGCAGGGTTCTAGTGATAGTCAGGATGATTTGTTATATACATACTGGCAAGCACGCAGATTGTTTGCGGATGCACATCTATTTCTCCGCGAGTGGGTTACTAATAGTGAAAATCTACAGAGTTTAATACAGGTTGATGGTACGGCATCTCTTAACCAGGAAAAGTCCAGAAATTTGGGGATGATCTGGCAACCTAAACATGACATACTAACTTTTCAAACAAGGTCTTTTGCTCAGCAGACAGGAGCGCACACCAAAAGAAGTCTGTTGAGCAAAGTTGCGCAATTTTTTTATCCTTCGGTCTAGCATTACCCGTTACCATAAGAGCTAGGATTCTAATGCAGGAGGTTTGGAGACATAAAATATGATGGGATGACAGTTTGCCCGAGGACCTGAATGACCAATGGACATTGTTGTTGAATGAATATGCCATCCTATGTACTAAACCTATACCTCGTAAAGTGGCGGCATTCGGTGATGTTACGTTACACACGTTTTGCGATGCTAGCGCCATGGCATACGGGGTAGCCATATATGTTGTTACTTCATTTGGGGCACATTTAGTTACAGCCCGGGCCAAGGTAGCCCCGGTTAAAAAGGTAACTATCCCTAAAATGGAATTGACTGCCATGCTGCTATTAGCAAATCTGGTGCAACATGTATGCGCAGCATACGAGAGCGAATTAAATATTGAAATCGTTCACGTATGGTGCAATAGTCAGGTCGCACTCAACTGGATACATAGCAAGAAGTCTCTGCCAGTTTATGTGCGGAATAGGGTAGATGAGATTAGAGCCCTTTTGCCAGACGTTGCTTATCATTATGTAAATACAAAGGAAAACCCTAGTGATCTCATAACTAGGGGTATAACGGCTAGCAGTTAATGAAGTCCGAATTGTGGTGGCATGGTCCAAAGTGGCTGCTCCATGAAAGTGAATGGACGATATGGCATGCTGTTGGTGAGGGACTTCTGCCACTGGAAACAGTGCCAGTTAGAGCCCAACCAAATGAGCCACCGGGTCCTATCATAAAGTGGGCAAGATTCGGTGACTATAATAAACTAGTCAGAGTTGTAGCTTGGGTATTGCGATATGTATCCAATCTCAAGCTTAAAGTAACGGGCCAACTCTGCAACAGGGGTCACAACATTGATGCTCGTGAATTTAAAGCAGCTGAAGTAACTTTGATCAAATGGGTTAAAGTAGAAACCTTTTCCATTGAATTAGAATCCTTGACAAGCTCGAATAAGACATTAATGCCTAATATAGTGTGTCAACTAAGGTTGCACCTAGACAATGGCCTCATCAGGTGAGAGGGTCGCCTGAAGTGGTCGGGTGTACAAGACAGCACAAACCGCCCTATACTTATGCCAACAAGACATCACGTTACTGATTTATTGATCATACATGCACATAGGGAAGTAAAACACTACGGGGTATGTCATATTATATCAAATTTACGTCTCACATGGTGGATACCCAGAGTTCGACAAGTAGCTCGACGCGTAGTAAGAAAGTGTGTAATATGCCAGAGACTAAATGGTAAACCATATGCAACTGGACCAGCTCCACCTCTACCTGAATGCCGTGTAAAGCACGTAGAACCTTTCCAAGCGGTAGAATTAGATTACACAGGGGCATTGAAGACGAAGGAGCATGAGAAGGTTTATATATTATTGTTTACCTGTGCAACGTCTCGAGCGGTACACCTAGAACTATGTGATAATATGTCTAGCGAAGAATTTATGCTGGCGTATAGACGGTTTTGTGCCCGTCATTCATTCCCTCAACTCATTCTTAGCGACAATGCTCCCACTTATGTCCAAGCATCAAAATATCTAAAGGATATGAGTAGTGATCCTACTATCATCACTTTCTTGGGAGAGAAGAAGTGCGAATGGAGGTTCATTCCAGTTAAGGCACCTTGGTTTGGTGGAATGTGGGAACGGTGTGTCGGCATAGTAAAGTCAGGACTCAGAGCGGTTGTAGGACGTGCTCTATTAAAGAAGAGTGAGTTGACGACAGTCCTCACAGAGATAGAGGCAGTTCTGAATGATCGCCCGCTTACATATGTGTACACCGACCTGCAAGAACCACTACCATTACCGCCAGCTCACTTGCTATATGGGAAACCATTGACTGCGTTTCCATCTGATTTCCAATTCATAGTAGAGTTAGAGGATCCCTCGTTATACTCTGAGGTAGCGGTGTCTAAGAGATACCAGTATATCTCCAGGATAATCGAGGATTTTAGGAAACGGTGGATTAGTGAATATCTGCTAGCATTGAGGGAACGGAGTGTTACTCCCTCTGGTAGTCCAACGGCACCTACAGTTGGTGAAGTTGTTTTAATTAAAGAAGATAGTCCTCGTTTATACTGGAAATTGGGCAGCGTGTTGGAGGTATACAAGGGGGCAGACTCTGTAGAGCGGGTGGCGCTATTGAAGACAGCCACTGGAACTACTGTTCGTCCTATCGCACGTTTGTACGCTTTGGAGCTCGATTCCGCATTGCAATCTGATGCTTCACCTGTTATTGCTGGGTCCGAGGATTCTCAAAGGAACGACTCACCTCTTACAGATGGTAATAATTCTCGGACCGGGACGCGTCCCAGACGCGCTGCTGCTGGCGCCGTCGACATGTGGCGTCAGAAGATAGCCTCTGGGCAACTTTAGGTTTAAGGTGGGGTTCAGGTATATTTTTGTGGGGGGAGTGTATCGTAAATACGATAGGCTATGACTCCTTTGTGATCTCGTATGTCTCTGTGACGTCACGATCGCTCCTACAACACGATGTAGGACTAGTAGATCGTATATTATAAGATTGTAAATAAGTTAAGTTTTAAAAGGCCTAATATGCTATTAAGCAATATTGCCATGGTCTTATGTAGTATATATGAATTTATCGTATATATTAATATAATTTATCGTATAGAGCAACCTAGATGCGGTACGGTAATTTGGGCTCCTGGCATTTTGCCAAGGCAGCAAGGTGTGCCTTCGAGGAACACCAGAGCCTTCACGAACACCAACCAGTTAACATCTAATTTTCCGCCCTCAGTTGATCGTGCTTTTGTGCCTCTAATCACAATACACATACAGCAATACACACAGCTACACCATCACGACGCTCTCATCGACACCATGACTACCTGACAGATAAGCATAATATTCATGACCATTCCCATGTACTCATTTATTCTTTCTTTAACTTGACTCGTGTCTCGGGACCGAAGTCTCGTTCCCCATTGTCCACCGCCATATTGGGTAAAACGTTCTCCCTTGCCTCATTGCCACGTGGAACTATTGGTGAGTTAATTCCTGGCTAATATTAACCCTTATAACCTTACCCTATATATAAATTTATTATGTGAGACCTTTGGATATAACTTGGCTTGTTTCAGATTGAATTCAATTTAGATATGGAGTAGTTTTCATTTAGATTGATGTATTTGATTCATTATAGCTTAGTAATATTTAACTTCCATTGATAGTTTACCACAACACCCATCGACCGAAATTCAAAATATATTCATAATAAATAATTATAATAACACAACAATAATAACATACCAACAGTTCTCTCACTTAGCGAAGTAAGTACTAACATTATTATTATTATTATTTTGTTTTTTCTATATTCCAAGCATATTTGTATATTTGTATATATGTATATATCTAGGGCATAGGCTGAGAGCCTGTACATTCCACCGCTCAACACGGTGAAGCCTGTGAGGTCTCGTTCCAGTCTGGGGAGTGAGACATGTGAAGCATCCATTCATGGCTCGAAGCAGCTCCATCTCTGAAGTGGCTGGTTGCTTCGTTCAAGTGCTTCACAGTCTCGCCCTCCAGACTCAGACCCTCACTCTCAGAATGCCACCTATTGAGTAGTGAACTCACTAGGCATTGTCCCCCTGTAGCATATTTTGAATATGGGAATATTCATACAGTGCTATTTAATCAGGGAACAATAAGGGTATTTTTTTTGGCATATCGGTGGGCTTTGTGGTAATGCACTGATACTAGGTACAGTCTACGACAGAACTTGTTGTCATGGCCTGAGGCAATGTGTTAGTTCACTTATCTTTTAATAGATGGCCCTGTAATCGCTTCTAATAAAAGGGGGCGGGGTTAGTATAGAGGTTGGAAGGAGGAGGAGTCAAACGTGTGTGTGTGTGTGTGTGTGTGTGTGTGTGTGTTCTAGAACAGCACTCAGAATAACTTTATTTTAACATAACACACAGGCTATATTATTAGACTAGCCCATGCCGGATCACAAATAAGTAACACACATCAGATGTTGCGTTATTTATGGAATTTAATATACAGACAATCAAGTTTCTATCCTTCGAACTTCCCATTCCCCCCTCCTCCCCTTCTCTCTGCTGCCTTCCCCTATCTCCCCCCTTATCTCTTTTTCTCTCCCCCTTCTCTCTCCTAACCGAATATATAATTTCCTAATCGTCGTGTTCAAAGCTGTCCATAACAAATCTTTGGTGTTTTAATAATACTGTTCTTTTTACCTCTACTGATTCTCAATTATTAACTCGTATTCTATTATTTACCTTATACAATGTGTTATAGAAAATAAATATATACAGTATGCTCCGTTGCAAAACACTCAAAGTTGCCAACCTTGGCGTCCTGGTTAGTGTAAACAATCGTATAAATATATAAGTAATTGAAACGGGATGTTACAATCCACGCATCAAGACAAGTTGGATCACATTGTAATCTAGCTTTGACCAAATTATAACCAAATATATATATCATAAAGACAAGATAATATCGGCCCAGTTAGAGAAAACACTTTAGATGAGCCGAAACGTGTTTTTTTTTGTAATAAAAAAAAAAAAATCATATTAGAGTAAATTTTGTTTTCTTCCATACCACTATTCACAGCACTGTGGTTGACCAATTCATAATCTACCTTAACATGTTGTTGTTGTTGTTGTTGTTCCCCAAGCTGCCTGGCCGAACAGCCCCAAGGCCCCGTTGAAGGTCAAGGCCATAACCGAGCGCCCCCACAGAACCCTCCCTGCCGACCACAATAAAGCCTGGGTTACCGAAGCCACTCCATGGCTGGGAGCTAAGGAGGGTGCGGAAACGCCCGGGAAACCAAAGACCCACACAGGGCCCTGTGCCCCTCAGCAATTATGAAGAGAAAGTTGAGGGGCAAAGGAAAAATGTGACGCTTTGGCTTTCAATCTTAGTAGATTGGGAGGTCAATCCACGGAAGAAGCGCCGTCACTTGAGATCTAGAAAATATATAAGTAAAAGGAACAGTCAGAGTAAGCTATGGGTATGGCAGAGATCGCTCAGTTCTCACTCTGATAGACCAGCCCATCACCACATGACTAGAACCCAATCCTCTCAGCATCAGCTAGGAAAGGCCCTAGAAAGCTGCCTTTGGCGGGGGGATAGCTCCCCTATTTCAACCCCTTTCGGGGTTGGGCATCCGCCTACCTCAACATGTCATATTACATATTTCCTTAAGATGTAATATGACACACTATGATTATTGCATTATACTTTTCTCAGTGGATTCTTAATTACTAGCTTAATTACTGTGGCTTCCCATTATCAGTAAACAGTTCGGCGCTACCCATTGTAATGATTTACTATAAAGTAAGTCATCAAATTGAACAATTAACGATAATCCAAGCAATCTTGTTATGTTGTTTTAAAGTTGATATACTGTAAATTGTTTAGGCTTTTATAGTTTTTACTTCGTATTGTTTATATTATCGTCCAAACATAATTAAAAGTATACTATAGCTCTGTGTATGTTACCTTGAATTTAATTTAATATGTATTATTTCACCATCATTATGTAACGATGAACATTGGAAACATACACATTATACAATACATATAAAGGGATCTTAAATGTAAACATTTACAATTTAAATTTATGAAATCAATATGATCTCCACCCACAAGCTGCATCAAGTACCTCCTGTATTCTCGTTGGAGTTGATTTAAACATATTCCAACTTATATTAGGGCGGCGACCGATTCCCCCCCCCCCCCCCTCCCCCTGCCCCCCGATCCCACTCCTCCCGCCCTTTCCAATCCTAACCTGAACCACATTCCACTCCATGACATGATGGCCCACAAATTCTCTATTGGGTTCATGTCACACACCCTTGTGGACCAGCTAAACTCCGGATGGGGTCAGGTCAGGTGAAGGTATTGAAGGATAAGCCTTCACAACGGCACCTCGTAGCTACTTTCTACTTTTCCTATTTTCTGAAGAGTGTAGAGAGGGGAGAAGGGGTGTTGGAGAGAGACGAAGTTGTTATAGTGGCTTTGTTATGTGTGTTATTAGTCTGTATACGTCGTAAGGCTCAGGATGGCCATGACACGCACTGAAGACAGCAGCATCTCCTCAATAATGCTAATACCTTTTCTAGTTTGCCTGGACCAGTGTGTGTGTGTGTGTGTGTGTGTGTGTGTGTGTGTGTGTGTGTGTGTGTGTGTGTGTGTGTGTGTGTGTGTGCGTTTTATGTTATCATGTGTGAGTGATTTGTGCCCATTACGTTGTATGTGATCATGTGTGTGATGTGCTTTTTTATGTTATTGGGTGTGAGTGTGTGTGTGTCTGTTTTGTATCCTGTGTTGGTGTGGGTGGGTTGGTGCTTCAATGTGATGGACAGAGGAGAGAGGTTGAAGCGCCGTCTCCTCAAACATTACAAATTGTGGAGGTCACAAGTATATGTATTATCCAACTTATTCCTTAAGCCAACACAAATAACGTAAATCCTAAGTGTTATTGTTACACTTAATATATATATAAACAAATATAGACGTGTTCTTCGGGAATCGTAGCTTAATTAGGAATAGGATATCTAGCGAGGCAGCGAGTAACAGGTGTTGTTCGCTGCCTCGCTAGTTATCCTATTCCTAATCAATATATATGTGTTACTTTTGTCATCCCTAACATTTATTATTTATTTCATAAGTCGTAGGCGTGTGCATAAACCTTTAACCGTCTTGGTGGTGTAATGGTTAAGGTGTCTAAAAATTTGTGTGTGATAACCCGGGTTCGAATCCCGGTGGATCACATACATGGTTTCATTAATTTCATTGGATGCGTTTGGTGGTGTTGTGAAATTAATACAAAATAGATTATGTATATGTAAATTCAAAACAATCGCATAGTATTATTCTGCGTATTTTAGAAGGTATCTTGTATGTCCTTGAGAGAGAGAGAGAGAGAGAGAGAGAGAGAGAGAGAGAGAGAGAGAGAGAGAGAGAGAGAGAGAGAGAGAGAGAGAGAGAGGTGGGAGGGAGGGAGGGGAGAGGAAGCGGGTGAAGAAGGAGAGTTGGGGTGAAAGGGAGAGGGGGAAGAGGGGGGAATGGAAAGTGCGAAGGATAGAAACTTGATTGTCTGTGTATTAAATTCCATAAATAACGCAACACCTAATGTGTGTTACTTATTTGTGATCCAGCATGGGCTAATTTTATAATATAGCCTGTGTGTTATGTTAAAATAAACTTATTCTGCGTGCCGATCTCGAACACACACACACACACACACGTTTGACTCCTCCTCCTTCGAACCTCTATATTAACCCCGCCCCGTTTTATTAGAAGCGATTAAAGTGCCATCTATTAAAAGGTGAGTGAACTAACACATTGCCTCAGGCCATGACAACAAGTTCTGTCGTAGACTGTACAGCACAAATTCAATCCCAATAATATCTTCCCATTGACATATCGGGATTTGAACCCGGGTCCAATGGATCACCAATCCAGTGGCAAGACCACTCCACCTCACCTCCCCTATACATTACTATATTATTATTATTATGATTATTGAATATATTAGTATTATTGTTAATTTCACAACCCTCAAATAAATCATACGGGGTAATTGTTGGTCTCCAAACCTCTTACCATGCTTTATGTCTCCAAAAAATAACCTACAAGCCCCGCTTCCCTCCTCTGTTGCCATTTATCTCTTTGTTCACCAATTTTCTCCTGCCTCACTTTTATTGTTTTCGGCGATCTCCCGGAACGCTCTGCTTCGATTGTTCCTGTATTGATGCTGTTTATCTTTTTGCGTCGACCGGTTTAATCCGATTTTTCTGTGCTCTTTGTGTATTGTGTGAGTTTGTGTGTGTGTGTGTCTGTATAATATATATATATATATATATATATATATATATATATACCGGGTATATATATATATAAGGAAAAGCAGGACCAGGGTTATGACGAACATCTTTATTATTTGCACAGTTTCGGCACAGTCACGTACCATCATCAGTCTAGAATAAATAAAATAATATACCTTTATATTACATAGTTATAGTTACTAAAATTATACATGCCTTTCATAGAAAATTGCAGACATCGAAGTGAAATATGTGAGTAAACTAATAAATTCAAAGTTCAGATTTAACGTTAAATCATATAAATTAATAGATGCATTAGATTATCGCGAAATTTACAGAAAACAATGATTATGACATAAATGGAAATCTTACGCAAATACACTATACAAAGTTATAAATATATCCTTAATATATAAAATAGTACAAACCTCAAATAGCACTTAGAAACAAAGGAGTGGCATCGAGGACTCGTTTTCGTCGATGGTGGTGCGCTCAACTACCTGGATAATGCTCTCTAATATCAACAGGTCAGTATCAGTCCTACCACTAGTTAAAATTGAAAAATTGTCTCTATTTATAGGGTGATCTAATGCATGTGAGTGGTCCCGAATAGCTGAGTGAAGTGGCTTAGGGTTTTTGCCGGAAGCAATTTAGGGGCCTGCTTAACCCCTTCAGACTCATATGACGCAGATTAGCATGATAATAGAGTTCTCTCACTCTTATACCTCTCAAAATTAGTTTTCTGCCCACAGCTAACTCAAAGAACAAGCGCAGAGGTTGAAGTTGGTTTCTAAATACCCCTGATGGTAACAAAGGCTTTAAAGTATCCCCAATAGGCTCAAAATCGCGTCATATGTTGGAGAGGGTTAAGTTGGCAGTAGAGGACAATATTTTCATGTTTAATGGTACAGTCTACGACAGAACTTGTTGTCATGGCCTGAGGCAATGTATTAGTTCACTTATCTTTTAATAGATGGCCCTTTAATCGCTTCTAATAAAAGGGGGCTGGGTTAATATAGAGGTTGGAAGGAGGAGGAGTCAAACGTGTGTGTGTGTGTGTGTGTTCTAGAACAGCACGCAGAATAAGTTTATTTTAACATAACACACAGGCTATATTAATAGATTAGCCCATGCCGGATCACAATTAAGTAACACACATCAGGTGCTGCGTTTTTTATGGAATTTAATTTACAGACGATCAAATTTCTATCCTTCGAACTTCCCATTCCCCCCTCCTCTGCTGCTTCCTATCTCCTCCCTTCTCTCTTTCCCCCCCCCCCCCTTCTCTCTCCTAACCGAGTATATAATTTTCCTCATCATCGTGTTCAAAGCTGTCCATAAAAATTACTTAGGTGTTTTAATAATACTGTTCTTTTTACCTTTACTGACTCTCAATTATTAACTCGTATTCTATTGTTTACCTTATACAATGTGTTATAGAAAATAGATAGATATGCTCCGTTGCAAAACACTCAAAGTTGCCAACCTTGGCGTCCTGGTTAGTGTGAACAGTCGTATAATTATATAAGTAATTGAAACGGGATGTTACAATCCACGCATCAAGACAAGTTGGATCACATTGTAATCTAGCTTGAACCAAATTATAACCAAATATATAATTCATAAAGACAAGATAATATCTGTTCACTTAGAGAAAACATTTTAGATGAGCCGAAACGTTTTTCCTTGTAATAAAAACACATTTTGATATTAGAGTAAATATTTTGTTCTTCTATACCACTATTCACAGCAGTGTGGTTGACCAATTCATAATCTACCTTAACATGTAATATGACACACTATGATTATTGCATTATACTTTTCTCAGTGGATTCTTAATTACTAGCTTAATTACTGTGGCTTCCCATTATCAGTAAATAGTTCGGCGCTACCCATTGTAATGATTTACTATAAAGTAAGTCATCGAATTAATTAACGATAATCCAAGCAATCTGGTTATGTTGTTTTAAATTTGATATACATGGTTTAGGCTTTTATATGGTTACATTGAATTGTTTAAATGATCGTCCAAACATAATTAAAAGTATACTATAGCTCTGTGTAAGTTACCTTGAATTTAATTTAATATGTATTATTTCACCATTATTATGTTACGGTGAACATTGGAAACACATACACATTATATAATATATATAAAGGGTTCTTAAATGTAAACATTTACAATTTATATTTATTCAATCAATATGATCTCCACCCACAAGCTGCATCAACTACCTCCTGTATTCTCGTTGGAGCTGATTTAAACATTTTCCAACTTATATTAGGGCGGCGACGGATTTCCCCCCCCCCCCCCCCCCCTGCACCCCTATCCCACTCCTCCCGCCCTTTCCAATCCTAACCTGGACCACATTCCACTCCATGATATGATGGCCCACAAATTCTCTATTGGGTTCATGGCACACGCCCTTGTTGACCAGCTAAACCCCGAATGGGGTCAGGTCAGGTGAAGGTATTGAAGGATAAGCCTTTATAACGGCACCACGTAACTACTTTCTACTTTTCCTATTTTCTGAAGAGTGTAGAGAGGGGAGAAGGGGTGTTGGAGCGAGACGAAGTTGTTGTAGTGGCTTTGTTATGTGTGTTATTAGTCTGTATACGTCGTAAGGCTCAGGATGGCCATGGCACGCACTGAAGACAGCAGCATTTCCTCAATAATGCTAATACCTTTTCTAGTTTGCCTGGACCAGTGTGTGTGTGTGTGTGTGTGCGTTTTATGTTATCGTGCGTGAGTGATTTGTGCCCATTACGTTGCATGTGATCAAGTGTGTGATGTGCATTTTATGTTATCGGGTGTGAGTGTGTGTGTGTCTGTTTTGTATCCTGTGTAAGTGTGAGTGTGGGTGGGTTGGTGCTTGCATGTGATGGACAGAGGAGAGAGGTTGAAGCTCCGTCTCCCCAAACATTACAAATTGTGGAGGTCATAAGTATTATGTATTATTCAACTTATTCCTTAAGCCAACACAAAACATTTGAATCTTAAGTGTTATTGTTCCACTTAATATATATACAAACAAATGTAGACGAGTTCTTCGGGAATCGTAGCTTAAATAGGAATAGGATAACTAGCGAGGCAGCGAGCAATAGGTGTTGTTCGCTGCCTCGCTAGTTATCCTATTCCTAATCAATATATGTTTGTTATTTCAGTCATCCCTAACATTTATTATGTATATGTAAATTCAAAACAATCGCATAGTATTATTCTGCGTATTTTAGAGGGTATCATTTACGTCCTTGAGAGAGAGAGAGAGAGAGAGAGAGAGAGAGAGAGAGAGAGAGAGGGGAGAGAAAGCGGGTTAAGAAGGAGAGTTGGGGTGAAAGGGAGAGGGGGAGAAGGGGGAATGGGAAGTGCCAAGGATATAAACTTGATTGTCTGTATATTAAATTCCATAAATAAGGCAACACCTGATGTGTGTTACTTATTTGTGATCCGGCATGAGCTAATCTAATAATATAGCCTGTGTGTTATGTTAAAATTAACTTATTCTGCGTGCTGTTCTAGAAGACACACACACATACACACACACGTTTGACTCCTCCTCCTTCCAACCTCTATATTAACCCCGCCCCCTTTTATTAGAAGCGATTAAAGGGCCATCTATTAAAAGATAAGTGAACTAACACATTGCCTCAGGCCATGACAACAGTTCTGTCGTAGACTGTACATATTACAAACAGTGTGATGGTGTTTCTATGGGTTCGTGTCTCGGCCCAAGTTTAGCTTCAGCGTGTTTTTGCCATTATGAAACATCTTGGATAGAAGATTGTTCCCTTGATTTTCGACCTTTGTTCTATCGGAGATACATCGACGATACTTTTTTAATGTGTAAGTCTTCAGAACATGTTCCACTTTTTGAAGATTATGTGAATAACAAGCATACGAATATTGCCTTCACGTCAGAGACTGAGCTAAATAAATCCCTTTCATTTCTTGATGTAAATATACTTAGAAAGGACACCGGGTTTGAAACTGCTTTATACTGTAAACCAACATTTACAGGACTTACTACAAAATGTTCATCTTTCATCCCTATCAATTTCAAACGAAATTTAGTTTTAACTTTAACATATAGAGCGTTTCATATCTGTTCTGCCTATTTTAAACTTGATTTCGAACTCAATTTCATTCGCAATCTTCTGTGGGAGAATGGATTTCCTCGTAAATTCACGGATACCTATATAGGGAAGGCTTTAGAAAAAATAATTGCAAACCCCAAATCGGTAATTACTACGGTACCTCGTGATATCATTCACTTCCCGATAGTCTACACTGATCAAAATAGTTTAATATTGCGCAATAAACTGTGAAAACTGCTCAGGGAATTTTACCCACAGTCCTCAATTAAGGTGTTTTTCAAATCTGGAAGTACATTGCATAATTTGTTTAGAGTAAAAGATAGAATTCCAGTTGAATTGTCCTCTTCTATTGTTTACCAATATACGTGTGCTAGCTGTAAGGCTACATATGTAGGAAAAACGAAGAGACATTTGAAAACTAGAATTTATGAACATCTTGGTAAGTCTGTTCGAACTGACCGATTTTTATCTAAGCCACTTCACTCAGCTATTCGGGACCACTCAAATGCATTAGATCACCCTATAAATAGAGACAATTTTTCAATGTTAACTAGTGGTAGGACTGACACTGACCTGTTGATATTAGAGAGCATTATCCAGGCAGTTGAGCGCACGACCATCGACGAAAACGAGTCCTCGATGCCACTCCTTTGTTTCTAACTGCTATTTGAGGTTTGTACTATTTTATATATTAAGGATATATTTATAACTTTGTATAGTGTATTTGCGTAAGATTTCCATTTAGGTCATAATCATTGTCTTTTTTAAATTTCGCGATAATCTAATGCATCTATTAATTTATATGATTTAACGTTAAATCTGAACTTTGAATTTATTAGTTTACTCACATATTTCACTTCGATGTCTGCAATTTTCTATGAAAGGCATGTATAATTTTAGTAACTATAACTATGTAATATAAAGGTATTTTATTTTGTTTATTCTAGCCTGATGATGGTACGTGACTGTGCCGAAACGTTGCAAACAATAAAGATGTTCGTCATAACCCTGGTCCTGCTTTTCCTTATTCGACAGCGCTTTCCACGCAATAAGCCCCTTAATGATATATATATATATATATATATATATATATATACTTTGTATATATATATATATATATAATTATATATATATATATATATACCGGTTTATATATATATATACTGTATATACACATTTTCATGATGTGTTTATCTTTCTCCCTCTTGTACGTATATATCTTCATACTTTTTTATCGCCCTGTTCCGTCCTTTATTTTTCCTTCTCTCGTGTCTTCTTCACTTTCACTTTCTATCTCTCCCATGTTTCTCTCTTATTCCCTTTCTCTTTTATCTACGGATTCTCCCTCCGGTACTTTCGAGTACAAACGTCTACCCATGGGGCTTAAAAATTCACCAGCGATTTTTCAGAGATTAATGAATAATGTATTGGCAGGATTGATCGGTCACAATGTTTATGTATATATAGACGATATTATCTTTTTTTCTAGAACGGCAGAGGAACATCTTATCGCACTGAGAAATATACTTTCTAAGTTAAATGAGGCAGGCTTCAAAATTAAAATCAGTAAATGTGAATTCTATAAAAAGAAACTGTCATTTTTGGGGCATGAATTAACTCCGGACGGGGTAAATACCACCGCTCAATTAACAAAGTCTATCACTAAATTTCCTACGCCCACTAACGTAAAACAGTTTAGGCAATTTTTGGGCCTATCAGGCTATTATAGGGCATTTATAAGAAACTACGCTAGTATCGCAAAGCCTCTATATATTTTACTCAAGAAGGACGTTGATTTTTTGTGGGGGAGTTGAACAAGAGGGTTCTTATAATGAATTAAAGGCGAGCTTAACATCTCGACCGACCCTTGCTTTCCCTGATTTTAAGAAACCTTTCTATGTTAATTCTGACGCATCATTTACTGGGTTCGGGGCTGTTCTTATGCAGTATGACGATAGGAATCTCTTACGGCCGTTAGGATTCGCTAGCCTTTCTTGAAAACCTGCAGAACAGAATTATTGTGTTACCGATTTAGAAGGTGCAGCGCTAATTTGGGCGTTAAATATATTTCGTGAGGTAATATATGGTTATGATGTAACTGTTTGGACAGACCACAAGCCTCTAATTAAATTGTTTGATGATAAACTTCTCACGGGTAGATATGCCAGGTGGAAGTTAACATTAGCATCATACAATCCTACATTATTATACGTTGAAGGCAAGCTCAACACAGTTGCCGATGCGTTATCAAGGAATCCTGTTGGTCTAGTGTCGGTTAACGCTTTGTTGAGCAGTAAAAGTATTGCGGTAGATCAGCGTAAAGATAATTTTTGGGGTAAAGTAATTCTTGCTTTATAATCGGGTACTTTCAGCGACAATGTTCTTGGTCACCCCGACTTAGCAGATTTTGATTATTCTAATTTTGCAATGCATGAAGGGTGTTTGTACAGGAAGAGGGATTTAAATGGCAGGGTAATTTTGCAACTCGTCATTCCTGATTCGCAAATTTGTACTTTATTACCTATTTTACATGGACATGATACAATTGGGCATCCGGGGAAATTTCGGTGTTTGACACAAGCCCAGAGAAATTATTATTGGCGAACGATGAAAAAGGATATAGATAGATATATTGACTGTTGCTCTACATGTACCACTATTAAGCCTAAGTTGAACCCAGAAGTGAAAATCGGGGAATATCCGATTCCGGCGTATCCTTTCGATGTGGTTGCTATAGATTTATTGAAACTTCCACTGACTGACGCCGGAAGTCAATACATTATGCTCACTATTTGTCACTTTTCACGGTATGTCGTGTTATCAGTGTTGCAGGATAAAGAGGCGAAATCGGTCGCTAATACATTTTTAGCGGACGTCGTGTGTAAATTTGGTTGTCCTAATACAATTATAACTGATAATGGTACAGAATTTTGTAATTCTAATATGACGAAACTATGCGATGAATATAATATAGATTATGTTACTGTTTGTCCTCATTCACCCCAGTCTTGGCTTGGCGGAACGAGCTAATCAATCTCTTATCCGTGCGCTTCGCGGCTTATTATTAGATCGTGATACGAGTACTTTGGATTCAGTTTTACATTTTGCAGAATCAACACTGAATTGTTCGATAAATTCCTCAATTGCGGATTCGCCTTATTTTATTGTTTTTGGTAGAGACATGAGACTTCCTCATAATTCGTTAGTTCAGTCTAATTCTCCTGTTTATAACTGCGATGATTACGTGTTGTATCACTTGAATAATTTTCGGTCTATTTATAAGACTTTACGCAGTTTTCTTTCGTAATCAAAGGAAGACATGATGGACGTTGCGAATAAACGTAAGAGGAATGTTAATATTAATGTATGAGATCTTGTTTATTTGAGGGAATTTTACGCCAAAGATAAATTACAACCTGTTTTCGACGGTCCTTACCGCGTAATTTCGGTCGACAAGAATAGTACTGTTATAAAACATTAGAAAAGAGCGTTGAAAAAAGGGCTCATGTGAATCATTTGAAACGTGTTATACGCAATTTACCTGGTTATGAAGATATTTCTGTTGACCACAAACCGATGACTCCGAGGAATGTTAGGGGACGTAAGCGGCCTAAAAAGACAAAGGGTGCTCATAGATATACTGTTATTTAAGATCGAGTAATATTGCTTTTGTTAAAGAAGAAAGTAATTGTGTTGCTCAATGGTGGGTTGAAAGTTTGGGAATTAATTTGGATTAATTTTACATGTACATTTTTAGTCGCCATATTTTTGTATATTTGGTTCCTCAGATGGGTGTCGTAGGAAGGATTGTGGGGCACGTCTTGGTATTCTGGATACTGGGATGGTTAGCTGGACAGCTACGCATTGTCGCCGCTAGCGCAGGCAATCCTACCAATCTCACTAGGTCGAGGATGATTATGAGACCTAAGGGTAAAGTTGTAATAGTGTCCGATGTGGTAGGATCTTACGTGGATATGACATACTTAACTAATATTAACCCTTAACTGTCGGCGAGCAACATAAGTCGAGTTAAATAAAGCTGGACTATGTGGCGGCGCTCGACATAGGTCGTGTGGCAATTTCAGCACGTAATGTTGCTGAGAGAGAGAGACAAGTGGTGGCAGGAGAGTAGCGAGCGTATGACTGCTCCAGACCACCGCGGCGAACCTACTGACACGAATCCCACCTCCTCCCTCCCTCTCTCACTCGCTATATACGGAATTGTATGGGGAAAGTGCCTAATTACATGCTTTTTGCACTCGCGTTGCACGGTTATTGCAAGAAAACTAGCCATCATAAAAGGATCGTTATGGTGTCATTCGAAAGCTCTGTTTATGCCCTTTCAGGGATAGATACTTGTTTTACGTTCTGGGTCTTATTTAGGCATGAAAATGATCACGTAAACAGCCCTATTTTGGCTAAAAACACCCCGCTGGGCGGTACATATAAATAAACTGCATAGGCCGCTCGTAAGGTGTTAAACAGGGATGTGGTAGTGTTTCGGAGGATGTAACTAGAACGAGGGATAAGTTGGACGAGCTTCAAGATTTGACTAAGCACTCTAATACTCAGACTGTGGATTTATTTCATTTGATGCGCTGGAAATTGTCTGTTGTGCAGTCTGAGGTAGACCATGTTTTTCGTAATGCTAAACCTGACTCTCATTCTCGCCGTAAACGGGGGTTGATTAACCCTCTCCGACATATGACGCGATGTTGATCCTATTGGGGATACTTTAAAGCCTTTGTTGCCATCAAGGGTATTTAGAAACATTTAGTTTAGTTACTTCAACCTCTGCAGTTGTCTTTGAGTTAGCTGTGGGCAGAAAACTAATTTTGGAGAAGTAATTATAAGAGTGAGAGAACTCTATTTCTTATTGCTAATCTGGCAACCTCTGCGTCATATGTGCGTGAAAGGGTTAATGTAGGTGGTAAGTTACTTGGGGGTTTGTTTGGCCTCGTTACTGAGGAAGACCTTCAGTCTGTTGAGAGTAAAATTGAGGATCTTTCTATATATTTGGAGAAAGAGAACAGGATTATGTCTACGAAGAACATGAATTTGCAAAGCATGGTGACAGCCATTACTGATATGACTACATTTCTTAATGATGTACAAGGTTCACTAAATGCATTGGAGAGTAACGTAACGTTCTTTGAAGAGCTCGTCATGATATCCACTCGTATTGACACTTTCCATATTTTATCTACTATTTTGGGGAAGGATTTTGAACGCGATATGTATGCCTTAGTTCACGCGGAGAACGGGCTAGTGACATCTGACTTGCTTTCCTTGGCTCACTTATATAAGTTGCTGAAATTGGCAAATAGGGAATTTGATTTGTTAACTTTGGTGGGTCACTCAGAATTAGAGTCTTATTACCCTTTTCTCGAGGTGTATGTGAGTCACGGTAAATTTCTTATTTTGATCCCTTTTGCTTCTGACATGATTTTGTCTTGGTCTGAAATTATACCTTTTCCGGTAAAATTTCGTAATTCCTTGCTCACTATTAATTTTCCTGCTGAGAATTTGCTAGTTTCGAAACGGAAGTATACTGATGATTATTATTCGCTACTGAGTTCTTCCACTGTTCATGCATTGTGTCACACGGCTCTCGGCTTGTTTACTATTTGCCCAGCGTCTGCCGTTCCTTTACTGCCAATGAGGTCTAACAAATGCGTTCAAGCTATTATTGGCAATGCCGATATCCTGGATAACTGTAATTTCACTCCGGTTCAGTTTCACCAATTTTTTCATGTTCACGTAATTAATACTAATTTGCTTTATTTTGTGAATGCCTCAGAACTACTGGTTACTTGCCCGGACCGTGCACCCTTTCATAAATCATGTATTGGCCAAGTTTATGTAAGGGACTCGTGTCTGTTGGTTTCATCTCATCTTACTCTTTATCCATCATTCACTCACATGCTTTCGTTCACAGAACAGGATATTCTGTTTGCTAGCATTCCGTCTGAAGTAAACATTACAAACAACTTTTCATTTCCCAAGACAATTTCGCGTGAGATTGAAACTTTGGAGCTGATTAACACATCCATGGATACGTTGTCATTCATGCATTTCGTTCGCCCTGAATACGTCTACCCTCTGCCACTGTTCACTGGTCTTGTCGTGCTTATTTTCATTATCATTTTCCTTGTAATTTCCAAGAAGATTGAGGGTAGGTTGACAAGGATTGAGATAATTCAAAATGTTAGACCATAAATTGTTTTCATTATGTGTAAGGCAGTAGAGGCCTGTAAACAGACCTTTGTGTTGGTACGATTCCGTGTTTAACTTACTTTGCATAAATTGTATTTGTATATTGGAATTGTTCTTTTTCAGGTTTTCTATTTTCAGCAATTTTTGTGTATAATTTATATTCTATGTAGTTTTTATTGCGTATATAACTATTTTGCAAATTTAATTTGTTATTGCATATTGCATATTATCTGATTGGTTTAATTGTCTTTCCTTGGTATTCCATGTTGAAAACCAGATTTCAAAGGTATTTCCTATCTCTTTCTTTTCCTTAGTATAAGCTCCAACGTAGTGTTTATCTATATTGAAAATTAGTTGCACTCTACATCTACAAATTCATCACAGTGTTATCAATGTTGAAATATAATATTTTAACTCTTGAAACACAAGTTATCAATTTTAATTTAAATGTTCACTTGGACTATAACCTACTATTTATTGTATTCATATTTCAGAACAACTAATGACTGGATAAAATTTTGATCAAAGACATTGATTAAGTGGTGTAGTAATTGGTGGATCCTATCTAAAGGATGATGAACTTTCTCTACATTGCTTCAATTATGTTCGATATGCTCTTATGTCTTTGTTGTTTGGGATATGTGTACACTTATATATATATATATATATATATATATATATATATATATATATATATATATATATATATAATCTCTTTATATTTTTCTTAAGTACATTTTTCTTCCAGATTCTTCTTAATTTTAAATTCCTTTTATATATTGGGTTTACAAACTTCGAAAATATTACAAAAAAATCACAAAATTAGACAATTTGTTCTTAATACTATAATAATTTTCGATTATATTTGTTTGGGAGTAATTTCAGTGGAAGAAATTATATCTCTTATTTTTAAGGGGGGCGTGTTAGGTACTCCAATATATCCAATTATTATTTCATGACTTATATATGTACAGGGGTACACATATGGGAATCTAAGAATCTAATAACTCTATTATAACAGCTTATATTATTAACGTTGTATTTTCCTTGTATCAAACACAATGGATGCAGTCCGAGGGGCAACAGGATGCATACAGTTGACCACGCAGGTCATGGAATCCACATATGTCAGGGCTGATGTCATCAAACCAAGTCACACAACATCACGTGTCACGACGCCTGTAATATTGGCATGGCGACTGTGAGTGGAAAGTTTTACCTAGATCGGGTCAAATTGGGAGGCCCCACCCTAATACGTCATTATGGACAGGTACTAGGATTGGCTGTGATGTACACGTAGAATGGTAATGAGTGGTTTTACGTCATAAAGAGGGGCGTAACCCGAGATTATATAAGGAGGATTTCTAGAGCTGGAAAGCAGAAAAGACGGGGACCCCAGCTCGTTCATCGAGAGGTCAGAGATCACCTCTGTGTGTGATAACCAGATTATATAACATACTTGAATTAATCTTACTATTACGAATTCTTATACACTCAATATACTAGTTTACTTCTGAATAAGTCTTAGATATCTTTCATTAAACTATTATGAATTATTCTCAAGTTTCACTTACTTGATCCTAATATTATTTTGAGTTATCTAATTAATCCCAGGGTAAGCCTGTGATGGTGGCAGCATTCATAAAGGGGAATTTATACCAATAGTAACCCCTTTCTCTCCACCTTACACCTATATAAACTTACAATAGGCCTATCACTTTATCTGTATCTCTTCTCTCCCCTCGCCCAGCCGGTGCCAGGTCCCCTAAGGAAAGTCTAGACTCAAATGCTGAAGTAACTTGAAGCAATAACACTTACACCAGAGGAATGCTAGCACTATTATTATTTAACTTATACTAATATTCCTTTTCTCCAAACTCACTCACTCTCACTCTCTCTCTCTCATTATTGGTTACCTCCTTAGGGATCAAAGTGTTTATAGCAATAGATAGAGTAATTTGGATCATATTTTAATACAATTATGACTGCCATTTTACTCTAAATATCACCATTAATATGTATTTAGCTTAAATAATTTACTGAGGTGAGTCAAGTGGTAAAATATAAAGTAAGGTAAATATGAACCTCCAGCCCAGACCTCGGGTGGCTGGAGGCAGGTGGTATGTGGAAAGAGTGGCTAACAATATTCCTGCTCAATTATTCTGCTTTCTTACTTCCTCCCTGCTATTATTTACTTCAGCGCGTACATTCTTTGTTTGCTCTTTCTCTCTTTAATGTTATCGGTCACTCTCATACCCACCCATTCACACACACACTCACATACACACCCTGTCACCAAGAAACAGTAAGATACACATAACATTCAATAATTACGTTTATGAACATATAAAATAAAAATGTATATAACCAATATACTGTTGATGATTAAATAATTTCATTAAAAAAGCACCTCTCTCTCTCTCTCTCTCTCTCTCTCTCTCTCTCTCTCTCTCCACAATACCGAAGTCCAATCTCACAATTTGAATATTGGTTTTGAGAACAACAACAGATACAAGAGATGAGAACAATTGGACGATAGTTGGAGGGTTGAGAGCGGTCACCCTTCTTTGGGACACGTTGAATGAGAGCAAACTTCCAGTAAGAAGGAAAGACGTTAGAGGAGAGACAGAGACGAAAGAGTTTGCCTAGGCAGGGGGTCAGCAGGGAACAACAGTTTTTAAGTACAACAGGAGGAATACCGTCCGGACCATACGCCTTCTTAGTATTAAGCCCAGAGAGGGTAGAAAGTACATCTTTAGAAGAGATTAGTATATTAGGCATAAGTAGGAGAGAGGGGGGTGAAGAGGGAGGAATAGCACCGAATCATCCAAAGTAGAGTTTCTGGCAAAAGTTTGAGCAAAGAGTTCAGCTTTGTCATAGGAAGAAGTGATGGTTGCGCCATCAGAGTGGAAAAGGGGAGGGAAAGACGAGGAAGAAAAGTTGTTGGAGAGGTTTTTGGCTAGATGCCAGAAAGCTTGGGAAGAGCTAGAGTTGGATAGTTCAGTGCATTTATTATTGATGAAAGAGTGCTTGGCAAGTCGAAGAACAGATTTGGCTTGATTCTGGGCAATAAAATAGGAAGAATGAGATTCTTGAGTTTTAAGGCGTCGGTACCGTTTGAATGCTTCCTCCTTGTTGTGGATAGCAGTAGAACAAGCATGAGTAAACCAAAATTATTTCGCATTACACTGAGAGAAAGAAAATGGAATGTACGCTTCCATGCCCGAGAGTATTACCTCGGTAATTCGTTCAGCACTCTCCGAGGGTCCTCGGCTACGGAAGCAGAAGTCATTCCATGGGAAATCAAAGAAGTACTGCCGGAGAGCCTCCCAGTCGGCAGCGCCAAAGTGCCACAAGCGCCGCCGGCTGGAGGATCGGATGGCCGTACTGAAGAGATAGGACAGGTGACGGAGATAAGTTTATGGTCGGAGGAGCCCAAAGGAGAGAAAAGATTGACAGTATAAGAAGAAGGGTTAGAAGTTAAAAATAAGTCAAGAATGTTGGGCCGATCTCCGAAGCGATCCGGGATACAGGTGGGTTGCTGAACCAGCTGCTCTAGGTCATTTATGATACAAAAGACATAGGCTTGTTCACCAGGTTTGTCAGTAGAGTGAGAGGAGACCCATTGGCGGTGGTGAACGTTGAAATCTCCTAAGATGGAGATTTCAGAGAAGGGAGAGATAGATTGAATGTGTTCCACTTTAGAGTTTAGATAGTTGAAGAATTTGGGAAAGTCGGTAGAGTTAGGGGAAAGATAGACAACACAGAAATATTTAGTATGTGAATGACAGGATAGTTTGAGCCATAAAGTTGAGAATTCAGAGGAGTTGAAGTCGGGAACACGAGTGCAAGTGAGTTTGTTGTGCACGTATGCACAACATCCGCCTCTGGCTTTGAAACTAGGATAGAGAAAGTAGGAGGATACAGAGAAGGGGCTGCTGGCATTTGCTTCAGACACCTGAGTTTCGGTGAGAAAAAGAAGATCAGGTTTGGAGGAGGATAGATGGTGTTCGATAGAGTGAAAATTAGAGGAAAGGCAGCGAATATTGCAAAAGTTGATTAAGAGTGACAGGCCGTGTTCCAAAGCATTTAGAGGGGTCGTCAGGGGAAGGTCGGGCATGTGTGGGGGTATTTATGGTCCCTCCCCTGGGGACTCCGAGGCAGGGCCTTTGTTCATAATTTTTTGAGGTATGAAGGAGGAAGTGTGGTGTGCATGTTAAGTGTAGTGAAGTAGATAGGAGGAGGAGGGGTAGTGAGAGCATGCTGGACTACTCTCAGTGTAAGTGAGGCACAAAGGGAATCAGAAAGAGAGGCCAAGCAAATGAAAGAGGAGTTTCGGCAATTCCTTATCAAATGCCCACAGGCTCTCCTGGGTATAGCCCTGTTCGATTGGTGCCTACAATCTAAAGTTTTTGAAACTATTCTTGCTTCCAAACTTTTAATTTCTCATAATCTGCCCTCAGATCGTCAGTATGGCTTCGTTAACCCTTGTCGAGCGGGGGGTTTTGGGCTTATTTGGGCATATTCAGGCCGTCCTGAATGATAAATCAAGTATCTGCATGAAAAAAAATGTATTCAGCTAAAAACTAGGCGCTAAATGCTTCAAAATGAGACCAGAACGAGCTACGTAGCACTCGTCGTTCTCAGGCAGTGTTACCACCAACATGGGAGTTTAGCGTATAGCGGCATATTTTTTCCCACTACGCTCACTAATGGCAACGCTGCCGGCCTCTCGAGAACAGAGGGAACATGAGTCAGTGGGCGGCGGTAAGCCCTGGGAGTCGGCTGTCTGGCCCGCTGTGCTCCCGGCCATTTCCACTCGATTTTAACCCTTTAACCCTTAATTAGCGGCTCACCACATAAGTCGAGTTAAATAAAGCTGGACTATGTGGCGGCGCTCGACATAGGTCGAGTGGCAATTTCAGCACGTAATGTTGCTGAGAGAGAGAGACAAGTGGTGGCAGGAGACTAGCGAGCGTATGACTTCTCCAGACCACCGCGGCGAACCTACTGACACGAATCTCAGCTCCCTCCTCCCTCTCTCACTCGCTACATACTGAATTATATGGGGAAAGTACCGAATTACATGCTTTTTGCACTCGCGTTGCACGGTTATTGCAAGAAAACTAGCCATCATAAAAGGATCGTTATGGTGTCATTCGAAAGCTCTGTTTATGCCCTTTCAGGGATAGGTACTTGTTTTACGTTCTGGGTCTTATTTAGGCATGAAAATGATCACGTAAACAGCCCTATTTTGGTTAAAAACACCCCGCTGGGCGGTACATATAAATAAACCGCATAGGCCGCTCGTAAGGTGTTAAAAGCCTTAATAATGCTCCTAACTTGCTGCAATTTGGAGGCGGACTTAAGTCCGCCCCCGCTACGAATGGGTTAAGGGTCGCTCTACTGGTGATCTTCTTTTGTATCTTACTAACTCTTGGTCATCCAACTTTCGGGACTTCGGTGAGACCTTTTCTGTTGCACTAGACATATCGAAGGCATTCGATAGAGTCTGGCACAAATCTTTAATTTCCAAATTGCCCTCCTTCGGTTTCTGTCCCTCAATCTGTGCCTTTGTCTCTAATGTCCTTTCTGGCTGTTCCATAGCTGCGGTTGTGGACGGCCATCGCTAAATTCCTCATCCTATCAACTCCGGTATTCCTCAGGGTTCTCCTATTCTCTTTCTAATTTTCATAAATGATCTTCTCAACTGTACATCTAGTGCCATCCATTCATATGCAGACGACTTTACTTTGCACCACTCAATTAGTTTTCCGAAACGCCCCAGCCAGCAGTCCCTCAAAAGTAAACGTAATGAAGCCATAAAATGCTTATCTTCTGATCTAGCTACTATTTCCAATTGGGGTAGAGAAAACCTTGTTACATTTAATGCTTCCAAAACTCAATTTATCCATCTTACTACCCGTCAGGAACCTCCAGAGGACTATCCCTTATTCTTCAACAATACAAAAATCAACCCTTCATCTTCCCTCAATGTTCTCGGTGTCTCTTTTTCTTCTGCTCTCACTTGAAAAGACCATATTACCAGTCTCGCTAAGGCAGCCTCCCAGAAGCTGGGTGTGCTCAACCGCCTCAAGGGGTTCTTTTTCCCCTGTGCAGCTACTTGCTCTGTACAGGGGCACAGTGTGGCCTTGTATTGAGTATTGTTCACATGTGTGGGGAGGATCCTCTCACACCACACTCCTAGATAAAGTAGAAAGGAAAGCCTTTCGTATCATTAACTCCTGTCCACTCATCAACTCTCTGCAATCTCTCTCTCTTCGTCGCAATGTTGCATCTCTCGCTCTATTCTATCACTACTACAATAATCAGTGTTCCTCGGAGCTTTCCCAGTGTATACCACCTCCTCTACGTAGGGTATGTAGTACCCGCCTTTCAACACAATCCCACCCCTACTCTGTGCAACTCTCCAACCCAAGAGTGAAACGCTATTCTCAGACTTTCTTCTATTCAATTGCTGAGCTCTTGAACTCTCTCCCAGAATCAGTCTCTCCCTCTTCCTATGACTTAAATTGCTTCAAACTCCGTGTGTCCAGGCATTTTAGCTCGAACGTCCCTTGATTTCGGCCCTGTCACTCTTTGAAATCTGGGGGAGGCACTCGATGCAGGCAGTTTTGCCTTTTGTCTCCCTCATTCACATAGAAAAAAAATAAAAAATAAAAAAAATGACATATGTCCCTTCAAAAACCCTGATCCACTGAATATTCATGAATAATACGCTCTGACCTTATTTGTCATTGTAATGTGATACCTGTGGACGACATCAAATATTCAAAATTTACAGAAGAACTATGACCACAAAAGGCCACTTTTCATTCATTATTATCCTGCTCTATCTCATGAATATATTCTCCAATCAATTATAGGACTATTTATCTTCTATCTTTAAGCATTAGTCTATTCATAGTGCAGTTGGGCACAGTACATGATTAGATTAATATTCAGTATATGTGTTGTACTTATAACTGTTTTGATGGTGTAATGGTTAGAGTGTTTAAGATTTGTATGTGGTAACTCAGGTTTGATGCCCGGTAGGATCACATGGTTTCATAAATTTCATTGGGAGGTGTTTGGTGTTGGGAGTGAAATTATTAATCCCTCTTTGGCGGCACCCGGCTATAGTCGGACAAGAGACCCCCAACCTAAAGAGCGGGTCCCGGCTATAGTCGCATGCAATTTTGAGCACATAATTGGCTCTGAGAGAGAGATGAGCGTTGGGAGGAGTGTAGGTTCACTCTGACCGCTCGGCACGGTCCCCGCGCCGCGACTGCCCTCCCCTCCACATACACCCACACCCATTGTCTCGCTACACAGGGAATTATGTAAGGAAATTACCTTATTTTAGGGTTTTTGCACTCGTGTTGCACGATCGTTGCAAGAGAACGCGTGGTCGTAGAAGGATGGTTCTGGTGTCATTGGAAAGCTCAATTAACGCCCTTTCGGGGATACATAATTGTATTACGCTCTGGCTCTTCTTTATGCATGAAAAAGAGCACGGAAACAAGGTCGTTTTAGGGTAAAACCCCCCGCTTGGCAGGTAGTAGAAGTTACCGACCTAGCCGCTCGGACTGTGTTAAATTGGATTATTACGAATTGGGTTAAATTACCTCTGCTTTATATCCTGTGAATAATGTCTGACTGTCCATAAACTGTCGAACTCATGATCAAGGAATAATCTGGTTTGCCTTTCGTGTTTGTCAGTACCAAGCTCAAAACATATGCTTTATGACAATGCCCATAGATACAGATTGTTGTATATAATATGTTTTGTTCTATGCGTATGTAAGAGAAAAAAGGCAAAGCTAATGAAAAATCTCTCAGCAAATTATTTAAAACAAATATACTTATCATACAGATGTACATGATTGTATTGTCAAGAACACCATTACCTTGCTCCCCTATGAATGCCACAAGCAGTATTAAAACCAGACCACATCAAGCTAACGTTAAATATCTCAGTAAATAGCCAATATCGAGCCATTATTATACTGAAGTGTAATCACGGAAATTAGACTTGGGTTGTAATTACTCAAATATTATCATATCGGTATTATCAGCTGCCTTGTATGATGTTATCATACCACGCCACTGAACACACACAGGGCGATAATAAGCATACCTCTCAAATGAACGAACGATGATGTGGGGGGAGGCCCCACGAGTGATGAAAGTAGAGTTGGAAGTCCAAGGTAAAGTGAAGAAGAATGAAGAGTTGGAGATGTAAAAACTGGAGGGCTAAACCACCTTGCTATTCTTCTTCTTGGTTGTTGTGGTGGAGCATTTTTGACTTGTTCAGCTTAATTTCTTCCAAAGTTTTTTCAGTTAACTTATGCTGGGGTGGTCAGGAGGCTCGGTGGTAGTTGTTGGAGTTGCAGGAGGGTCGTTGATGTTGCTGCTATTTTGAAGTTCAGGCTGGATGGCGAAGCAGGATGCGTAGAGTATTCGGTCTCTGCATGCAATGACGTGATTGAGATTAGTAGAATGTTCTTGAGCTGGCTCTTGTTCCTCCATAGGTGGTGAATCTCGAGCAGTTTCCCGTTCCTCCATTGGTATTGAAGTTGTTGTCTCCTGGATTTTAGATGTTGGAGTCTTCTCTCGATTCTTTTGAAGTCAGAGTGGTCGAGGCAGGAGAAGTTGAAGAGGCTTCGGGTTGTTGGAAGGCTTTCCCTGTTATACTCAATGCTGCCGCTTAGGAGATTGTATGCAGATTATAAAAGAATTATGAACAATGAAAACTTCTGGTTTTATAGATAAAGCAAATTGATGAATATTAAATATAATACATTGAAAATGAAGACAAAGGGGGTTAATCTTATATTCAGAAAGTTTTTTGAATTTAGATTAACTCTTGATTTTGAGATGAAACTTTAGTCATTTAGTGTATATAGGCCTAACCCTTAAAAAAAAAAAAAAAAAAAAAAAAAAAAAAAAAAAAAAACATATAAAACGCTTAGTTAAGCACATGTATTTGCCATGGGATCGATCCTTAGGTGTAAGATTTCATACAATTATAACCAATCACTGCACAAAATTCGGCCATGCTGTCTTGGGGGAACTAGTAATTGTCACAGTAAGTATCTTAAACAGAACAACAACTTTCATGGTAAACTCTTTTGGGAGTTTATGGGGGTTTGGGGGAGGCAAGGTTGGCCGGGAGTGGAGAGTGTTTAGATGGTTATATATCACCATATCAAGATAATAATAAAGTTTGGTCTTAGTTCGTAGTAAAAATATATTCAATCAGACACATATACTGTACATACATACACCGACAATTACAAGTTTGCATGCCAACATTTATTTTGGCGGTGATGGCAGTCGCAGCCCACACATAATTAG
Organism: Paralithodes platypus; assembly: GCA_032716605.1. Lineage (NCBI taxonomy): Eukaryota > Metazoa > Arthropoda > Malacostraca > Decapoda > Lithodidae > Paralithodes > Paralithodes platypus. Next base: position 17,245,100 of record CM064524.1, read on the forward strand.
TCTTCCTTCCCAAGTACTATGAATATACATAAATTAATTCTGGAGTGTTTTTGATGCAGGAACACCGAAGCAGACCAGTGACTACAATACCATTAATGTTTATCCGTCGATCAACGACGAGCAGCTTGACAGTCGTTGGTTCCATCAACATAACGGGAACCAAACGGTCCTAAACGTCGGTGACTGTCGTCAATTACGGTGCCAGAGATATTATGTTGAGGCCAGAGGTGGTTTATAGTGAAGTAATGGAGAGTGATCACTGCCACACTCACTGGGGTTAGACATAATACAACTTAATGGCTCAGTGAGCAGAGATGGGTAGAAGGTTTTATATTGGGAGTCTTTAATGTTTGATAATTATGGATTTTACTCTTATATGGATAGTTATGGATATATTTTAAAGTCAGACTAAAGGTTGTCTCCAAAAGGATTTCTTTGTATTGTACATTGTCCAATGCATATACATTTTTTGCGCACAAACTTAATCCAGTTGTAGTTATAAACTTTGCTGTGCCTCCCCGATTTTACTCGATTAAATATTAACAATCATAATATCTTGAAATTATTGGCCACGATTCATAGTCGGTACTTGATCCAAATAGTTAGTTAAAATAGGACTTCAGAGGCTATCAACCCTTCTGGTTTCTTAAGCCAGCACACTGTAAGTCAAGAGTAGCGTCAGGACGGGAGCCACTTTTCGAGAATACGAATGCCTCGTCATCCGAATAATATATATCTTCTTTTACTGAGTCACAGCAGTATTTTATGCTGAATATGTAAGTCTTTCGTCCATTAGCATATTTGTTTTAACTAACACTAAAGTCTTAAACATTTTACAAAACATTTGTCTTTCCTATTTGTTTTTAGCATATTAAGTTGGTATTTACTATCTTCTGTTTCTTCCGTTGCGTATATACTGTAATCCTCTATGCAATAATTACCCCTTCACGTCTTAATCGATTACCATTAATATTGTCCATGCCTTTATTTCCAAGCACCACACTAACTTCCTTTATTTTTTAAGAGTATCCTCCCCCATCTCTCTCTCACCTTTTCCTTATGCTACCCGAACCCTGTCACACATTTTCCCTGTCAATGAATATGTAATACGAAAAATTAGAACAAAATGTGAAGAGGCTGAGTGAGATGGGGGGAGGTTGGAGAGACGAGCAAGATAATGAATAAAGGAGTGAACAAAGATGATAACGTAACATGCATAATAACAGCAACGACGGTGTAACACAAGCCAATTCAATCCTGAATTGGTATTGGAGTTTGTAATCAGATAAAAGTTATCATGCAATTATGTGAGGTATACTACTTGTTGAATAATACCAATACTAAGATAATGTCCTTCTTACTTATTTTTTAGCAACCCCTGAAGATTGCATGATTTGACTGCCGAAATGTCTGGTTAATTAAATACAGTGTTGCTGTTCACCTGGAGTTTGGTTGCCCTATTATTATGTGAGATATATAGCTATTACCTTAATGATTATCCCTTATGCACTATCCCTTAGGATTTATTTTATAGTGAAAGTGATTTGTGGTATTTGTTATATTCAATTTCGATTAATATCAATAGATTCTGACTAAATAATGTACACTATGTCGGGAGAGAGGCGAACATTTAGAGGTGTCGTTTTATATTCAGTATATACCGGTATATATATATATATATATATATATATACACAGTAAATACATGCATGCTGGCAGAGTGATTCTGGCTTCACTTTATATTAAGTAAAATATGAATATGTAGTAACGTTTGGATAAACATAATATATAAATGATACAAGTATACGTCGACATGTGTGACTATGTGTATGCTAAAATATTCAACTACATTCATAATAATGGTTTCATAGAATGCCACCTACACGGGCTATATGCATAATACAATTATTATCTCTCCCTCTCTCTCCTTTACATTCACAAACACGTAAGTTTACACACACACACTAAAATCTATTGTGGGTATTATGTATTGTTGCCATTATTAAAAACGAATTTCCTTAGATATCGTCCAATATGGCGCAGATAATCTTTCCACACCATTCATCCTTTCTGTACGATATAGTCATTGTAATATTATATTAAATAACATGGTGTGATTTTATTGAGCTAATTTATTATTTCATAGAAACATATGGCTAATGACTCTCTCAATTAACACCTTCTGCCCTCCCTTACCAGTAACACCTTCTTAATTATATTCTAGCTATATTTAGACGATTTTGTTCAGTTTAACCCTTAATTAGCGGCTCACCACATAAGTCGAGTTAAATAAAGCTGGACTATGTGGCGGCGCTCGACATAGGTCGAGTGGCAATTTCAGCACGTAATGTTGCTGAGAGAGAGAGACAAGTGGTGGCAGGAGACTAGCGAGCGTATGACTGCTCCAGACCACCGCGGCGAACCTACTGACACGAATCTCAGCTCCCTCCTCCCTCCCTCACTCGCTACATACTGAATTATATGGGGAAAGTACCGAATTACATGCTTTTTGCACTCGCGTTGCACGGTTATTGCAAGAAAACTAGCCATCATAAAAGGATCGTTAAGGTGTCATTCGAAAGCTCTGTTTATGCCCTTTCAGGGATAGGTACTTGTTTTACGTTCTGGGTCTTATTTAGGCATGAAAATGATCACGTAAACAGCCCTATTTTGGCTAAAAACACCCCGCTGGGCGGTACATATAAATAAACCGCATAGGCCGCTCGTAAGGTGTTAAGAAACACATGTGGTAGTAAAAGAGTTAAGTGAGATATAACGAAACCTGCTAATTGCTGGAGGCCCCTTGAAAACTGAATAACATCGTATAACAGTCGCCCAAATATAGTTAAAAAGACGTTGCCGATACAGAAAGGGTTAATCTTCCCAATTTCATAGCCATGAAATGTTTGCCAGAATATATTTAAGATGACGCCACCGTGTTGATGGTGTGAAGAATACAATCATTCGAGCCCCCAAACTTGTATAATTATCAAAGTTTTCCGAAAGTCTTTATATAACTGAATTGTAGAGTATTTATGGTGGGATGGTTCGTTTTCCTGGACCTGCTTCTCCCTCATTGTTATTCTCATTAGTTTTGAGATTTTAAGACGTTCGTTCCTTTAGTTTGGCGATTTTGAGACCTTTCGCCCCATTTGTTTGTCAATATTAAGACCTTTCCTGCTATTCAGGTGTCGATTTGTTTCCTGGCAAACGATAGCGAGTCTATAATTTTAGGAGGAAGGTCGGGAAATTTTTCTACCCAAAAATGTACAAATGTATCTTGATATTGGGGTTGTGGGGTGTATTTATTTAGCTTCATGGAGGTCAATGGAGGAAAACTAATATAATATTATAAAGATAAATAATAAAGCAAATAAATAAGCCAATCCCCACCTTAAAAGAACTCCATGGAACACCAAATCTGCTGAGAATTATTATATGGGGTGGGCATAGAAGGGTAACGAGCTAGATAATTGATTATGTCAATATTGTGTTTTTAATTGTAGCAAATATGATATGAAATTATGAGCTAAATTAGCTTGTGCGTTCTCACGTTATTACATAATTATATTAATTCTTACATATGTCTGCAAATATGTGTTTGCTATAGTTGAACAGACCATACATAGTAACTAAACTTATAACACTGATGTGTATTGATGGTGTAATTGTTAGAGCGTGTAAACTCTGTACGAGATATCCTATGTTCGAATCCGGGGCAACTCACATCCATTCATTAATATAATTTAGGGGTTATTGGTATTCAGAACGATGTTAACATACTAAGGCACAATTACTTTCTCTTCTATCCTCAATGACAAGAGGCGTTCCAGATCTGTCAATTATACAGGTTTGTGTACATGTGGTGCCACCCAGCCAACAGATACCTCCAGACACATTCCATATCGCGTCCATCACAACTCAACCTACTAATTACCCAAGTGACACACCCGAGCAACATGATGGGCTTCAAAGGTAGGATAGGAGACGGTAAGAGGCAGAAGGAGGTAACAGGTGACGTTGACACCACCGATATATACTCACTATACACGTGTTACCACTCTATTACCCAAGTGACACACCCGAGCAACATGATGGGCTTCAAAGGTAGGATAGGAGACGGTAAGAGGCAGAAGGAGGTAACAGGTGACGTTGACACCACCGATATATACTCACTATACACGTGTTACCACTCTATTACCCAAGTGACACACCCGAGCACATGATGGGCTTCAAAGGTAGGATAGGAGACGGTAAGAGGCAGAAGGAGGTAACAGGTGACGTTGACACCACCGATATATACTCACTATACACGTGTTACCACTCTATTACCCAAGTGACACACCCGAGCAACATGATGGGCTTCAAAGGTAGGATAGGAGACGGTAAGAGGCAGAAGGAGGTAACAGGTGACGTTGACACCACCGATATATACTCACTATACACGTGTTACCACTCTATTACCCAAGTGACACACCCGAGCAACATGATGGGCTTCAAAGGTAGGATAGGAGACGGTAAGAGGCAGAAGGAGGTAACAGGTGACGTTGACACCACCGATATATACTCACTATACACGTGTTACCACTCTATTACCCAAGTGACACACCCGAGCAACATGATGGGCTTCAAAGGTAGGATAGGAGACGCGGTAAGAGGCAGAAGGAGGTAACAGGTGACGTTGACACCACCGATATATACTCACTATACACGTGTTACCACTCTATTACCCAAGTGACACACCCGAGCAACATGATGGGCTTCAAAGGTAGGATAGGAGACGGTAAGAGGCAGAAGGAGGTAACAGGTGACGTTGACACCACCGATATATACTCACTATACACGTGTTACCACTCTATTTTGATACTGTTGCCTTTTAAGAACACAGTACCATATTAAGAAAACTTGTTACCTATCAGTGGGATATGCCCCCCATCGTTTCATCCGTGAACCAAAGGAGACACCACTGTGTACATCTATAGTAACTAGGAAGAACTTGGAATATTGCAGGTATCGTTGAACAAGGCCTTAATCTTCACCAAATCAAAAACTCTTCATATATCTATAGGAATAGTCATGTTATTTAATGCAGATGACCTTCTAGTGCAACACAGCTCTTTATAGTTATGGTAGTAGTAATTTACTGATCAATTAAATCATTAATAACTTGTGCTCGAATCCCACATGTAGGTCATTCATTGATAATATTGCCACCTATTTTATCTAGAAATTGAGAACACTTTCTGGTGTCTAATACATGGGTGTACGGATGGCATACAATGAAGAAACACTGACACTATTAACAAAACAAATGATTTCCAGTGATATATTCCATTTTCACATATCACAATACATTATTATGCCTGATAATTCCTATGTATCCTAATTATTGGAATTCCATTAAGTATATCTTAAATTCACAGAGTTAATCTTATTCATATTTAACCACTAAGACATTTGGTTCTGAGAGAAGTGACGATTGGGGTAAAACTGTAAATTATATTATGAACGTAGCATGACGGACAGCCTTTGTTCTTATACATCCTTCTGACATTCTATACTTTTCTTCGCTCTCTCCTTTGATAACCTTTTTTCTTATCTGCCTAATCACCCCTTACTTACTCCCCCCCCCCCCCCGCCCCGTCCCTATTTCTGATAGGAGTTTCTAGGTAATTAGTTCACTTACTATTGAGAAGGTTGGATTGGTAAGAAAACAGCTGATAAAAAGAGGAGGATGGAAGTCTGAGATACAACCCAAAATATAAGTGAAGAAAATTAAACTTCTGAGTGAAAGATAACAAAATAACGAGAGAAAGCTGGGAAAGAAAAAGAAGGATTGCGTGTCTAAGGAAGGGGTTCAGTGAGATAGGGAAGACTGGGTTTATTTTGGAACAGACAAGGGGTGTGGGAAGTCTAGCTTTCTGAGGTACAAGACCAGAGAGAGGTGAGAGGAGGAGAGCATGTTAGGTGGAGGAAAAATGGATGGAAATATCACACGCACACCCACAGACACACTTCGCCTAAAACAACAAGGATGTGACAATATTTTTATAATTATATAAACCATAACATTGTTATGAGAGACATTTACTGTATATATTATTTTATCGATACACCAGGAGGTATTTTGATACATATTGTAATCGAGCTGCGTCACTCAAATATATATACAATATACAGCATAATTGTCTATTGGAAGTTGAAAAGAAATGTGCATGGATATATAATCCAATGTTTATGTTAATACTGATACCAATTTTAAACATTTGGTTTATTATTTGTTCCATATGTTGAGCTCTTTTTCATCTTCTACTTTATATTTTTGACACAATTCAGCACAGTTTCAAATGTACTCCTTTCCTAGGGAAAAACAAGTTTTCTGTTTGTTATCTCTCTCTCTCTGTTTCTCTCTCTCTCTCTCTCTCTCTCTCTCTCTCTCTCTCTCTCTCTCTCTCTCTCTCTCTCACTGCTGGTGACCTATTTCTGCGTACCGGTATTTCATATTTTTTGTTTTTGGTTAGGATAGGCTATAACCCCTGGTGGCCTATTTCTGTTTAAATAAAAATAAATTTGTTTTCGGTTCGGCTATCACTGCGTATTCAAATTTAACTTTGTTTTGTTTTAATTTTCGGTTAGGCTATCACCACTGATACCCTATTTGTGCGTATTTCAACATTTTTGTTTTCGGTTAGGCCTATTTAAGTAAGTGAAGCGACCTGAAGGGAGTGAAGTGTTTTTAAAGTGAGATAAGTGTTTTTAAAGTGAGTTTAGTGCTTTTTAAGTGAGTTAAGTGATTTTAAGTGAGTGAAGTGATCTGAAGAAAGTGATCGTCACCATGCCTCGTGCCTGTACGAACTGCGCCGGTTAGGTTTGGTGCTTCCATGTTTGCTCCTGCCGATCCACAAGTCTGCCGACTCTGCCAGCAACGAGTGGATTTGACAGCAAAATTGGATGAAGCCCACAACAAGATCAACGCCCTCACCAGGAAGCTGGAATCACTCCAAGAGTTTGTAACACTCAACGTTGGAGTATCACTAACTCCAATTGCTTCAACTCCAACATCCACCACCGCCCCAACGTCATCTGCCAACAATCCAACACCTGCAGTAGCCACTGCAGCGTCTTCTGACGAACCTGAGCCGACATCAAACCAGGACAGCCGCCCTGTTCACCTTAGTCTCTCCCCCACTCCTCGTGCAAGAATCCTGCTAGCACGAACAGTACCAACCCCTCGCCTCCATTCTAACTACTCCTCTCCCCGACCTGTACACAGAGTCCCGCCACCACAGGTTTTCGGATTTACACCAGTGAGGAACGGTGCACGGCCAACGCAGAAAAGGTCTCATCTACCAGTCACAATGTCAAACAGATTTGAGATATTGGTAGAGATGGAAGACGAACCAGAAGAGACCAGGCTCGTTGGGGATTCCATCCTATGAGGACAGGTCGAAGAGTTCTGCGACATAGTCCCAAATCGATGAAAAAAAAATTGCATCCCAGGAGCTGGACTGGACGACATTGTGGAAGCCTTCGAAGATACCACAAAGGATGCAAATGAAAATACCCTTTTTGACATCCATGCTGGTTCAAATGACGTCATACACACCAGATCCGAAAAGTTGATGGAGAAATATCGCAAGATGATCCAGCACTACAAAAACAAGTCAAGGAATATCATCATCTCAGGCATTCTCCCCAAGATCGACGCACCTGACAAATTCTACGACAAGGCCTTCAGCACAAATAGCCAACTAAAATATTTGTGTCTGAGGGAAGAAGTTGAATTCATCAACCTCTGAGACAACTTCTACAACCAGCCTACTCTGTTCCGCAAGGATGGCACTCATCTAAACCCTGTGGGTTCATCACGCATGGGTCGTCTCCTACATGAAGCAGTCCGCAGCCATGGATAAAAAAACGCCATCCGAGAAGAAGCAGCAGTGACATAAATCATCCAACGCCAAGCAAAAAACAGAGGCAACCGAGGACCACCAGCGATAAAGACCGAAGACAGCGAGGACCGAGGACAGCCATGAACATAAACATAGATCCGACAAGAACCAAAAATATTATTAAAGAGCGTTCTGTGAGTTCTAAAATAACAAATTTAAAGGTTTTCTATGCAAACGCTCGAAGCATACGCAATAAATTTTCAGATTTAGAGGAGCTAGTGTTTACAGAAAATTATGATGTGATTGACATAACAGAATCTTGGCTCAATACAGAAGATAGAGACTTTTTAGCAGAGTATTCACTTCCCGGTTATGTAATGTTTGAGAAAAGCCGAATAAATCGAAATGGAGGTGGCATTTTACATTATATAAAAGAAAGTCTTAACCCTACCCTCTTGTCAAAACCTCAAATTGTGAACGTCGACACATCTTTTGTGCTAATAAAGAATAATAAAGGTACAAAAATAATACTTGCGTTAATATACAGACCTCCAGCTCAATCAGTTCAAACTGCCCGAGAAATTTACGAACAAATTTCAGATGTAAGTAACTCACAAGATACCGTAATTTTTGGCGACTTTAATTTACCTGTGACCAAGTGGGGTGACACTCTTACTTCACACTCCGGACATGACTTGTATACGAACTTGCGAGAGAGTTCGCTTTATCAATTTGTTCGAACGCTGACCCGTGGTAATAACGTTCTTGACATTGTACTTGCAACAAAAGAAGAATTGATAGAGAATTTGAATGTTGGTGATGAATTCAGTAACAGCGACCTTCGTACGATAACTTTCACTTTAAAGTTTACTAGTAACGAACCAAATAGTAGCATCGAAAAAGTCCCTAATTTCAAGAAAGCAAACTTCCATAAACTTAGAGCTATGTTTAAAGAAACTGACTGGAGCTTTTTAATTAACAATAACGACATAAATACATCTTGGAAGTTATTCGAAACCACTTACCTAAAAGCAGTGCAAGACTGCATACCATCGAAAATACGGCGTCCAGGCCATAATAATAAGCCCAAATGGTGGAATAAAGATATTTCAAACTGCCTGGTTGCTAAAACATTTGCTAATGATAGATTAAAATCCTCACAAAATGACGAAGAACGGGTGAAATTTGTAGAGCTACGACGCAAAGCCAAAAAAGTGAATTAAGCAAAGTAAAAAGACCTTAGAGTTACATATTGCGAATCAAAGTAAAACAAACCCGAAATAATTCTATAGTTATATCAGAAAGAAAAAAGAAGTTACTTCAACTGTTGGACCGTTAGTCGATGAAAATGGAGAATACACCAAAGACGAAGTACAAATGAGTAATGCCCTCAATACCTTCTTTGCATCAGTTTTTACAACAGAAGACCTCAGCGATATCCCTACATCATCGCCGATTCAGATTGATAATTCAGATGTTCTAAGCAATATCACCGTTACAGAGCGAGAAGTATTGAATTGTTTAGATAAACTCAAGGTAAATAAAATGCCTGGACCTGATACAATCTCGCCTAGAGTTCTAAAGGAAGCTAAGGATGAGCTCTCCAAACCACTGACATTACTATTCAATAAATCCTTGCAGTCTGGAACTATGCCTGATCAGTGGAAGATAGCCAACGTAACACCGATATTAAAAAAAGGCAGCAAATCCCTACCCAGTAACTATCGTCCAATTAGCTTAACCTCAGTTGTATGTAAAATGCTAGAAACGGTGGTCATACGAGACAGACTCATAAATCACTTAGAGGAAAATAACATACTTAAAAATACTCAACACGGCTTTCGTAAAAAACGTTCCTGTTTAACAAACCTCTTAGACTTCTTCTACGACATCCTCAACCTCTACGATGAGAGTAAAGCTGTAGATATTATATACCTTGATTTTCAAAAGGCCTTTGACAAAGTTCCCCACAAACGTTTACTGCTAAAACTAAAAGCGCATGGAATACAAGATGGTGTGTTGAAATGGATAGAAAATTGGCTCAGCAACAGAAAGCAAAGAGTAGTCATGAACGGTAAGGCATCTAAATGGACCAATGTAAGTAGCGGGGTACCCCAGGGATCGGTACTAGGACCAATTCTCTTTCTAATTTACATCAACGACATAGATAAGGGTCTCACCTGTACAATCTCAAAATTTGCTGACGATACAAAAATTGCAAATAGCATACTCTCAAAAGAACAAGTTGACGATATGCAACACAATCTAGATAAATTGTCATGTTGGGCCCAAATTTAGCAAATGAGTTTCAATGCGGATAAATGTAAAGTACTACATATCGGATACCTAAATGAGAAAGCAAACTATTCGATGAATGGCACTCAGCTTAAGAATGTAAACAGAGAAACCGATATGGGAGTAATAATATCGAGTAACCTAAAACCGAGTCAACAATGTTCAGAAGTTGTTAAGAAGGCAAACAAAATAATTGGCTTTATAGGCAGGTCATTTGAGCATAAATCCAAAGAAGTTATCCTAACCCTTTACAATTCCTTAGTCCGCTCTCTTCTGGAATACTGCGTTCAATCCTGGTGCCCTTATTACCAAAAAGATATAAACAAGCTAAAACGAGTTCAACATAGAGTTACCAAAATGATACCTAGCCTAAAGAACAAACCATATGAAGAGCGTCTTAGAGAATTAATTATATTTCCTTTAACCCAGCGCAGATTAAGAGGTGACTTAACCCTTTATTGGCGGTGCGCAAATTATGTCGTGTGAAAGAAATTTGGACTAAGTGGCGGTTCACAACTTATGTTGTGTGCCATTTTCAGCCCGTAATGTTGCAGAGAGAGAGAGCTGAGCGGTGTGAGGAGCGTAGTAAGGCTATGACCGTCGCACACCACCGCGGTGGGCCAACTGAAGTGAAAACCACCCTTCCTTCCCCCCTCACACTCGCTACACAGGGAATTATGTAGGTAAAGTACCTAATTATATGGTGTTTGCACTCGTGTTGCGCGATCGTTGCAAGAAAACTAGCCGTTGTACAAGGATGGTTGGGGTGTCATTAGAAAGCTCTGTTTATGCCCTTTCAGGGAAAGATACTTGTTTTACGCTCTGGGTCTTATTTAGGCATGAGAATGATCACGTAAACAACCCTATTTAGGGTAAAAACACCCCGCTGGGCGGTACATATAAATTACCGCCTAGGCCGCTCGTTAGGTGTTAATTCAAGTGTTCAAAATCATCAAAGGCATCGACAATATGAACTGTAGTAAGTACTTCACTATCGACCAATCTAATTACACGCGGGGAAACGGTTGCAATATTATTGGTAAATCTTTTAACTCGCACGAATCTAAGAATTTCTTCTTCAATTGAGTTGTCAACTTGTGGAATGGGCTTCCCCAAAACGTTATAGACTGCATCACCGTTGATTCATTTAAACTCCGCCTAGACAAATATCCCGCATCAAACCCGCGACTGACTGCGTTTGTAAATGAATAACTTTATTTTATCCCCCCCTCAGTTACTAACCCATCTGTCCTCTACTAACTTCCTAATCCTGTCACGGACATTAGTTCCATGGCAGTAATTCCCTTTTCAATGTTCGCTTACCCACTCTAAACCACTGTTTGGACACTTGATCCTCAGTGTTTTGGAGGACAAGCAACCTAGAAGGGTCACTAGATCTGTTGTTGCTTGATTTCCTTTGTACTCCTTTGTACTCCCTCTCTCTCGATACAGAGGTCACAAATTGGATAGCAAGTTGGCTAACAGGTAGATAATAACGAGAGGTAATCAATGGTGTTTCTTCTGAGTGGACTCCAGTCACTTCTGGAGTTCCACAGGTATCTGTCCTTGGCCTACTACTGTTTATCATATATGGCAATTACATCGATATTGGTCTGGTGAGTGTGATCTCCAAGTTTACAGATGACATCAAGCTTGGAATGACCCCAGATGGGTTGAACAGCTCAGGATGGACCTCAACAAACTGGGTGAATGATCAGAGACATGGCATATGCCTCTAAACTTGGAAAAGTGCAAAATGATGAATATCGGCCAAGCAAGCCCCATGTCAGGTTATTCAGTATTGGGAATGCCTCTGGAAGTGACTCACTTGTAAACAAAATTTGTGTGTTCAGATTCGCAGTAACCTAATGTTTTCCAAGCTAGGGCTACAAAGCTTATTCCATCGAATATAAGAACGAACTATGAGGATCGGTTGAGAGCTCTTGATCTCTTCCCGTTGGAGACACGCAGACTACAAGGGCAGCTCATTGAAATTTTCAAAATATTTAATGGGTTTGAGAATGTGGATCATAGCATAATGTTTAGCCTCAATATGAATTAAACATGCAACCATGGCTGGACATTTGAATTGAAAAGGTTCAGCACTAGTAGCTGTGGATACTGTTTTCACATTAAAAATCTGTTCTACCTGTAACAAACTTCCTTCTGAAGTTATAAATAGTTTTTCAGTAGAACAGTTAAAGAAGAGAGTCGATAGTATTTTGCACACTCTGTAAAGAGTGTACTTTTATAGGCAGGTAATTTTAGCATAAATCTTAACTCTTTACAATTCCTTAGTCTGCCCTCTCCTGGAATATTGTGTTCAATCCTGGTGCCCTTACTACCAGAAAGATATAGACAAAATAGAACAAGTTCAACGTAGATTTACAAAAATGATACCCTGCCTAAAGAACAAACCATACGAGAAGCGTCTTAGAATATTAAATCTATTTCCTTTAACCTGAGAACGGCGAGAAGACTCTTAAGAGGTTTTGGTGGTGAAAGGCGACGAACCTCTTAAGATCCAAGGCCTAAAAAACAAAAAAATAAAAGGCCCCAGTAGCATTTAACACAAAGCAATATATAA